>CM034475.1:10831063-11234665 GCA_019925255.1 Litchi chinensis | reverse complement strand
AATCTCATTTCCATTCTCTTTTACAAGTTAAAAAATCTTTTACACCCTTTATTAAAAAATGCTTAAGGAGTACATAATTCTAATAAATGACATTTTTATAATTTGTAATTAATCAATTCTGATTTTAAAGCAAAGTAAACATGTCAATGAGAATGCCACTGATTTTGATTCTGATTTCTGTAATTAAAGTAAATAACTTGTTCTAATTCTAATATATCATTTCGATTTCAAGTTATTCTGATTCCAAGTCATTCTAATTACGTGTAAGTATAGCCATTCTAATTTCGATTAGTATCAACACCTTTGGTGTATATGAGAATAAAATTACACAGTGATAGTCTAATCTAAAACATATGTGTTTTTTTCTTTTTTTAATTAACAATTGGAGCACAAAAATTTAAATATGAGATATTGTCAAACTAAATGAACATTTGCTACCACCAAATCACTTTGGATGGTAGTGAAAAAACTAAATATTGATTATCCTAACAAATAGAACTAAAATTAGTGTTAGTTACAAAAGAAGCACTGTACTATGAAAACAAATGTTTTAAGTATTATCATTTATCCGTGAACTAGGTATTAATTTACGCGTAAACTATTTCTTTACTCATAAACTACTTGGTACTAAGAAAAAACTCCATTTCATGATTTCGTGCTAATTATAAAATTCCTCATTATTTTAATGCTACATAAAAATAATAAAAAATAAAAATAAAAAAAGCCCTCAAACCGAGTTAGTCAATTTAAATTTGTAATAAGGAGTGTAACTATATAATGGTCCAATGTTTCATACTTAATATGATTTATGTACATAAGAGATTAATGTCTTGTATTAAAAAAAATTGTTAAATTAAAATGTTTGGAACAATATAATTTATAATATTATACATTAAAGATTCATTTATTTCATACTTTTATAGAAAAAGTGGTACTTTAAAATGATTTCACAACCTAAATATTGGTTATATAATTAAAGATTCTCTTATCCAACTCTCTCAAACTAAGCTTTCTTAACAAAGAATAAAATATAAAAATACAGTCAAAATTTTGAGTTCACGTGACTAAACGTATCCTAATGTAGATTTGGTAATTGATAGTATCTATCAACAAAAAATGGTGTAGCAAGTGTTGTTTAACCCTAGTACATGCCCGTACACAAATTGATATGTTCCCTTAATGGCATTTGTTGCTTTCGAAACATGTTATTGCCACACATCACATCACATCAAAATAACCCCAAACTTGAGTTTCCAACTTATTTGAATATTCTCCCCTTCTCAATCTTATAATATAGTACATAAAACTAAACAAATAAATATATATTTGTAAGTGGGTATTGTGTATGGTCCCTTTGTGTGAGTTTTCTGTATATTTCAAGGTTGCTATGATGGTGGACTCTTGCTTTGTTGCTGCTTGTCTCTTCTTTTCCAATCCCAATTTCTTTTCACAAGAAAATGACTAGAAAAGAAGAAAACATGGGAAAAAGTTTAAGCTTTTACACTTAAACAATTCATGTATGTGTCAGAAAGATAACAAAGATCATATCATCAAAAATCGGTATGTGGAAATATAAGCTGAAGCTACATGTGTACCAATCACCATAGCTTACAACTAGTTGCATCATCATCATATCATCATCATCATCAAACACCATATAATTGAACTACCAACAAAAATATATATATTATTAGTTTAATAATTATTATTATTTTTAATTATGCTGTGGAAAACAGAGGTCACAAAAAGAAAAAGAAGGGACCCACTTCTCAATCTTCACCCTTGGTTGGTGAACTATATCTCCTAGATGGGCCATAACCCAAGTTCATATACTTTGATCTTATCTGGCCAAGAACCTAACCCATTTTATTCCCCAGTTAATTTATTTCCAATTTCAAACAAAGAAAACATTTTGCAATTTATATTATTCTATATCATTATTATCATCAACCCAAATGCTAGTAATGTTAAAAAAAAACAGAGAAAAAAAAAAAGATAAAAGAGTCATTTCTTAACATGTTAACATCTAAAATTGTTCATGTATCAATATTTGTAATTTTCAAAAACTTGTTTTGATTGTCATAATTAGATAGTAGCTATCTAGGTCTACTTTTTAAGTTAAAAAATGTTTAAAATGCTAACAAAGTTCTCTTATTACTGCCAAATCAAATTCAAGAAATGGTATGTAAAAATCAAAGAGAAAATTATGGAGAATATTAAAGCTTGTTGACCACGCAGAGAGAGAGAGAGAGAGGAAAGAGAGAAGTTGCTTTCAATGTGGACCACATTTAAATTAGCAAGAAAAAAGGGGCTGCTTTCTCTTGTACAATGTCAATGTCTATGTGATTCTTTTTCTTTTTTTTTTTTTTTTTTCATTTTCATTTTCTTTATTAGAATACCGCCTCAATACGCAACCATTATTGGTTTTTTCTTCAACCCCTACTATATTACACAGAAGCCTGGTAGGCTACAATTACCTACTTGTGACCCCACAGTCACAACCATACGCGCTAATTTTGTTTATGACATCTCCAAACACGCGCACATTCATAGACATTCATATTATCACCTTATTTTATGGTATAATTTCAAATTTTAACATATATTATTATTTTTCTTCTTTGGAAATTATTTTATTACCCTTTTTTTTTTCTACCACTCTTATTTTGTTCCAATAATTGGAGGCCTGTGAACTTTTTGACAAATTATCCCTGTCGTGTTTAGCTATTGTTTTAGGTTTTCTCAAATCCCTTGTACTACCCCTATTATTTATCCATAGGCAATTCCTCCAGAGCCAAACATTTAAAGAACCCATAGTTGAGAATCATATGACAATTATAAATTATCATAACGATAGTAATAAGAAAAACAAAAATTATGACTGTAATTTATTAATCTTCATATTTATTGTTTTAAGCATAAATTAAATTTCTCCGAATCTTAGTGTGAATAAAATTTAGATTCAAAATGCACACTACCCTTTAATAAGAGTAGTTGGACACTTCTTTAATCTTAAGAGATCAAAAGTTCAAATATAATTTTTGTCTTAAATCATAAGATATTGGTAGTTTTTTTATAAATTTAATACCTATCTCCCACCCTAAAAAAGAAAAAATGTAGATCCAAAATGTCTTGCGCAAAAATTAAGAAATTTATTTGTTGAATTAGTGAGTGCTTAAGCTCTGTAACTTTTTACATGTATTAATTTGGATGATTTAATAATTGATCTAAAGTTCCTTATTAATTTTTTGATAAAATTTTATCAAAATTGAAAAGATTTTCTACCAAAATTTGGAATAAATTGTTGATAATGACGCGAGTAAAAATATCCAACTTAATATAATGAAAGTGAGAAAATTAACGCTCAAAGAATCCACCGTTTAGATCCGTTTGGGCGTTTAATGCAATAGGGAGACATGAAAATTCCACTAGTCATTATGACGCAGTAGGACCCTAGCGCACTCAAAAGTCATGCTTTCTAATTCATCTCTAATTATTGAGAGAAATGAGAACAGCTTAATTAATAATTGTTTACTAACAAACTAACAACAATTATCATCTAAAGTCGAAACTAACTGTTCTTTACGAGAAAAATCTGTCTACATCGGATGTTAATGCCTATAATAGAATCATAGATAATATAATCTTTATCAATTACTAATTTTAGGGAAAAATCCATTTTCAATCCAATTAAAAAAATATATTTTTTCAGAGAGATCAACCAATCAAATCTCAAGTGGTAGATATTACTCACAACTCCCACAATTTCTATGGGCAGAATTTCTACCATTTGTGTGGACAGACCTCTTCCATCTTCTGGGAGTACAGATCTAAATCGTATTTTAGAATCATATATTAACTAGTCTCGGAAGTAATCTGACATTGCTTGTGTGGGTAAGTCCCTCTTGTCTTCTGAAAGTAGAAATCCGAGTTGTGTTTTAGAGTTCTTATTCAATTGGTTTCGGTAATATTCTAACTCAATGTCAAACAACCGAAAAAAAAAAAATCCAAAAGTAAAAGTTATTCATTTTTATTCTTGAATGAAACTTTGGTTGTTCTTAACCATTTTTCAGTTCATTAAAATATTTCATATGTAATCTTACACAAAAAAAAAAAAAAAAATCACATAAAAATAGTTTATGTAGATAGATATATTTCACGTGCAACATTAATATAATAAATTATCATTTAAAACAGTTTATATATCATATAAAAGAGAATATTAATTTATTAAGTCTTAGCCTATAAAAATTATACTATAGTTGATATGTAGTAAGCCTTCATTGTACCAACGGATATATATATATATATATATATACATATACATATATACATATAATGTGTCAAAGTCTCCATCGTGTGGGTATTTCGATATACCTATGCCTATGCATTGGTATAATGTCAATAATAGATATTCTTCCACCTTTTATGTTCGTGTGGGCCTTTCTCCTATCTCCGTATGATCAATTCTATTTAGAGTAGCTCTTCACGTGCCACTAATGTTCCCATCTCAATAGGTCCTGATTGTCTTCTGAACTAGATTCAGTCATTATAATATATAAAAAAAAAAAAAAAAAAAAAAAAAAACTCATTCTTATTGTTAGACCCTCTTAGACATCTCGACTTAAAAACATTAAGAGACATGTGCACTGTGGACGCACAAAATGTGGTATAGACAAAATAAGGTTAGTTTAGGGCTATAATTCTCACATTTACATTAATATAAGATTTCAAGTCATATCCCCTTTCTCTAAATCTTGAATTAACTGTAATTATTAAAAAATAAAATGTAGTGTATGCTTAGGTTGTCCAAGTAGATGATAAATATAATAAGTTCATTAATGATACTTAGTATAATGCTATTTTTTTGGGTAAAATAGTACAATGCTAGCTTTGCATTAGAAGTATTATGCAATTTCGATCAAATAGATCTAATAAAATCAATTTGAATTAATTGATCACTTAAAATTTTTTGGATCCACTTTAATTTCACATGAGATTGAAATCAAATTTATTTCAAAAAAAAAAAAATCATTACCCACTTTTAAGTTTGTTTTTAGCTATTATTGTAGAACTATATATATATATATATATTTTTTTTTGGGGGGGGGGGGGGGGGGGGGGGGGGGGGGGGGGTGGGGGGGTGTGCGAGTTGTTTGGTGGTGTGGTTGTGTGGAGATTTGAATTCAAGACCTCCATTTTATGGAGAAATGTGGTTACTACTACCAAGCTATGCACGTGACCACAAATGTCTCGTTTCTAAAGTAGGTTATTGAATTGAAAATTAATTAGTTAATATTAATGTTATTAAGTACCATCCTAGTGTAGTTGATAAACATCTAATCTTTGCACATACACTCGTGTTCCAAGAATTGAGTTTCATATAGTGTTTTCTCTTGGTAATATGGGAGTTGATTTTCAAGTTATACATAGTATTCAATATTGATAGGTATCAACATAGCTTTGCTTTTGATGTTAATAAATTTTTATTACATTGTAATTACATGTATGTTCAAAAAAAAAAAAAAACTACTCTTTTTATTTATAAGGTTAGATTAAATGTCAGAAGGAAATTTTCATTTTTATAGTTATTTATTTATTGCTCAGGGACACAATTCAAAATCGTGGATTCAGAGACATCAATAAAATAAAAGATAAATAAGATTTAAGAGATAAAATAAAAATAATAGACTCATTGAGACTTTTTAGCACAAGCAGCATGTCTTTG
Organism: Litchi chinensis; assembly: GCA_019925255.1. Taxonomy (NCBI): domain Eukaryota; kingdom Viridiplantae; phylum Streptophyta; class Magnoliopsida; order Sapindales; family Sapindaceae; genus Litchi; species Litchi chinensis. Next base: position 11,228,937 of record CM034475.1, on the reverse strand, counting down.
GTTTTTTTCAAAAGGAATGAAGTGCTATACATGACAAGCTACGAGAGTTGACTTTAAGTCAAATATATGTTCTACAAAAGTGTACTATATTGCATGAATATATATGTATCGCACAATGATGATGCAAAATTATTACCTCATTAAATCCTAAAAGATAATTTGATTAATTTCATTAGTTTATCTTAATTTATGCACATAAAGTGTAATTATAAAAATATAAACTAAAAGCATTATTTTCCTAGATTATTTGACTTGACCATGACCCATTGTTTGTATGGTAGTTCCACATTGCCATTGAAAGTAGGAGATAAGTGACGCGATGGTTAGCATCAATAATAGTTAATAGTCACAAATTGATTATATAACAAATATTTATCGCCGTACCATTTTATGGATAAATATCTAGGGAATTTTCTTATGTAATCTATGTTAGAGCATTTCTTTTGTCCAAAATAAATTAACAAAATCTTTCTAAGTACTTGTATCAACTAGATTTAAATTCATAGACAATGTGGTTTAATAACCCGGCATCAAATTTTAATTCAAATGGTTCTATACCTTTCTCTTGATATTTGTAATAAGAGTTCAAATGTTATCTGATTATAAAGTCATCTTAATGAATGGAGAGGCTATGGCCTTTCAGCTCAAATATACATATATATTAAATTTATCATCAATATTTCATAATTTTAAAAAATTAGGACGAACTAATCAAATTCATCTATTGTATTTAAATTAAATTAAAAAAAAAATTTTAAAAGAGAATGTTATGAATGAATTTAATTATATAGAAATAATAGTAAAAGTACTCTCTCTCTCTTTTATAGAGAGAGAGAGATGGAAGTATTTATGTTTTGTCACGTAATACTTATAATTTATATTTTTTAAATTAAAAGAAAAAATCGAAATGATGTCTGCTTATGGATTTGCCTCTGAATTTTCTACTTTCTGCATTTTAAAAACATGTTTTTATTCAGTATATATATATATATATATATATATATACACACATATATACATATGACGATGGAAGAAAATGAATGAATTTAAACCGTTAATTAGTAATGAAACCCCTGTTTGATTTCATCATTAAACAATTCGTCATAACTCCAATAAAGCACAGCATCTACTATTTTCAATGACACTTTACGTTCTTTCATGTTGCCGCCAATGCCCAAAGTGGCAATTGAATGGATAGGCCGAATGCAATGTAGCTGACATGACGGTTTTTAGATTTATTGAAACGAATGTGGGTTCTTGAAATTTACCTAACACTAGTGTTTCTTTTTGAGATACGATCGCCGTCTATTTTTTTTCAAGTGCCCATAATCATTGAGTAAAAAAAAAAGGTTCGATTTTATTTATTTTTTCCATTTTCCGATTGGCCATGCTTTGACAAAAAGCTCATTGCCCTTTCTTTTCTGCATTCCAAGTTCAAAATTTGGTACACTGACCGAATTATTAGATCCCAAATTCGGAAGGCACATATGATGTAGATGTCATGAATAATGCTACATTTGATTGCAGCTACAACTTTTTTTTTTTTTTTTTTTTTGTTGAAAGATGATTCCAGCTACATCTTAGTAATTAGTAAAATTATTTATCACATAGTATGCTGTTTATTTTTCCACCTGTAATTTAATGATACTAAATTATAGTTATTAAGTTATTGTTGTTTGCACATCATTTTTTAATATGAATAGTTAAGCACTTCATTTGATCCTCAAAGGTTAAAAATTAAAGTCTCACACTTATCGTAAAATACAAGGCGTAAATAGTTTTAGAATTTGTTTTAGAATTTGTTAAATTATTTATTTTTAGTTGTTTGCATCATATTAAATAGGTTTGCATAATATTTAATAGTAAAAATTGTATAACTATCAAATAACTAGTTTTCAAACTAGTTAAAAAACAAAAATGTTTACATTACATTCCAAGACAAAGGAAAAAAAATATTATTCAGATTTTAGATTTTAAATATTTTTCAATTTTTAATAAATTTGAATACTATTTAATCTTTAGGAACAACAAAAAGATATGAAGGTACTTTTTTTTTCAATTATTTTAAGTGATCAAATAATTTAAAAAATAAATGAAAACAAAAGATCTAGACAAAGAACCGCAATTAAAATATTTATTTGAAAATTATCAAACTTCATATGCAACTAGTAATTTGTTTGCTTTGTCCGATGATTTCAATTACTCATTATTTATGAATGAAGAGGAGCATATATATTATTTATGAATGAAAAAAAGAAGGATCTTTATAATTTTAAATTTTATAAACGTAATATTTTTTTGAACACTATTTAGTAAAATAATAATTTATTTATTAATATGAAAAAAAATATTAATACTTAGATAATTTTGGTAAAGGGTCATTGAATTCTTTATCTATAGCCATTTGTATAATTCCAACTAAAAATGCATCACAGTTTTTTTTTTTTTTTAAAAATAAAAAATAAAAAAGCTAACTCCAAATGGATAAGAGGAACGTGACCTGCATGGCTTGGATATCTCATCTCATAAATTGGAGATCACCACTTGCACAATTAAAGAGAAAAAACTACTCGCACAAGTTTTAAAGGATTGATAATAGAAATATATAAATATAAAATAATTTGTTAAAAATAAACTGCCCAAACAACTTCTCCCCTTATGAAGGAGTGGATTTCTAGGCCTGTGTTAATATTGTTTGCTCTTCATAAGTCTCAATAAATTTTTAACGCATTTAATGTCAACTTAAAAAAAAAAAAAAAAAAACAGATACCTTATTTAGTTGAATCGCTTGATTGATACATTTATAAGTTCATTTTTTCACTAGCACTATTTTTTGAAATTATTTTTATAATTGTTACCAGTCTAGTAATTCAGGTTTCTATGGTATATAATTTTTTGATCTGGGACAAAATTGCCCATACCAAGTGAAACAAAAAGGTCACGTGTCAACACAAACAAAGAAAAACCGGAAAAGGAAGAGAGAGCGCAGCATTGACTTCAACGAGATGTAAAAAGGGGTACCAACAATGATTTTCCGCGGCAGTTGCAATGGCGAGTTCTGACAACATTGATTAATTGTTTTTTTAATTTGTTGAAATTGGGGGTTTTGTTTTATAAGAATTGTGAGATGAAAAATGAGATGAATTTATGTTAAATGAGTGTAGGTGATGAAATTGAATGTAAAAAATGTTTGAAGAAGCTATGCATGAGGCATTACAATTGATTATTATGTTTGAAAAATACGAAGTTGATTTTAGTTAAATTAGGATCATATGCTCGAGACATGTGATCTTTGTTTAGGATGTTGGTCATTATTTAAAATATTTGGTCTTTATTCGAGACAATTAGTCTTCGTTGAGACATAAGCTTTTATTTGAGATATATGGCCATATGCTTGGAGCACGTAGTTTTTGCTTGGAGTAAATAGTTTTTTTTCAGGATATTCATTAACTGTAAAATGAGAAGTTTTTACTTTTAAGTATTATTAAAATTTAAATAATTAATTTAGCAACAATGTTGAAAGAGGAAGGCAAATAAGGACCATTTCCTTTAATTTTCGCTACGCATTTATTATATTGTTTGGCGAGCTATAGAACAAAATATCTCTGAGGTCAAGATATGCACATAAAATTATTAAATAGGTACTGTCCAACATTGCTCTAAGTTCAGTAACGCTCATCAATATTTTGTTTGAATTTTCTCTTCGTAAGTGATGTTTAAATATATTATTAATCATGTCTATACTATATTAAAGCCTCTACTCTTTAAATCTAATATAAGAGGTTTTTGCGTTCAAATTTTGCTCACATTATTCAAAAAAACAGTATAGTGTAATAATTGTGAGAATAGGTACTTATCCCCACAACTTATGAGATTAAATATTATATGTGAGATTCAAAAATTTATTTTCATATCTGCAAGAAAAAAATATTCTCACATAACATGATATTATTAAACATTAAATGTATAACTTAGATCCAGATAAATCTAATTTCACAATAAAAAAAAAAAACTTCTAACACAATGTGCGACATGATATGAGAAGAAAATGTTAACTATTTTCACCTGTTGGACATATAAAAATGGACACATTTTCTTCTGAAAAAGGGTCTATTATAATTTTGTAAAAGCATAGTATATATATTTGATTACATTATATAATTGGATTGGTTCAGAAAATAATAAGGATCAAATAAGATTGTACATTGAATGCACGACTTGAAGAGAAGTTTTTATATGGAAAAAGACAATGCATATATAAGTGAAAGGCTATCCTTACATAAGAGGAAGGAAACAGTCGAGCAACACACGCTATCGAAGGAGACGGTTCTCAAAGGTGTGGGACTATGCTAATTTTGGTACGGGATAGCTGGCACAACCAACGGTGCCAGCTACAAGCATAATATACATTTGATGGTATTAGATAATAGGTTTTAAAAAAATATAAAAACATAGTAACCGATATACAGTTTTAAAAAAAAAAAACAGTATAATAATATTGCTGTATTAAGGGAAACAAAGGCGCAGATAGTATAAGATAATTTATATAATTTAGAAAAATGGTTAGATTATCTTCGAAATTTTGATGTGTGGAATGGAATAGGGGTTCTAGGGCAAAGGATGAACCACGTCACTGGGCGCACTAAATGCTGAAGTTAGGCATGTAAGCGGGTCCCACAGGGTCGATCCCACGTGCCACTCCCTATACCGTAAAGCGCTTTACAACGCAAGCTTTATTAATATATGAGAGAGAGAGGGTTGGGTTTGGACTTTCTTCACATCATGTGGTCCCCAGAACCACACCTCACTGTACAAGCGTCAATACAAGAGGCCCCTCCACCCCCCTCCAAACAACGAAGATTCGTCTCCCCTTCCTCTCTGTGGCCCCCACCACCCAATCAAAACCCTCCAAAACCTCCTTTATTTTCTTTTTATTTTTGAAGGCGTGTAGTTCCACGAATCGACGGGCCCCATGTGTTCTCAAAGGTCAAGAAAGCAACCAATCAGAGGAGAGATGGATCTCTCCGCAACTGCCTTTTTTCCTTTAAAATTTAATGCGGATATATCTTCAAGCTTGTCGTTGTCGGCCGAGTTGATGTGACACGTGTCGTACAGTCATAGCATATGACAAACTGTCCGCTCTCCCCATGGTCACGCTTTCCTGACACGTGGTCATGGTCCGCTCAGTCTCTTTCTTGAAATTGACCGTTTTAGCCTCCTTTTTCATTGGTTAACTTTTTGAACTTATTATGCCCCTCCAAAATCTGTCCCTCCCCAGTTTTTTTTTCTCGATCGTACCTTGTGACTTGAAGTTACACGTATCTCTGTTTCTGTCAAATTATTTTCATGTCAATCACGAGCTTCCTATAGATTTCCACTTAGTTACCGTTGATTATAAAATCAACGTGAATCGGACGCTCCACAAGAAATGAACAACATTAAATAATTTTAATTCATCAACACAGAGGATAATACGTGGGTTGCGTGTGAGAAGGTGTGGTGACGTAAGCAGTACGCAGTATCTGGCATCTTCCAACAACGACAAAAATCCACAGTGAAATATCCGACTTTTGAATGACAAGTAGGAGTCATGATAAGGTTCAGACAAACTAGTTAGAGAGTGCAAAACACTGTCCAATGAGAAGAGAAGAGAAGTTGTGGCATCAGCGCAACTGACAGATGAGCGAGTTATTTGTTGTCGTATCGAAGATATTTTTTCACCCAGAACCTGAATCGAGCTCTCAAGTCTTACCACAGCACAAGAGCTTCTAGTGACTAGAAATTTTTTTTTAGGGTTATCATTATAGTAGTTGCAACTGCTTCAATAGAGCCTATAACACATTATACCAATTTGTTAATTAACATAAATTGACAAATAATTGTGGTATAGAATTATTTACCTATAAATTAAAATAGTTATATATATTTATTTACTTATATTGATTGGATGTGAAAACTGTGTAAGTATGAACAATTGTATTAATAAGTGGACATAAAAAGTTTGATAGTAGTAATGGCATGGTGGCCCGTGTGCAGTAGCAAAGAATATGACCACATGAATCATGCCGGTGTCGATCCCCAACCAGGGCATGGACCACAAAAGCTACCAGCCATGAAAGAAAAAGTTGTAGTTAGGTTCTTTGCCTCTGCCCAATAAATAGAACCCAACAAAAATTGTTGGGGCTTTGACAAGGGTTGGATTTAAATCACATCTTAATTAAACTGTTGGGTTTATAATTTTTTATTTTTATTATTAGGAGGCTATACTTTTATCTTATCACAATAATGCGCACCAAATTTATTGAAATAATGGGTGGCTTTAAACTGTTTTCGATCCCAATTATCTTTTTAAGCTCCGTTTGGTTGTACAAAATTATGATCCCACCCAACCAACATGTCTTCTCTTTTAATCGAACGTGGAATTTGTCAAAAGGGTGAACAATAATTGTAGAAAATATCGTGAATTCGCTTGACTGACCCGGTTTTGAAATTCAAAACTTTTAATATATATAAAGGCAAACGTGGCCTTTGTCCATCCACATAGTATCAACAACTAAATTTTGTTTAGTTAGGCAAGCGGTGTTTAAACATTTAATTTTCAGTTTGACCCATTCCTTTTCCATTATCAAATTATGACATGTTCTAGACAACATTGTGCCAAAGCCACCACACAACTATCTATTGGAAGAGCCCATGCAAATTAACATGCCTCTGCCAAACTATTCTTTTCTAGAGATCTAAACTATGCTTTTTTCTGTTGATTTTGTTTTCGCTACTTCAACATGTGTCACTCTTAAAATGTTTTTTTTTTTAGTAACGAAATGGGATTGTGACATTAAAGTTGCTTTCATAAAATAATAGCTTCTCATCTGAGAAATAATTATCAAATCACAAGATGCAAGAATGACCCGAAAAGAATTGAAAAGATGGCAAGGCACCGAAACTATTACTTTTCAAATGTAGTGGGTGATTATATATTAAATTTTTCGCGGAAGCCATTAGATTCTGGTATGATGATTTTGAGGCAACTCAAAGTCTAAAAAGTTGGATTCAATTCACAGCACAACTGGCAATCTAATGGTTAAAAAAGTTGCTCATATCGATTCCAATTATAAGTGTTATAGCTAGGTTTATTATTATAATAACAACTCAAATTAATTTTCAAATCAAAATCTTTTGCTTTTTGTTCTTTTAAATTATTGTATTTTATTATGATATTGAATCATGGGTAGCTTCTGATCTGATCTGGAATTATGGATGTTGAGGTTTTGGGAGTGCCTCAGAAAGTATAGACAATACTATGTCCTAAGTAATTCACTTCACTATCAAAATCATGCAATGTTATGTATCTTTCAGTCTGTCTATTGTTGTGTTTCTTTGTATCATGATACGCTAAATTAATATTTAAATCAACCAGCATAGTCTTGTCTCTTGATAGTCAAATTCAATTAGAAGATCATGTAACCTCATGACTTTTATCCTCTCATAAAGTACGCAAAACATGATTTCAATCGAGCATCATCATTGGGAAAAAAAAAAAAAAAGAAGAAAAAGAAAAAAAAGGGAAGCAAGAAAAGCTAGGAACTTAGCTAAATTGAAGTACTTACGCTGAATTCGCCAATGAAATTAATATAGAGTACAAAATGCATGGTGTCATTTTTAGGACAAATTAGAGTAATATGTTCCAGTACCCAAATTCAAAGAAAATGAGAAGATCCCAAAGGAGGTTGGCCCATGAGTCAACTTGCATGCTGAGTTCTGAAACAATGGTAAAGAGACATGGGTCCTTGGTTCTTTCTATAAAATAGTTAGTGTTTTTGCTCCATCATGAGATTCCCATTTCATATTTAGAATAGTGGTATCCTACATGTTTTCTATATTAACTTTGCTTTTTATCCAACCCCATTACACCATTTATGATCCCCACTCTTCATGTTCCACATTTATCTGTATCAGAATTCTGTACTGTACTATGTGTCACTGAGAGGGGCTGTAACTTTCATTTGATGTAACAACTGCACACACTAAATGCTTTGGTCAATTTGGAAAATTTGACCACTTACTTCGTTTTTGTCCTAAATTGAGAAAATGAAACGTTCATGGAAGCCGAGGGAGAGCCTGGTCCACCTTTAACTTGGACCTCATTAGCCTACTAATTATAATAAAAATCATTCATTGATCACAGTATTTGGGCCATATTCCATCCAGATCCTGGGCCGTCTCATGACCGAAACAGCAATTCTTTGCTTGTAGATGGAGGGAGGTCAAAGTCGATTCATCCGTGAAACAAAAGGAAAAAAATAAAAGAGAGAGGAAATTAAATTCAAATTTTTAGAATTTTTAGCCAAAACTCAAAATTTGTCATGATTTTACTGTTTAATTCTCATCGCAAACTAAATGTCCCCTAGAACTTTAATTGATTTCTAAGCTTTGAAAGATTCTAGAAGACTAGCTACTTGGTAATATATATTAAATACTTGGTACAACATGACATGGGAAAGTAGCTTCTAATACATTACTGCAAAGTATTTTCAGGAGGCAGTAGCTAGGTTGCCTTATTGGGCATTGCTAGGATAGTAGAGTTATCACTTTAATTAAACATTTGCAAACATTCACGCCCGTTTGTTAGCTAGGATGGGACTAGTTTTGTCCAAACCCATATTTGGTGCAACCAAACTCCTTTCACTAAGTTATCTAAAGTTTTTCCAACAGTGATTTTAACTCACTCCAATGGGTTAATTGAAACTCATTCAAACTGATGGGTTAATTTTGTCCCACCTTACCTGTATGCTCTCTCTCCTTTAGCTCCGCCGTTCACCATCGTCACTTGCTTCAACTGGTCATTCTCTTTCTTCTCCGATTGAATCGTCGTTGTTCTCGTTCTCCTTCGATCGTCACTTTCTTTTCCAGTCGTCTCTTTCTTCTCCGTTCTTCCCTTTCTTTTCCCTCTGTTCCACCATCAGTGATTCTTCAAGCAAGAACTGGCCAACGAGATCGAGATATGATCGATTTGCGGTTGGGTTCCACGTCGTCTTCGCCGTTGTTCCAAGGCATTGACGTCTCCGTCGTCTCCACCACGCGTCTCACCGCTAGAAACGGTATGGGTTTTGGATGGATTTGGGGTGGAGGTGATGAGAGAGGGAGGAGAGTGGTGGTGGAGAGCTGGAAATGGTGGAGGAAATAAAAAAATATTTTCAAATATCTGTAAATTTTTATTTAAGTCTGATAAATTTCATTTAAATCCTATCATATCCTAGTGTTATCAAACATGAGATAACAATTAAATTAATCAAATTCAATCCAATCTAATTCTATATAAATAATTCAATTTTATCCCACGTAACAAATGAGGGCTCATTGTATTGGCCCATATAAAAATTATTATTCTTGACTTTCAATAAATATTTCTACTGATGGTATTAAGCTTTTTGCAATCTTGGGAACACAAACACTATAATAAATGGATGATTAAAATTTATTATATTTTTACTTTTACTATTTTATTAAAAAACTTAAAAATGTATTTTTTTTCCTAATTATTTTAACAACCAATCACGTGTTTTAATAACCAATAGATCCCAATTGCATGCAACACTTGGTTTAAAACTCCTTTCTTGGTCATGATTGTGAAGAAATTGAAGAAATATTTTAAATTTGAGATGCAAGTGCCGGACGATAAGAATGTCCTGCTGCTTTTTAAAGTTTCTAACTTTCAAGTTTGTAAGTTTGCCCATGTTTATAGATACTTATGTTTTCTACAATACCAAGCTTTTTTGAAATTATGTCTAAAAAATCTCTTTTGCTTTGTATATTAGAGTATGATAATTAATACTTGATTGCTTGTGGTTTACTATGATTGGAATAAATACTTTTAGAGATTTCAATAAGAATGACTATACGTTTTTTAAAAAAAAAAGAATGACTATACGTGAATTTTTTTATTGTTTGCTAAATGTTAAAATAGCAAATAAAAAAAATTGATTAATTATTTATGACACTTTTAAAGGTCATTTGTTTTTTCGCTTAGGCTTCATTTGATATAATTTTTCAAATAAATTTTTTGAAAATAAATCATTTGAAAATAGATTTTTTACAAATAAAGTTTAAACAAAAATTTATAGTTATTTAGTTGTCAATTAAAAAAGAATTTTTAAATTACAGACTATTTAGTTATATAACTTTTGAAAGCTTTTTTAGATCATAATTTTACTAGAAAGGATATAAAACATTGTTATGTTTTCACTCTGAATTTTTACTAAGAAGAATACATTGATTTTTTTTTTCTTGAACTAGAAGAATATATTGATTTTGTTATGAGTCAGGTCATGTTAATTGACATTGATTTTGTTAGTGAAGGTTTTGCATAGGGAGGACAAGGCAAGTGCTGCTAATTTGGGGTGAGGTGTAGGAAGATGTGCTATTTATTTATGTATTATCATTTTGCCACTGCTGTCCAGTAAATGATGATATGCTGGTTTTGATTTCATATTGTCTTTTCCCCTTCCTTCCTGTTCTCACTGCATGTTAGGCCATTATTTGCTTGGAGTTATTTTATGGTGTCAGAATGCATAGATGCATTCAAGATTTCAAATTGATTGCATGATAAGCTTGAGCTAAAGAAGCGCAAAGGGAATTCAAGACAACAGTGCTTGAAAGTTGAGGTCTCTCACTACTAGCCTAAAACTTTCTATATTGTTTACATGTCTTTAAAATCTTAAATTTAATTTTTATAAAGTTTTAATGTTGACTAGAACGCTATCAATAGAAGATCGTTGAAGTCAAAGACAAAGAACTCCGCAAGCATGGAAATTTTAGGGAAGGATATATCAATTCAAAGTTCCAAGCTTGTTTCAAATTCAAGTAGAAAAGACAGATTGGGAGATTTAACAAATTTTGAAAAACTAATACTTTAAAATTCTAATAATAATGATAGCTTTCATCATAATCTTGAATCCCAACAGTTTCTTGATTCTGTTAATGAAATCTTAGAACCGATGAATAAAGATTATCCAGGACATGATGGTTGTAGTCACAAGCCTCTAATCAACAACAACGAGCCATTTAATCAAGAGCATGTGATAACACTTTAGTTTTCTTCGGTTTCAAAAATTTTGGTACTTATAGGAAAAAATGTCTCTCCTATGAAAGTGGAGGCTGGAGTATTTATACATTTAAATAAAGTGTACGAGGGTTTTAATGGTATAGTGAGATTAACAAATTATAATAGGAGTATTTTAGATATTTTAAGTTTTTTAAAAAAGCTAAAAAAAATTACTTGAAAAAGTTTAAAATTTGAGTTTCTCTAAATAGACATTTTTCAGTTTTTTTTAATTACTTAAAAGTTTAACTAGAATAACAACCAAACGACGTAAAAAAAAAAAAAGGTTTTAAGCATTAAAAAAGTACTTTTGGCCAATAGATAAATTACATCAAACGTACACTTATAATCTACTAGTGTTGAATTGCATCTATTGGATTTTTTTTTTTTTGAGTAGTCAAATCACTTAAAACTATATAAAAACAATTTTAAAAAATAAAAATGATTAATTTTAATTGCAATCACTAGATGATATTTAATATATTATATTTTCAAGTCTATCATTCTCAAAATAATATATTTTCATATTAATCTTAATTTTATATTATACAAAATTTTCATTTTTTCTTAATACATATAAGAAACATCTTTGAAAAAAAAAATCCTAAATACATTTCACATCAAATTTTCTTGGAATTGGACTAGTACTGTATTTTAATTTATAATTTAAACATTTACTTTTTTAGTTGTTTGTCTAAATATAATTCAATATTATAAAGCATTTACTTTTTTAATTATTTGTCTAAATATAATTAAACTTAGAGACTATTTCATTTTTATTTAAATATATAAATATCATTAATTCTACTACACTTTTTAATCATATTTTAATTATGAATAAAAATATTATAAATTTTCTAAATTATGTGTTTTTAGTTACTTATATCATATTAGATAAAATTTCATAATAAGTAATAGTAAAAAAGAAATAAATATTAAATTACTAGTTTTTAGGTAATTTTAACTTTAAAAAAAAAAAAAACAAGTTTACCATATATTCAAAGGTGAGAGAAAAAAATATATATATATATATATGTTATTTAGATTTCAAGTTTTGTTTATGACACTATAAATTAATTTGTCGTGTATAAAATTGTAAGGCTATGAGAAAATTTTGATTTGATCAACTTGGTGGAAAACCTGAGATATTTGTAATTGAATCATGGACCTGAGATATTTATTTTAGCGAATAAATGCTTTTTAGAAGATCGACTTCAGAGAATTTAAATCTTTTTTTTTTTTTTTGGGCCTTCTTTCTCATCATCTCTCTCTTCTCTCGGCATCAAAGACCAAACCTTGGTTTGGTTTGCAACAGGGACACTCCACCGAACGAAAGTCTGTGGAGTTTGATTATCATAGTTTTTGTTTTCCACCGAGAGCGGGCATTTAGCAATGGACGTGAGTGCAGTTAGTGCTAGCCTTACTTGACATCATTTGGACTCACTTAGCAATCCTTGCTAGGTCATTAAATTGTTCAACAGCCTTGAAACATAATTGGGCTTAAAAATTGTTTTTGGGCTTCAAAATAAATTGTCAATGTTTTTCCAGTTTTAAAAGAAAAAAAGTACATTTTTTTGAAAAAAGGTTAGCTCAATAACCATTTAATTTGAGCCAAATTTTTTGATATTTCCAAATAAATGGGTTTGGATCATAAATTTTGAGCCTCTTGAATATAAATTCTTGTCCTAACAAGTTTAATACCATTATGTATTTGTAACCCATATATATATATATATATACATATATAGTTTTTATGGTCAATATATCTTAACTTTTAAATTGTTAAGACCACTAATTAAATTCATTTATTACATTTAAATTGAATAGGAAAGAAAATTTGTTTATGAGATATTTAATTCCTAGCGAAGCTTATTGGCTATGGCTCCTCCATCCTGTTTACCTTTTCTTAAACAAGAAAGCAATATACAAAACTTTAAAATAGGAAAGTAATATAACAGTAAAATTTAAAATTTAAATTAAAGACAGTAGTTTTTTAAAGATTTGAAACTCTCAAAGCTCGTGTCTTGCTATTAAAGAAATGTCTTGTTCAAATTCTTTAATGAGCTCGTTTTAGAATTATTGATTCCTCAAGTCTCAGGAGCAGCAACAAGGCTGCCCATGGTGTAACTAGGTGGATGCTGAGCCGAGCTTTTTCTATTTTTGTTTTCTTTTCCTAACTGGATCATGAATCTGGCCCGTTCAAATTTTTGCCTGTTGTTTGTTCTTAATAAATATTTCCTTCTTAAAGAAAAAAAATTACACATATTTTATTAATTCATCAATGCACAATTGTGTTTTTTTTTTTTTTTTTTTTTTTTTTTAAATAAAAGAAATTTCTTTCAATCCTTAATAGAGTCACAAACTTACAATGCAATAATTAAAATGATAGATATATAACATAATCCATTTCGATTTTCAAGCCCACTATTCGAACGTCGCTGCATGCATGCTATTCAACAAAGCAATTGCTTTCAAAACCTTTTTTTGGCGAGTATGCAAATTAGAAAGTGTCGACGTCGAAATCTGATCGACCGAAGTTCAAAACCCAATACCTACAATTAAAGAAAAACAAAGGAAAGAAAACAAAAGAGAGAAGGCAGAATAGTGAATACACAAAGAGTTTTATGTGGTTCGACCAACAGAGATGCATGAGTCAATGACTGCGTTCTTTGATTATTTTGGTAGCTCGCTCATAGAACTCTCCTAGATCCCTTACTGAAGATTTGTAAATACTTTCATACAACTTTCCATCTTTATGAAGCCTAAATGAAATTACAGTTAAGACACTTTCGCCTTATGAGTTTTTCACATTGGTGACCTCGTATCTGAATCTGGTAATATAGTCCTTTAACGATTCATTCTATCGTTAAAAAATGGTGGCAAGGTGACAGGATGGTGCAAACTACCTCCTCAAAGCTCTATATTGGTTGACAAATTTTTGCTCTGGAAGACGCGACATTTAACTAGCGGGTTGTCAGTTTGAAGATCTATTTGGACGTTAAATGCATCTAGGTGGTCGTAGGGGTCGTTATCTCCATTGTATTACAGAATGCTAGGGATCTTGAATTTGGGAGGGAGAGACTGTGTCTCGATCTCCCTGGTAAAAAGGGTCATTTCCTCATAATGGTAATGCTGGTCTGGGGTACCAAGTCGCGCTTCGAACTATTGAACCCTCTGAAGGAGCTTTTCTATCTGTGGATCCTGAGGCCTTTGTCCCCTCATGTGCTTGCGACCTAGGGAGCAGTGATCTAGCACATATCTTTGACTATCCCCGAGCGAGCCGCCAGCTTAGTGTGACCCTGTACGTCATTGATTATCTACTTTATTTTTTTCGTATCGAGATGCGGCTCGGACTCAATCATAACCAGCCTCCACACGGCGGCTTCCATCCTGACTAACTCTTATTATTAAGCTTGCAGGACGCACAACTTCTCTCTCTTCACGGGCTTGGCGACCTCCAACTCTCGAGCGCGAGTTGGAGGAGCGAGCTGAATCGGTAGGTCGCGACACCTCTCTTAATGGTCTTTCAGGTGCTGACACTCCCTCTTCATGCTGCTGATAAACTTGTCTCGGAGCAACAGCCTCAAACGTGGTCACATTTTGTGCTTGAGCCTGTACCAGTGCATTTACCACATCTGTAAGTTGTCGGACCGTATCTTCTAGCGCCTCCTACCGTTGATGCCATACTTGAAATCCGTCTGCCATGGGTACCATTGGTGTTGGCTGACGAGGGGCTAGCGGAGGCATGCCCATAGTAGCGCTGATTGCAGGGACATGAGATGCACCTACTGTGGGCATGAATGCATCCTCTATTGGTTGAATATTATGCTACTACTGATTCATCTGACTTTCTGGTACACTAACCGCTGCGTTTGAACTTCTGGTCGTTCTTCCTCTTGCCATGACTGTCGTCGAAAACTTTAAAAAAAATTACAATTTGGGCCCTCATTTTAACGCCAAAATGTCGACGTCGGAATCTGGTCGACCGAATTTCAAAGTCCAATACCTACAATCAAAGAGAAACAAATAAGAGAAAACAAGAGAGAAAAGACAGAATAGTGAATACACAAGGAGTTTTATGTGATTCGGCCAACAGAAATGCCTACATCCACAACTATGTTCTCTGATTATTTTGGCAGAGTGACAGTATATTATTGCTTATCATCTCTATTACAATAAAATTTCAGTTCTTATTTATAAAGTGGAGCGTTACAATTTGAATGCAATTAAAACAGGAAAGAATTTTACATTAATTACACTCTTCAAAACTGATTTCCTCCATAATTGGGATAGATTCGCAATATCAGGGATTGATTCGATCAATATTCGAATATGAATTTATTTCTAATTCTGATGGCAAAATCACGATCAATTTAGGTTGTTGCCTTTCTGAAAGATTTGTTTAACGAACTGTTTAATCTGTAAGTTAGAACCTGCCTTGGACGACCTCGAGCTAGATCTTGTTCTGAGTAACGAACTATGTATGGAGCGAGCTGGATAATGATTGGCCAGCGACCTAAGAGTAATAGTGGCAATGCGAGCTTGTATCTACGAATTGAGAGCTCGTTCGAGCTGGATGTTGGTAAACCGGGTCTTTGTCTGTTAAATCACTTCCTTAGATTAGTTTGTTGGGCTTCTACCAGGCTTTTACCAGCCCATTTATATAACCCAAAATATACCCATAATAGAAAGAGAATAATCGTGCATGGCGGTTAGGTGGCCTCATTGTTCTCTTTATAAAAACAAATTGAAAACATTATACCAAATTTAGTTTGGTAAGTCCACAACTAAAAATAGCGCACCTAGTATTCTATCAAAAAAATAAAAAAAATTGGCCCACGTAGCTCACTCACCAGTCCACTCAACATTGACAGTCACTAAGAGACACACGTATATGTAGGCCTCGTTGCTTTCCGTAAAACCCAAAAAGCAACCTACATCACAGGCCACATAAATAGAGCTTGATTCTAACTTCAATTGCGGCTTCAACATTCTGGAACACAAGATATGGATTTGCTAGTCAATGAACTCTCTCTCTCTCTCTCTCTCACCCCCTTTTTTTCTTCCAATCAAATCAAGAAATGAACGTTATAAAAACATACGTACATTCATGTATCCTTACAACTGTTTGAGGCTTTAAACCTTTGATAATCCTGTAAGGCAATGCCTAATCATCAAAAAGTAGTTTTTTTTTTTTTAATGGATGAGCTACGTACCGTCACAAGTACAAAACCATGTCCTTGGCCGTGCAATTCTTAAACAAACACTAAAAAGGATGGTGCTTTTGCTTTAATGGTTGTCTTAATCAAACAGATTAATTAGTGGTTAAACAAATAAAAAGATTATGCAAATGAGGAGATCAAGGGTTTGAGCATCGACCACCCACTTAATTAACAAACGTACGTAATCTCACCATTTGTTACATTATATTGATCGATTGAAGGAAACACAATCTAGAGTCTCGACAATATCAATCTCATGGGACTTTAGAAACTAAATGACAAAAACAGTTGCCGGTAGCCGTTGATTTTGAAGAACTAGATAGAATTAAAAACTTCCATTACGTCTTTGAACTAGTCATTATCAGATAATACTAATAAAATTTGTACAGGTTTATTAGTGCTTTATCTGGCCCCGCTGGCCCAAATTAATAGTGACCATTATATTTTATTCTATGGTCGAGTGTCTATTTGGTGTTAAATCCATATATATTTAAACTTGGTTATTGGAAGAAGCATTACGTTTTAGGTTTCCAGCTGCCTTATTAAAGATATGAACCCCATAACATATCAAGATTAGCATGTGCCACATTATAGGTTTATAATTTTATCTATATGCCTTCTCCATGAATTATGAAAATACCTTGTTTGGCTTGCTGGCTGCTACTTTTTTGGTTATAAATTAATGGTGTTTCATTTTTAGCTAGATGGATGTCTATTAAAAATGATCGATTTAGATTGCTTTGCCCTTGAATTTTAACTTGACGATACGATACCATCAGATTCCAAGAATTGCATGTTAATGATCCCAATAGAAGACCTCTTTCAAAACTAGTTCGTTTTGCTTAGTAATCTCTTAAAATTAATTTTGATACTATATTAAATTATACCTTAATCCAAAAGTCAAGACTACATATATAAAGTATTACCAAACATAGTTTTCTGTTTTAATTTTAGACAACATTTTCCCTGTTGATTATCTCATCATAAGACGCACATATATATCTTAAACTAGAACAGAATTTGTATTGTTCATTAATTATGTTTGCCAGCCGTGCAATGCCCCAATCCACCTTGCACATACTGTAAATCTGATTATTTAATTTGTTTCTTAAACTACTCTTTAAATTATCAAAATTTTCACTTATCCACGTGAATCAATTAATCAATACATTAATAGTTTGAATTAACATATTCTTTTCCCCTTAATTGATCACAATTCTTACAGTGCCCGGGACCAAATGATTATCTCCGAACGCGTGTCTTGCTGATCAATCATCATTAATAAAATATTAAACTAAGCTTAAAATATCGTCCTTAGCCAGGTTTTGATAGTGATGGTGTTTGGTGCAGCCCATTTTTCTTTTATCTTCGGTTCATGCTTACTGCATTTCAAGACTAGTTTCATTTCATCATTGGTAGATGCTTGATAAACAAACGCTTTATGTTATATCAGGACTAATCTACATGATACGAAGTCAAATAAAAATTATCAGGTATATAACCAGCCCCATATTGTGATAAATCACTTCTTTTTTCTTTTTTATTAAACTCCAAACATTAGAAATTCATTTTAGTTTTTTAGTTGATTCCAAATTTCCAATTAAGAGAATTGGAGAAGGTGTTGATCCTATACAATGAAGGGACGATGATCAGGTCTTGATAACTACTGTATGGTTAGATGATGACTGAAATTTCATTTTAATTTTGAAATCGTCATTTTGTGTAGTTTTTTTTTTTTATAATAATAATAATGATTAATTTGTAGTGCATTTCAAAGTACTTTGTATGTATATATATATTTTTTAAATAGTCATTTGAAAGAAAAAAAACTTAAAATAAGTTTGTGAATTGATGACTTGAGATCAAAGTTGGAATACAAATGGAAAGTCTATATCATTTCTTTTTTAATAGTATTATAGTAAATTCAGAATTTACAAAAAGAGAGATGACTCAAACTCATAATTTCTAGGGTGTAGGTGCGAGAGGTTACTACTCTTGTCGTGGAATGTCTAACATTATTCCAATTAAAAAGCTAGCATCAATTAAGTGTTTATCAATAAAAGTATATGTCTATATAATTTTAGTCAAATGCTATGATAAAACAGAAATGATTTTAAAAAACAATAGCCTAACTGTTCATACAAACCTTTGAACCAAAGGTCTCAATGCCAAACTGTCCTACATCTTATAAAGTGAAGAAAAGAAAACCTAATCAATTTATAATCCCTATTCAAATTATCATATTTTCTCGTAAAATTATACCACTTTCCTTGTTAAGCTATTCAAATAGCTTATCATATATACCATGCAAAAAATTCTTTTTGCTTAAAATTGAGAGAGAGTAAAACGGTTCTAATTATTTTGCTTTCAAAACTTGTAAATCTGAATTACAGAAAAGAAAAAAAAAAGGTCGACAATTGCACCTTCCTGGAATACAATTCCCCTTGAAATATGAGGAAAGCTGATATAAGAATTTGAGAATAACTTGAAACAAAATGCAAATATTCTAATTGTCCAGCAGTAGGGGTGGGCATTTCGGATTCGGGTTGGGTCAGATTGAAAATCTTTCAACCCAATATGGTTGAATTGAAAATTTTTCAACTTAACCCAACCTAATATTAGTTGGGTTGAGTTAGATTGGATTGATCGAGTTAGATTAAATTCATCATAAAGATATAAAAGAATAAAATAAGTACAAATAAAGATTTAATGATTCAAAATAAAAGATTAAATCAATTACAAAGGTTGTTCTTGATCATTATCCCTATAAATGTTCTTCTAAAAGAATGAGAATCTTAAATTTAGAACTAGAGATATCCAATCCATCCCAATTTTTTTAAGATTTATCTCAACCCAACTTGATAAAAAGTGGTCAGATTGGGTTAGAGATGTCCACCCCTATCCAGCAGTATCAATAGCTCACAATCATCCTTGAACAAAGATCAAGAAGATCAAAATTCATCCGTTTTCTTATTCGATTTTAAGCCATCCATTGTTTTCCATAATTGAATAAGATCGTTTGTGTAGGAAAAAGAAATGAAATAAAGTTAATTTGTATTTTCAAGCCATGGTTTTGCTTTGCTGTTTTCCTCTAACAATATATATTTCTGGTCCCATGGCCATGCCAGTGGTTCAGGCATTCATGTCCAGTCAAGTCAAGTTGCTTCTTCATTGGCATTTTTAGCAAAGACAATTTAAAAGCAAATGAATAAATGGGTAAAGAAATCTTCCGATCCATTCTGAAGTAAAGTTTACATCCAATTAAGGATTTATTTATTTTTAACTTCTCTGCGAATAATAGATAAGTGCCCAAAAAGAGAGAACGAAAATTGGAAATAAAATCAAAAAAGCCAAAAACATAATGGGTGTTAGGCATTATGTTTATTTTATTTTATTTTTAATTTCCTACGTACTTTCCACGTACATCAATTGTTTAGATGATGAATTTGGTCAGCCATTGAGATTGACGATAGGATGAAAGAAAAAGGAAAAAAAGAATCAAATGGTCGTGTCAGATCCTACTCACTAGTGATTGCTGACTTTGTTTATTTCAGCTATGAGAAAATATATTACATCAATTTAGTAGATAATTAAGAAAAAGCATAAAAATTTAATATTATCATATTTTGTAAGTGTAGGAGTGTTTGAAATTCTTCACATAAGTTCTATTTATATGCATGCATTTCTTTTGATATATTTATATATTAATTGAATAAATAATCTAAAAGTAATATAAAGATGGGATGGAGGAGTTTTTTTAATAAGTCTGCAATGGGTCATTTTTGTCATCTTTTTAATTTTTTGTACCCTTTTTTTTTTTTCTCTTTTCATAATCATACTGTTGTCACTATGAGCAAATGTCCTGATGCAGGCTCTTGATAATTTTTTCAGCAGTAAGTAGTGGTGACTTAGTTCTTCCATTCTTTTTCATCAGGATCGCTATAGGCATACACTAAGTTTTGTTGGACACTTTGATCTATTTTTTAATTACATCATTGATTCCTTGATCACTTTCTACTCACGTTTCCTCACTTCTTAAGACACATCAATCCATGACCAAATAATCTAGTTTGTAAGAGCAACGCTAAATACATCCTTTGCCACTTTTAGATGACATTTTACGTAAATAATTAATGAAAAGACATAGGTATTATGTAATTAAGTGAATAATAATTTTACAACTATATATATAGTAATTCTACTATCAGTAGCTCTTAACTTTAAAAAGTTAGTACGAACTAATTAAATTCATTCATTGCATTTGAATTAAATAAGAAAAAGAAATTATTTTATAAAAAAGAATGTCATGGATAAATTTGATTGGTTCGTCCTAATTTTTTAAAGTTAGAAGACATTGATGATAGAAGTACTATATATATATCAATTACACATGTAGATTGTATTTAGCTGCTATATTGATACAGTAATTGGGAAAAAAGAAGTCACAATTTATTATCAATGTCGACGTTGAATTTCGGTCGACGAGTAATCAATGCCCAATACCTGCAATCAATATGAGAAAACACAAAAATCCAAGATAATAACACAGCAAAGAACCTAACGAGATGAGGGAACACCGAGCGTTTTACGTGGTTCAGCAATACTAAGCCTACGTCCACGACTGTCTCTCTTAATCTCTGCAGAGTGACAGTATATTATTCAATATTGTATCGATTACAATGATTTTAACCCCTATTTATAGGGGAAAAAGTGTTACAATTCTGATTGCGATAAAACAGGAAAAGAATCCCGAATTAATTACACTTTCCAAATGATTTAAATAAAATCAGAAAAATCAGGAAAGGAATCATAAATTAATGTTAATTCCTATTCGGTTGGAATAATATCAGGAAATTGCCATAATTATCTTGAGATAAGATTAAGTTGAATTTGAATTTGAATCAACTTCCATATCTGGTGAGAGAATCACGATCAAATCAGGTAACTGTTTGTTTGGAAGATTTGACATTAATTGTCCGCTCTGAGTAACAAGCTGCGCATAAAGTGAGCTGAGTAATGCTGACTAGCTAGCTGAGAGCTGAATGCTGAGCTAGCTGAGAGCTGTCTAGCTAGAGCTGAGCTGCGAGCTGGAGCTGAGCTAGCTAAGAGCTGCGAGCTGGTAGCTGAGCTGAGAGCTGAATACTAAGCTAGCTGAGAGCTGCGAGCTGGTAGCTGAGAGCTGAGAGCTGAATGCTGAGCTAGCTGAGAGCTGCGAGCTGGGACCTGCGAGCTAGTAGCTGAGCTAGCTGAGAGCTGAATGCTGAGCTAGCTAAGAGCTGCAAGCTGGTAGCTGAGCTAGCTCAAAGCTATGAGCTGGGACTTGCGAACTAGGACCTGCGAGCTACGAGCTGGGACCTGCGACCTGCGAGTTGAGAGCCGGGTCAATTTATTAGATTGGTTTTATGGGCTTTTACCAGTCCATTTTTACAGTCCCAAAAAATAGACATAACAATCTTTAAACTCAAAAGGGAAAAAAAACGAACTGTACATAGTTTCAAGTTAATCTAGTCCGAACTAAGGGCCATGGATGATAATCTATTTCTTAATGCATATGCATGTACATCGTATGGGCTATATACTTAATGGGGTCATAAGTGATCTAGACAAAGTCCAATCCATATCATTAAATTTTCCAAGACAATGCTGGAGACCAGTTGTGTTTCTTCCCTGTTCCGTATTTGGGAGGGTGGTATTGGATTAACACAGATTCTTTGGTCAGAACTGATGACCTATATATTTCAAAGCTGCAGCTTAATCATTTTTCCACTCTGACTTAAACAAAGTTAAAACCGATGAGTAATCCTGATTAATAAAGTTGACCAACTTGTGGTACGATAATTAATAAATTTTAACTTATGTGAGGCAATTAATGCACCAGAAGATTTTGTTGAATCCACAATTGAAGTAAGCTTACCAAGCTCCACAAAAAAAAAAAAAAATCTCGTACTTGGATCTGGAGCAGTACTGCGATACAGACTACAGAACACACCATAAACTTTACAGCGATAAGTTAGCTAGGAATCACATCTTAGTTAGGGGAAATTAGCTTCGTCGAGTGTAAATATGTCTATGTCTTTGCTGTGCTTATGAGAGGGAAGGAGAGAGAGAGCTAGAGAGAGGCCTAAAAAGCCAAATATTCAATGTTTCAATTTGCTCTAATAGTGTGTCCATACATACACAATTAATCTCATCAAATACGATCCAAATTGATCCTCCCTAAATTCCAAATTGCCCCTGGTCTGGCTTCTTTCCTTTCAACACCAACATCACACTTTTTTCTCATTTGCCTAGTACTATTAGGTCTGAAGTTTTGTCCAATATGCTCATGATGATGAGTTATGACAGTCCATCGTCATATAGATAAAGAAATAATATGATAAATAATTTATTGGATGCAACTTAATTTGTCAAATTATATATATTTTTATTTATTAAATTTGACATAAATTTCATGAAAAGATTTATAAAAATTTGTCACGATTAATTATTATATATACAATCCGAATATTTACTCTCACAATTGAGATATATCTAATACCATAGTGTCTATAAAAAATCTACTTATAAATCCTGATAAATATGTAATATAAATTTTGAATTTCCACTACAAATGTGGAAGGGATATGTGCATCACTCTAGCCAAGAGTAAATGTAGATGTCCTACTTGCCAAATTTAGAACGCGTTTTCAACAAAAAAATTTGACCCTCGCCATTCTTCCCATTTTACAGGATTGTATTACCTAGCAATTCCAACCATCTATGTTAGCAGAAAGTCATGGAGTGCGAAGGAACCCAACCAACATAGCCTTAAGCTAGGTTAATTAATCTCATTCTCTCAATGATGTCAAATGAGGAAGGGAAGTGTGCATCACTCAAGCCAAAAGTAAATGTAGATATACTACTTGCCAGATCCAGAATACGTTTTCAAGGATTTACCTACCAATTCCAACAGTGTAG
Organism: Litchi chinensis; assembly: GCA_019925255.1. Taxonomy (NCBI): domain Eukaryota; kingdom Viridiplantae; phylum Streptophyta; class Magnoliopsida; order Sapindales; family Sapindaceae; genus Litchi; species Litchi chinensis. The sequence goes on along the minus strand of CM034475.1, from coordinate 11,205,660 downwards.
GTTAGCAGGAAGTCGTGGAGTGCGAAGGAACCCAACCGGCATAGCCTTAAGCTAGGTTAATTAATCTCATTCCGTCAATGATGTCAAATAGTTCATCAACTTGGCATGGGATTGCAAATTCAAATCCTTACTTGCAGCAATTGGATAGTGAGTTGCACAACTTGAAGGGCAAAAGATAATCCTGGGCACACACTTGTGACGATAATTTAATGTTTTTGACCTCTAATTATCAACATAATTTATGGCTTGTGAGAAATATTTCAGATTGAAAACTGGCAAAGACTAGCTAGACCATACGTTTGGATATCGATGACAATTACCTTTCGGAAATTGACTAAAAGTCTTGTGTGCCAGGTACCACATGGTAGCCATGGATGGTGCAGCCTTCTATGGATTCATCATTCATGTGGTGCACACTACATAATTGCATGTTTGTTTTTCTAACTGTTAGATTATATCAATTTATATTATATAAGGTCAACATCCAACCATTCAATTTCTCTAAATCCAATAGTTGAGATTATTACTGAATTTCGCATCCCTTTATTTTTAGTTTATTATATGAGTGTAGAAGGGAAATGTGTTGAAGTGAAAAGGAATTGGAATTCATTTAGATTGACATAAGGTGGCTTTAGATATAATAGGAACTTGAAGCTTCTGGATATCACTAATTAGCGAGGGGAAATATTAACAAAATTATCTAATGTTTGCATAAATATCAGCTTTTATCCATCTTTCAAAAATTAGTCACAAACATCTTCCAACATTTAAACAATCATAGTAGGAATCATCAAATGTTAAATGATCAAAACTATCCTTTTAGGCGACTTCCGTGAGTTTTATTTAAGAATGATTGATGCACTCTTTTTATTTACACTCGACCTTTGAATTTTGAGAACATCCTTTAACAAAGGAAAATACAAATTAATTTCACGTAAGCTATTTATTAAAACAAAATATATTCAATTAAAGATTTAAAAAAAAAAAAAAAATTAAAGGCTGCTATCATGGCTGGCATGAGATATATTGTTAATAATACTAACGGATTTAACGACAAGATTTATTTATTTTAATAACAACCACAAAATTTAAAATAATGATATAAAAAATTTAATTTTACTCAACTTTCTAATACAAAAATTAATTTTATTTTACTTATTAGATTTATAAAGTTTGTTTTACTAAATTAAAGTAAAGAGTAATACAGATTTTCCAAAAGTCAAAAACATCCAATCTTAAATGGTGTAAAATGTCTAAAATGCATTCACTTTTGTTAACTTTTTCTTTTTTTTTTTGGCAAAGCTGAAACCGAACTAGGAGAATTTTTAGAATTTACTGAGATTAAATATAATTTGTGCGGTTTAAATATTTACTTCTATAACGAGAAGAATATTACCCATACAAATACTTTAAAATGAACTTGATGAGAATTAAATAATTAACCAAACGAGAATAAAATTACCTACTAATATTTTAAAATGAACTGGGTGAGAATTGAATTCTCAACATTTTAATAAAAGAGAGGCACCCAACTTTCACCATTAAAAGATGATGTGCCACTTACTTTTGTTGAAATAACAGAAGTTTGGATTAAAAACTTAAAAAATCATGGAACGAGGGTCTTTTATTCCAAAATTTTCAAATTTATAGCAATTTTTTTCAAACTTTAGGGATGATTTTTAAAATTTCTCTTATTTTTGGTAGAAATTCTTCAATGAGTTCTGACAAGTGGGCTGAACTCTAAACCTTAGCAGAACAATGTGGGCTGCGTGGCTTCTAGTTACATTAAAAGTATATCAAACATATAATATTTCGAAGGAAAATGATTCACTTTATCGAAGAAAATCTTTGCCCTCTCACCCTACAAAATGACAACACATGCGTATCAATATAATATCTTGAATTGCACCCAGCCTTTTCTTCTTATAAATACAGGGCCTGTAAGTGCACGCCCTCCATATGCTTTTGCTTGCCAAACATTTCTTCAGTCCTCCCAAATTATCTAAATGAGAAGGAAAACCACCTCAAAATTATCCAAGCTTTAGGCTCCCATACCTTGTTAAACCATTACAGATTCTGTTCATGCAAAATTGATCATCAATCTTTAGTCATGGAGATCGAATCGGCAACCCAACAAAAGGCAGCGGGGCCTTTTGCCTCTGCATGGAGCTGCCTGAAGGCCTTGCCTGGTAGATTCAAGGCGAAAGTAATCTCTGTCGGGGAGAGCATAATAAAATTAGCACAAGATGACCCAAGAAGAATCATTCACTCCCTAAAAGTAGGACTTGCCCTCACATTGGTGTCCTTGTTGTACTATGTTAGGCCCCTCTATGATGGTTTTGGAGTTTCAGGCATGTGGGCTGTCTTAACTGTGGTGGTCGTCTTCGAGTTCACTGTAGGTAAGCAAATCCTATCGTGGGCTATCTGCTTCTTACATTTCAAAATGAACCTGAAAATGCTCCAGTTTTAAATGGTAACAATGCATAGTTTGAAAAAATATATGTAGTACTTATTTTCATTTTTCTATGTATCCAGGTCAAACGCTAAGCAGAGGATTGAATAGAAGTTTTGCAACATTATTAGCTTGTGCACTTGGGGTTGGAGCAAAACACTTGGCAAGCCTCTGTGGAGAAAAAGGAGAGCCAGCTGTCCTTGGAATCCTCGTCTTTCTCCTAGGTATTCATAATATATGCTTATAGAGCCATCATATTGTATACTACTCACCAATAATAGTTGGTTAAATAAGAAAACTCAACACAAACAAATTGAATTTTTTTTTTTTTTTTTAAATGTATATATGCAGCTGCTGTATCTACATTCACACGATTCTTCCCAAAGATGAAGGCCAGATACGACTATGGGATATTGATATTCATACTCACATTTAGCATGGTATCGGTTTCGGGTTCCCGCATGGAAGACCTATTGGAAATGGCCTATCAAAGATTATCAACAATCTTAATAGGAGGAGCAATCTGTATAATTGTATCCATTTTTGTTTGTCCCGTCTGGGCTGGTCAAGATCTTCACAAGTTGGTTGCTTCCAATATAGAAAAGCTTGCTGGCTACCTTGAAGGTACGTAAGTTTTTAATTGATCGATTTGCCTAATTTCATCCATCTCTTCTCTTCAGTGGATTCTAAGGCTAATAAATTAAGGACTTAATAACAGGATTTGGAGGTGAGTATTTTCACAGTCACTCAGAGAATGAAGAGGGTGGTGGTGGGGTCTCTGACAATGACAAGTCATTTCTTCAAGGGTACAAAAGTGTTCTCAACTCAAAAAATACTGAGGAATCTTTGGTGAGTATAGTCTAGCTCCCCTTTTCATTGACCTTTTTCCGTACCTTTGCATGACTACCACTAATATTTCAACTTTTCGTAAACGTCTTTTTCTACTTTAAAAATTAATAGCCATTCCACTTGATCGTAATTATATATATAAAATTATTTGTCTTATTTTTTTAGGCAAATTTTGCGAGATGGGAACCAGCACATGGCAGTTTCCGGCTTCGGCATCCTTGGAAACAATACTTGAAGATTGGAGCTCTTGCTCGACAATGTGCTTACAGAATTGAAGCTCTAAATGGCTACATCGGTTCAGATATCCAAGTACTACACAACTCTCTTTTGCATGCGAAATACTTGCCACTATATATGGAGGAGGAGAGGATTCGGGAATAACACTAATTTCTTTTTCTGTTTTATAAAAATAGAATATAATATTCTAAACACGCAGGAATGCTGAAAAAGGAATTTAACAAAATAGTTTAAACACATCTATAAATAGATAATGATATATGATTATCAATATAAAGCGTTGGGGTGGGTCCGGCATCTCATGAGTTCCATTCTGTTTAACCGCGTTTGACACTTTTGAGCTGATTTATTTGACAAAATCTATTAAGTTTCTCAATTGCCCTCAACTTTTTTTCAAAATTGAACTTACGTACTTGACCAAGACTTCCTCCTCCAGACAACAATAAAACTTTGTCAATTACACTTAGTGCTTTCACATCCAGCTTATTAATTTATTATTATTATCATTATTATTCTTGCTTCAGGTACCACCCGAATTCCAAGGTAAAATCCAAGGTCTATGCATGAAAATGAGTTCAGAATCAGGCAAGGCACTGAAAGCATTTGCTTCGGCCATCAAAACCATGTCGGATCCATTTTCAGCCAATTCTTACGTGGAGAGTTCCAAGAACGCTGCCAATGACCTAAAAATTGCACTTGAATCAGCCTCATTGAACAATGTAGACATACAAGCAATCCTGCCATCTGCCACAGTTGCTTCAACACTGATTGAAATTGTTGGTTGCGTGGAAAAAATATCTGAAGCGGTGCATGAATTGTCCAACCTAGCACATTTCAAGAAGAAGGAAGCGACTGTCTCGCCTGAGGTGAAACAACCTCATAATTTGCTTCATAGAGGGAGTGTCAATCCTGTTTTAGATGGTGAGAGCAACTATGTTGTTATCAATATTCACGAGACGACCGATTCGCTGGAAAATGAGAACACTAAGGGACCAAATCCCGCCGGTCAACGAACGCAAGTGTAAATATTTGTTAATAACATGTGACAAGTTTTTTTGACTCGACTATAGTACCCTAAAATGTCTGGTAAAGTGAGCTCTAATATCTAGTTTTAACTCTTTCTTCCCTTTTTGTTTTCAATCCTTTGTAACAGTTTTCTACTGCAATAAGTAGTTTAGCAAAAATAGCATAAGAAAGTAATTTTTTTTGGGTTATATCATCATGTAGTGCTTATAATGCTACATTTTAAAAAATTTATTCAAAAATTTAATTCAAATTATGTGACCAACTTATTTATAGCTATCACATTAATTTTGGAATGATGTATTCATGACGTGATAATTACACATAACCTTATTACATCATTTAAACAATATATTTGGATAAATTTTTAAATAGTATATCATTAATCTATTTTCATTGTTCTTATAATGAACTTAGTATATAAAACAAAAATTACATGCGTATGTGTACCCCCATAGCTTAAATTTGATTTTTTATTTTATTTTATTTTAACATACACAACCCTGCAAATAAGAGGTGCTATGTTATCTCAAAAAAGAAAAAAGAAAAAAGGTGCTATGCCCAATTGTCAGAGGAAATTGTGAACTTGAAATTGTTGAAGATAAAATTGTGAAGAAATAAAGAATGGCTCAGCTTTTGATTGGTCCACTTTGTGTTCAAAGATTGGTACAACTGCTGCTTTATAATTGGACCAATTCATCTGCAGTTAGTTACAATTCATTAACTTCAACTATTCATCTATATAAATACATACGATTGTATTGAGAGTATATACAGATATAAAAACATTTTAGAGAAAAGTACAATAAAACTCTGCATCTGATTTCTCTGTTCTTCTCTGTATCATAGCTTCTTTATAGAAATAATGATATAGTGTTCGATCATGTAATCATATGTTAAACAAAATGGAATAATTAAAAAAAAAAAATCAAGTGTACCTTTAGTACGAACCGTACAAAATAATAAGTGTGAGATTAATTGCATTGGGAAACTACGATATGGAAATGTTAGAAGATGTCAACAAAACAGAAGTAGCGGTCGTGCCAAGTTTGCGAAACTGGTGTTTCTAGAGTGCTCTCTGCTCCTTCTAATTACTAGTTCTTTTAAAATTATGACACTCTTTGAAACCGTGTTCTCATCAATGAGGTAAACGTTACTAAAGGAACGGCACGGTATGCATTTTGGCGGATGGTAGACGTTGGGTAACTGCTCCAAACGATATATGGTTTTTTTTTTTTGGTGTTCATGTGCATTTTCAGTAAGTATGGGGAGTTTTTTTTTTTTTTTTTTAATTATAGGATAACTTTCTTTTGATGTTATAAAAATAGATTTTCAGATTGCATACAATATCTAATTAGAATAATATTTTCAAGCCCTATAATATATTTTATTTGGATATATATTGATAGACTTCTAACATTTAATATTAATAGATTATATATATGTATTGTTTGTTTATATATAGAGACTACCTTATATGGGTTTTAAGTTTGTGAATTGTGGCAATGAATAGAAAGAAAATATATTATAACCAAAGTTCCAAAACTTGCTACTCGTGACTCAATCGGTGATCCAGCGATAGCGAGTAATCGGCTACTCAACGAGTACTTGAAAAGAACTGTTTTGGGGGGAGGGGGGATTTCTAATTTTTGAAGTTTGAAAACTCACCATCGGTCTCTCAAACCCTCATTTTCTCATTTCTCTCTCTCTCTCTCTCTCTCTCTCCCTTCTCCTCTCTTATCCCTGTTCTCTCTCATTGCTGTAGAGTGAGTTGTTGTTTTCGTCGTTTTAAGATCATGAACTCTCGCCGTCGCCGTCGTCATCTCCGAAGTTAGTCTCTCTTCATCACTATCGAAATTTCCTTCTCTCTTCTCTGCATAGCCGACAATTCAAGTCTTTTTCTCTGTCAGTTTAAGTTTCCTTCTCTCTCGCTCCATGTCGTCGACATCTTCTTTCAAGTCGTCATCTGTTATACCTATTTTTGGGACTGCAAAAATGGGCTAGTAAAAGCCCAAAGAACCAATCAAATAGGCTGGCCCAGCTCTCAGCTCATCAGCCTCCAGCTCGCAGGCCTCCAACTCGCAGGTTGTAGGTCGCTCAGCTCGCAGCTCCTCAGCTAGCTCAGCATCCAGCTCGCAGCTAGTTCAGCTTGCAGGTCGCAGGTCGCTCAGCTCGCAGCTTCTCAGCTAGCTCAGCATCCAGTGCGCAGCTAGCTCAGTTCGTAGCTCGCCAGATCGCCAGCTCGCAGCTTCTCAGCTAGCTCAGCATCCAACTCTTAATTAGCTCAGCTCGCAGGTCGCAAGTCGCAGCTCGCTAGCTCGCAGCTCCTCAGCTAGCTCAGCATCCAGCTCTCAGCTCGCTCAGCATCCAGCTCTTAGCTAGATCAGCTCTCAGCTAGATCAGCTCTCAGCTAGCTCAGCTCGCAGCTCCTCAACTAGCTCAGCATCCAACTCTCAGCTAGCTCAGCCTTCAGTTCAGCTCTCAGGTCTCGTACCAGCGAGCTCCATGCTATTCCAGATCCCAAGGAGCAATTAATGCAGTATGACTATGACAGAGTTGTTAGTCAATGTAATAAATGCTATGTCAGAGTATTTGATTTCTTTACGTATACATCACTCAATTATAATCCCTCATTCTCTATAAATAGGGAAGGAAATTCATTGTAAAAGGACGGAAAAATTTTTTTAGTAGAACAGTCACTCTAAAAAAAGATATTGAGAGTGATCCGTGGACAAAGGCACCATTGCCGAACCACGTAAAAATCTCTATGCAATTTTTTGTTCTTCCTCTCTCATCTCTTTGGTCTGCTTGTTTTCTCTTTGATTGCAGATATTGGGCCTAGAATCTCCGGCCGACTGTTTCTGTACGTCGACATAAATTGGCGCTAGAGGAAGGGCCCAGACTGCAATCTTGAATTTTCAGCAACCATGGCGAAAGGAAGGACAACCAGAAGTTCAAACCCGACAGCTAATCCACCTGGAAGGCAAGCAGATCAGCAAGAGCATGATTTTCAACTAAGAGAAAATGTTGTTGTGCCCATATCAGGTACATCTCACGCCCCCATGACAGGTGTTGTTGTAGGCATACCCCCAACGACCTCTCACCAGTAAGCACCATTGGGCTCTATGGCTGAGGGGTTGCATGTATGGCGTTAGCGGTAAGAAATGTTAGAGGATACAGTGCAGCAACTCGCTGAGGCAATCGGGGCGCTAGTACAGGCCCAAGCACCAGCCCCTGATGGATCGCTCGGAGATCAGCCACGACCTGTCAACTCAGTTCATTCCTCCAGCTTGCGTTCGAGAACTGAAGGTCGCCGAGCTCATAGAGTTAGGAGCTCGCAAAGGTCTCTTCTGGAAGGTACCTCAGATCACAACTCTCAAGGTCATGAGCTCGAGGGAGGCTATAACCCTCAAAACCCAGCAATAGAAGAGCTCCTTCAGAGGGTTCAGCAGCTGGAGGAGCAACCTAGACCCCAGGATCTGAAAGAGCAGTATGAGGAGAGAACCCCTCTCACCAGGGAGGTCGAGACGCAACCCCTTCCTCTCAGATTCAAGCTCCCCAACATTCCACCTTATAATGGGGATAGTGACCCTTATGATTATCTAGACGCATTCAATATCAAAATGGATCTTCAGACGTCCAACCCCTTGGTGAAATACCGTGTTTTTCCAGCCACTTTGGGCGACGTTCCGCGAGCCTGGTTCAAGCATCTTTCAGCTCGCAGCATAAACAACTGGGAAGAATGTCAGCAAAGATTCATTAACTAGTACTAAGCTCTGAAAAAATAGCTCGCACCGCCCTACCACCTCGCTACAGTATTTCAGCGGCAGAGCGAGTCCTTGAAAGACTACATTACCAGGTTTAGGCATGAGGTCGCTAACGTGGAGAATCCCTCGGATAATAGCATCTTAATTGCGATTTCAGCTGGGTTTCACAAGGATGGGAAGCTCTATGAGAGCATATATAAATCTCCAGTAAAAGACCTGGGTGAATTCTATGAACGAGCTGCAAGAGAGATTAGATGGGAAGAAACATTCGGCTCCAAAAAGTCTGACAAAGTGGATGGACCAAGCAGTCTCAGCCAACTGAAGAAAAGAAGTAATGGTGAAGATGAAAGTGAGAGTCTGTTGACGTCGATTTTTGGTCTCGGTCAACCGGATGATCCAAAGCCCAATACCTTCAATCGGAAAGCACACCAAAGAAAAGAGAGAGGAAGAACAAGAGTAGGAACACTGAGATTTTTTACGTGGTTCGGCCAAATGATGCCTACATCCACGAGTCACTCTCAATATTTTGTTTTTCAGAGTGACTGTTCCACTAAAATTTTTCAGCCTCTTTTACAATGAATTTCTCTCTTTATTTATAGAGAATGGGGGATTATAATGGAGTGAAGTACACGTAAAGAAATCAATTACTTCTGACATAACATTTATTACATTGACTAACAACTCTGTCATAGCTATACTGCATTAATTGCTCCTCGGAATCTGGAATAACATGGAGCTCGCTGGTACAAGACCTGAGAGCTGAGAGCTTCATCCTGCTAGCTGAGCTAGAGGCTGAACTAGCTGCGAGCTGGATGCTGAGGAGCTAAGAGCTGCGAGCTGAGCTAGCTGAGAGCTGAGGAGCTGGATGCTGAGAAGCTGGGAGCTGGAGCTGGATGCTGAGAGCTGAGAGCTGGAGCTGAGAGCTGAGAGCTGGAGCTGCGAGCTGAGCTGAGAGCTGAGAGCTGGAGCTGAGCTAGCTGAGAGCTGAGGAGCTGGATGCTGAGCTAGCTGAGAGCTGAGCTGGCTGCGAGCTGGAGCTGCGAGCTAGAGCTGAGGAGCTGGATGCTGAGCTAGCTGAGAGCTGAGCTGCTACGAGCTGGAGCTGCGAGCTGCGAGCTGCGAGCTGAGCTGAGCTGGAGCTGGAGCTGAGCTAGCTGCGACTTGGCGAGCTGCGAGCTGCGAGCTGAGCTAGCTAAGAGCTGAAGCTGCGAGCTGAGAGCTGAGCTATCTGATGAGCTGAGAGCTGGGCTATCTGATGAGTTGAGAACTGGGCTATCTGTTGAGCTGAGAGCTAGGCCAACTTATTTGATTGGTTCTTTAGGCTTTTACCAGCCCACTTTTGCAGTCCCAAAAAATAGGTATAACAGAGTCAGAATAAGAGCTTAAGGCACTAGGTCGCCAAAAAGGCTAGAAACGAGCTCAGAAGCGAGCGACCTCAGCATCAAAGGCGTCATGAAAGCTACAACATCTTGTCTGATACGCAAGACAACATCTTTGCAACAGAAAGAGGCAGAGAGGACTTCGGAAAACCCAACCCCATAAAGACCCCTACTAAGTTCAGAAACAAGAACAAGTTTTGTGCCTATCATGATGAGATTGGGCACAATACTTCAGATTGCTGGAAGCTAAAAGATGCTATCGAGGACCTGATCAAACAAGACCGTCTAGGAGAATATGTGGTGCGTAGTAGCAGCCCCAGTAAACTCCCAAGCTAGACATGAACCCCCAGTGCGTCCACATTGTAGCTGCTTTTAACAGGTCATGTACTTAATTTGTAATTTAATTTAAGAAATCAATAGAAGATATGAACTTTCTTCAGTACTTTATATTTTCAATTGCTTTATTGATTTCTTAAAATCATGTCATGTAAAAGCGCTTACGCGACCTGTTAATTGAGGTCGCAGCCCTCTGGACAGCTCACTAGCTTGCTATCTTAGCTGAGACTTTGATCCACTGGAGATAGCTAGTTATAACCTGTTAGCTGAGGCCGACCTACTAGACAATTCGCAAAAGCGCGTTGCTATGATAGGAGAGGTTACGATCTACTGGACAGCTCGCTACCTTAGCTGAGGCTTTAATCCACTGGAGATAGTCAGCGTTGTTAGCTGAGGTCACAGCCCCCTGCATAGTTGGATAAATTGCTATGACAGGCGAGGTTCCGACCCCCTGCGTAGCTCGCAGCAATGTTGATATATTATGCTGGCTGAGTTCCTGAATCAAACTATGGTCTGGAACCACAACTCGTGATGGTCAAAACGACCTCCCAAAGCTCTCATAGGATGTTCTTACCTATGAGCGATACAATGATTAACACATTGATCACCTAGATTTTTTTGTTTGCAGGAAAAACCAGAGGAACGAAGCACAATCATAAAAGGCCTCAGAAAATATATCAAGCTCAGCAGCTTCAGTAGAGTCACCACAAGATGGGACGAAATCTGAAAAAATGCCAAGCCAGGATGAGATACATTAGCTTTTACCAGTGAGCTCGAGCTCCCAGTCCGAAAATCGCACTAGGAGCTGGGGGGCTTGTGTTATACCTATTTTTGGGACTGTAAAAATGGGCTAGTAAAAGCCCAAAAAACCAATCAAATAGGCTGGCCCAGCTCTCAGCTCATCAGCCTCCAGCTCGCAGGTCGCAGGTCGCTTAGCTCGCAGCTCCTCAGCTAGCTAAGCATCCAGCTCGCAACTAGTTCAGCTCGCAAGTCGCAGGTCGCAGGTCTCAGCTAGCTCAGCTCCAGCTCCTTAGCTAGCTCAGCATCTAGCTCGCAGCTAGCTTCAGCTCGCAGCTCGCAGGTCTCTCAGCTCGCAGTTCCTCAGCTAGCTCAGCATCCAGTGCGTAGCTAGCTTAGCTCGCAGCTCGCCAGATCGCCAGCTCGCAGGTCGCAGCTCACCAGCTGGCAGCTTCTCAGCTATCTCAACATCCAGCTCTTAGCTAGCTCAGCTCGCAGGTCGTAGCTCGCCAGCTCGCAGCTCCTCAGCTAGCTCAGCATCCAGCTTTCAGCTAGCTCAGCTCGCAGCACCTCAGCTAGCTCAACATTCAGCTCTTAGCTAGTTCAACTCTCAGCTAGCTCAGCTCGCAGCTCCTCAGCTAGCTCAGCATCCAGCTCTCAACTAGCTCAGCTCGCAGCTCTCAGCTAGCTCAGCATCCAGCTCTCAGCTAGCTCAGCATCCAGCTCTCAGCTAGCTCAGCTCAGCTCTCAGGTCTCGTACCGGCGAGCTCCATGCTATTCCAGATCCCAAGAAGCAAGTAATGCAGTATGACTATGACAGAGTTGTTAGTCAATGTAATAAATGCTATGTCAGAGTAGTTGATTTCTTTACGTGTACATCACTCAATTATAATCCCTCATTCTCTATAAATAGGGAGGGAAATTCATTGTAAAAGGGCGGAAAAAATTTTTTAGTAGAACAGTCACTCTAAAAAAAAGATATTGAGAGTGATCCGTGGACGTAGGCACCATTGTCGAACCACGTAAAAATCTCTGTGCAATTTCTTATTCTTCCTCTCTCTTCTCTTTAGTCTGCTTGTTTTCTCTTTGATTGTAGGTATTGGGCCTAGAATCTCCGGTCGACCGTTTCCGTACGTCGACATCACCGTTGTCTCTTCCCTTCAATTTATCGTCGGCCAAACTGTGAGTGTGAGTGAGGGTTTAACTTATTGTTTCTCTAATTTTTCTTCTGTATGTTGTTTGTTTCTTTATGATTGTTGGTTATTTGTTGAGAGAATTGGATTTTGACTGATTTTTTTTTCGTGTCTAGGATGATTTCTGACCGGTTTTGTAATTAGTGGACTTGCCGAGTTGGTTGAGTATCCACCTCCGATAAGGAAGACCTTCGATTTAGGGGTTCTCGGATCGACAAAGTACCGATTGACAAGAACCCAGCGAGATCTCGACGAATTTTTAAACAATAATTATAACTACTTTCTTTAATACAATAATCCTTAAAATTTTAGGTAAAATTAAAGAAAATTTTAGTTTATTTAATATATAGTAAAATCTCATTTAAATGACATTTAATATAACATGAGTTGTTAATTATTTTTTATTCGGAAGAACATCATTTTAGTCTTTATGTTTTTGGGAAACTTCTCGTTTTTAATTACGAATTTGTCTATACCTCCTATGGTTCCATACGTTTCAAACATAGATCATTTTTGTCCTTATGACAAGAATTTAGAATAAAAAGTGTAAATTGACTATTTTATTTTTAGTCTAAAATTACCTTTTATAAAAATAGATAAAATAAATAAATAAATAAATCTTCACCATCCATCAAATTGTGATGAATGGTGTAGATTTAACTAAAAAATTAGATTAAAAAGATATATTTAAAAATTAAAAAATAAATTTTAAAATTGAAAATGAAAATAAAATTTGAAATCACTACCATCCATTACTGTCATACACGATAAAGATTTTGTGTACATAAACAAATAACAAAATTTAAAATTTTTGAAAAAAAGAAAAAGAAAATTTTGAGAAAAACTTTTCCATTGAGTTAACTCACCTCTTCAACTAGGGGTGGACATTTTGAACGCAACTCGAGTAACCAGACCTAACTCGACCATTTTTTATCAGGTTGGATCGGGTTACAACCTTTAAAAAACTCAGCTCGAGTTGGGTTTAAGCAACCCGATTTCTTCTCAAGTTGGGTCGAGTTAGATGTGTAACTCGAGAATCCAACCTGAACTCGATATTATATATTAAAAAAAATAAAATTTTCCCTAGCTAGTTCTTCCAATTTCTCATATCTTCTATAATTTTCTCTCTTATCTACCACCGACCATTATACCCTCTACCACCAATCAATCAACCCTCCATTTCCTCCTCGGCGCCTCCCCTCCTTCTTTTCTTCAGCCATCCACGCGGCCACACTAGTCATTTAGCCTATCTCATTTCCTCATCCATCCATGCCAGTCATCCATGGTGCTACATGGGCCCCTTCACGGCGATCCTTCAGTTTTCGACCTCCACAGCCTCCAGTCACCAACCTTCCCTGTTTTATTCTCTCTATTTTTTTCATTGTCAAAGGATTATTAAGTATGTGTTGATTGTTTTTTGTCACCAAACTTTGAAGAGAGTAATTTTTATGGGTGTTTGTTTATGAAAGGCTTACTGTTGAGGGTGTTAGTTTTAGTTTGCTTTGTGGGATGAAATGTTTATGAAGTTGTTCTATTATGTTGATAAGTATACATGTTGTTATATTCAGTATACATATATTTATACAAATTATACAAATTTTGTTTAATTATATTATCTCATATATTTATTGTGTTTATATTAAAGGAAAGGGGATAGGTTCCAAAATGCTTATTGAGCTATTCTACCATTTTTAATTGTTGTTTTATATTTAACTGCTGTTTTATTTCCAGAGTAGAGTTGAACAATGGAGGGAATGCTATCAAATGTTCATAAAAAGCACCCTATGATATAAAGTTTGTCAACGGATGCTCCTAGATATATTAAGAGGAACTTTTTGTATTTAGGACTACCAACCCAATCAACTTAACCCAATCCAACCCGACAATTATTAGGTTGGGTTGAATTGGGTTGAAAAATTGATTGGGTTGGGTTGGGTTGGAGGATTTTCAATCTAACCCAACCTGAACTCGAAAACGTCCACCCATGTTCCTAACATCCAATCCACCACTATTACCACCACCACCACAACCACCAAGCTCAATCCTTTTTCCTTCCACCTTTCTTCCCCGTCAATTTGGATCCAAACCATCCTCATGCCCCATCAAAACCACCTTTCTAGGTTTTTCTTCCTTATCGTCATCCTCCTCCTCTCCACCCTTGTCGATCCAAACCCAAAAAAATGTCCTAAAACCAGCCCCCGATTCGATATACTCTTGGGCTTTGATGTCCATCGGTAGGGCGTGATTGTGCCAAATTTCTCCAACCTGACTCACGGCTTCATATGCTCCCAGCAACCCCACAACCAAACCTACAAGAATGCCTCTTTTATTGTCCTTCATGAGATCAAGACCCCCAAGACACTAGGCCACAAAACCTCCTTCGGTTACATCCATATCATCAAGATGACCTATGAAGATTCGGGCTTCATTTCTCTCATTCACTCCTCAAAAACCACCAAACATCTTTGCCGCAACATCCTCTTCAATAGCCACCTCACCAAACATCTTTGCTGCAACATCCTCTCCAATAGCCACCTCACTACCCATTTGATATCCGCCTCTTCTCTCCTCAACTCCGTTAATCTCCCCCTCTCTGATATCCGCTTGTTTATGTGGTATTGGTAAAGTTATTCATTGTTTGGTTGTGAAATATGAGGTTGAGTTTGATAGATTTGTTGAAGTTTCTTCGGTGGATATGTAAGTTAAAGTTCATGAATTGGGGTTGGCGCGGAGGTGTTCGATGAAAGCCCTGAGAGGAATAAGAGTGAGAGTTTTTTGTTGTGAAACTTTTGATTAATGGGTGTCGTAAAGTTGGAGATTTGGGGAAGGCAATGGAGTTTTTTAGGGAGTCAGTCTTTTGAGTAGATGGCGAAAAATAAGAATGAAGATTCTGGACAGATGGTGGAGGATCTCCAACAGACTCTATTTTAAGTTTTAGTTTTTTTTTTTTTTTTTTTAATGAAGTCAGATGAAAATCTGACTTGGAGTTGGATTTTCAATGAAGATTTGGTTCAAAACCCAAATATCTAAGTTTTGAACCCAAATCTTAATAAAGATCTTATTAACTTCTGTGTTTAATTTTAAATTTTTCTTTTTTCTTTTTAATTTTTCAGTTTTAATGTTTTTTTTTTGTATATTTAATAAAATATTTTAGTGAAATGATCTTCACTGTCTATCATATATATTGTGGTGGACGATGGACGATGGACAATGGAGAATACAATTCTTTTTTATTTTAATATTTGATTTTTTAATTTATTAATTGACAAAAATAATTTTTCCATTGTTATAATTGACTAATGGTTGACTAATAATAAGGATTAAAATTATAAATACTTGAAATGTGAAGGATCATAAGAGATACAAATGAATTCATAGTTATTGGAAGTTTTCTAAAAATATAAAGACTAAAATAAAGGTTTTTTATTTTTATATTACACAATATAATTTAAACAAAAGATATAGAAATACCTAACAAATTCTCAATGCAGCAGGATTTCTTTAAAAGCTCAGAAAATAAAGAATCAAAATTCTTACATAAAAAAAAAAAAAAGGAAAAATCAAAATTCTTGTATGAGCGAGAGAGTGTAGCATAAAGTCAGGAGGGGGCTATACGCTATCTGCTAGTGCTACTTACACTGAGCAGTAATGCTGTGGTGCACCAAAAAGTTTCAAAAAGCAACTTAGATTTCTTCCTCTTCAAACGTGCTACAGAAGAACAAAAGAGTACGGAAAGTCCAAAGGATTGAGATTTGAGTTGCTTCCCACTTGGAGATTTCACATTTCGGTGCTAGTTGATTGTTTTTTACTCCCAAAAATTCAGGCAACGGTCGTGCATTTTAACTCCAGATTCTATTCTCTATTTATTCAGGTGACGAACTGGCACTGACCTCCATGCAACAGCTTCATCGAACTCAGAAATTTAGGCAGGTACGGAGGATAACCCTGAACGACAGCATGTACCAAGCACTATCACTGGCACTGGCACTGGCACCAACCTGGAAATCGCACGTACTTGCCAATGCGTCCAAAACATCCTGTCGGTAATTCTTTCAGTCAAAAAGACAAAATACATATGTAAAGATTATTGATTTTTTCACTGATTAAATAAATAAATAACGAGGGCAAAACATTTTCTGTGATTTGACTGATTTATATCAAAATATATATTTATCCGTGCACACGGTTTTGTATAACATGTTACATTAAAAAGTTAGTGGGGCGCATAGAATGTCTACTTACCTAGAGAATTTACTTTTTGGTTTTCATATTCTTCCTTTAATTATTGCCACGGGTATACGTATTATAAGATTTATAATCATACAAGATATTTTAGACATTTAAATCCTTTAAGTAAACAATGAAAAATAAGTTGATCATAGTGATATAAATAAATGGAATAATACTTTACTTCAAAAAAATTTATCCAAAAATTTTATTTAAATAACGTGATAAACTAATTTATAACTATCATATTAATTTTAAAATAATGTATTGATGATGTAATAATTATATATAAACTTTTTACATAATTTGATAATTAATTAGAATAAAATTTTTGGATAATATAATATTATTCAAATAAGAGAAGTAAAAACAATTTATTCATTAAATTTTCTCAACTTTTCTTTAAATTCATCTTATTCTTTAAACCCACTTGAGAAAAGAGTTTGTTGGAGGTTGGTTGGTTTATTGTTGCTTTAGCGAATTCAAGAATTTTATGTTGTAGTTGGTTTTTATTGAATTTAATGAGGATTGGAAATTTTATATTTTAAAAATATAAAATAAAAATTACCATCCAATGTGCCTTAATGGCATAAAATTATACGACTTGATAATTATCCAAATTCTAGGCGTCCCCACCACAATCAACATCTCAAAATAAATAAATGTAGTTCCACAACATACTAAAGCAATCGTATCTCCTTTAGTAGAACATTTAATTCAAACTGATGTGGTGTTTGACTGATTTTTGACCCACAATTTGTAGAGATTGACAATCAATTATTGGATTCCTTATTTAATCGAGGGAAATGGAATCCATTATAAAAAAAAAAATAAAGGGGAAAAGACAAGAAATACTAACAAATTGTATATGATATGCTAGGAATTAAATTGAACGCACCTTGAAATTCAATAACTGTTTATTAAAGAAAATAAAATTAGTTAATCGTATAGAAAAATAAAGTTTTTTCTTCCAACTCCCACCACACAATTTAATTTTAATTTGAAGTTGCATCAATCAAAATGCACGTGCAGCAGACGCAATCATATAAGATTCTTTCCTAGCAATAAGACTACCTTTAATGACATGTTTACTTCATGAATTAGGGAATAGGAATGAGGAATATGATTGATTGATGACGTTTACTTGTTTAAAATTCATTCTATAATGAAAATAAAAGTGTGGGTCCCACATCAATTTGGAATTATGGAATGAGAATCTCATTCCCCCCAACCCACTTGGGAATCCCATTTCCATTTCCTTTGTAGAGATGAAAAGTCTTCTATACCCTTCTTAAAAAAAAAACTATTTTACTTGATATTAAAAAAAATTACATATTATAATAAAAAATTGCACACCGTTAGTTTTTCACCACCAATTTCTTAATTATCATAGTGGACTATTAAAAATAATATTCATGTTTTTTTATTATAATATGCAGTTTTTTATTTAATATTAAAAAAAAAACTACATATTATAATAAAAAATTGCATATTAGGTTAGTAGACTACTAAAATAATATGTAATTTTTTAACTATAGTATGCAATTTTTTTTACTATAGTATGCAATTTTTTATTTGATATTAAAAAAAAAATTGCATATTATAATAAAAAACTATGCACTATTATAATTAATCAATAATTTTAATTAATGACATTTTTGTAACTTATAATTAATTCATTCATATTCCAAAGTAAAATAAACAGTTTAATGGGAATACTGCTGATTCCGATTCCGATTCCTGCAGTTGAAGTAAACAACTTATTCTGATTCCGATATTTCATTCCGATTCCAAGTCATTCCAATTCCAGATCATTCCGATTCATCAAAGTGAAGTAAACGCATCATAAATATTTGTATATAATTAAACAATACCTCATAATCTATTCCTTTTATCTCTTAATAATTTGCTTTTTCTCTTCCTTGAAAAAGGAACGGTGCAATAAGTTGCTTAAATATAAGTCCCCTCAGCTTCCTAATTTTATTCCGCATAATCAAAATGAATGTGCACTTCTTTTTTGTCTTTAAAAACAAAAAAATGCAAAAAGACAAGAACAAAAGAAGTAGCTAAAAAGCAGCTTATACAGAATCACTTAGAATATACTCAATGCCTTAATTAAAAGAGCAGGTTAAACTTAATAAGGCATGTGATTAATTAAGAAGCAATTGTGTGACTGGAATCTCCCAAAGCACTTTCACTTTGTCCAGTTTATAATAGCCAGATCAGTCAGTGGCTGCAATCCCACAACTTACAAGTTATAACACACATTAGCTACCTACAAAGCTGAACATTCTAGCGATTGGTCAGGAATTTTTACTATCTCTGCAAAGGAAGAATCGCACCAAAGCTATGATGAGAATCATATTCAGTCACCATCTTCGTTTTATAATCATTCTTTTTTAGTTTAATGGCATGAGATAAGTGGCTGCAATCCCACAGCTCAAGTTACATTGTAAAGTTGAACTTTCTACTGTCATCAAAATTAACTAACTTAGTTTAATTGATTTAAGTAATATTATCAGGATGACAAGATCTGTAAAGAAATTAGGTCAGATGCATGAATCAAGTTAACTTATCGGAACAACAATCCAAACAATAAGGTATGTATGATGCGATCAATCATTTTCGATTTCTTCTTTATATAATTAGTTTCATTCACATCCCTTCATGAACACAATGTATATGCAGTGATTATATTCATTCTTTATAATAAAGTTTCGTGAAAAAATTTGATACAGAAATATTCATGTGAAAAAAAAAAATTAAAAGAAAAAATTTACTTATATCTTTTGGAACAAATCCCACGAGGGATAATAAAATCGGTCTATTTTCTTGTTTATAACACTGATTGTCACTATAAGTTGACCATTAGAACAACCATATGCATGATATAAACAGTTGTCAAGAAATTAAATATTGATAACCAGAGCATTTCTTTTTTGAAGATAGTAAAATATATTAAAATCAAGTAGACTTTCTCATCTAATGAACTTTTACTAGAGGAACAATTGGTTCAGAAACATGTATGGGATTAATTTGACTTCATTTGAAGAAATAAAAAGCCCAGAAAATCGTGGTACTTTCTCACTTTCCTTTTTTTTTTTTTTTTTTTTTTTTTACATACATTTTTCCATGTTCGTGATGTAAGCTTTTGATATTGTTGAAGAGTCAAAAGTGTGAATGGCGATCACATGGTGAAAAGAGACAGAGAAAAAGTAACCTGCGAACCCAACTTCAATTCACTTAATTGTTTGTTTGGACGTTAAAGTAAGAGTTAGGTCACACGTGAGCCGCACGGATGACAAAAGTAAGTTGACAGCCATGTACACTTATCTTCTGCACCAAATTCTTCAACTCTTTAATTTCTAGATATTAATTTAACGTTTCAGCAGTCTCAAAAGTTCAGTTTGTGTCTCTGTTCCAACTCTAAATATTCAATTTGTTTTCTTTGATTCTTGAGTGTAATTATTTCAAAATACATTTCCCTCTTAATAGCAAGTGACAAATTTGAATGATATTTCAAAGTTCTATAAATATTTTTTAACACGGACACCAAAGATGAAGCTCTGAGGTGCCCGCATGGGTCGTGCCACTCCAAGCCATAATTTCAAATTTGGATGGAGGCGTCGCCTCGGCCGCCTTAGTGCCAGTGGAGTCTTACATCATAATTTTTTAAGAAATGTTTGGTCAGACTTTTGAGATGGTCTATTTTAATTCTGCTAGAGGTTAGTGGAAGTTAAGAGGTTAAACCTCTACAAAGTAAAAGCTCATGAGGAGGAGCTTTTCCAAATAAATATTATTAAAAAGATGTATTTGACTTAAATATCTCTAAATTTTTATGATTGACAAGCAAATACCCTTATTAAAACAAAATCTTTAAATTAATAATATTTTTTTGGTAATTTAATATTTTGGAAAATCTTTTGACATGATTTAATCAAATATTTATTGCTATAAAACCTTTTTTATACAAAAAAATTCCAACCAGATAATTAATATTTTTTTTTCAAAAACTCTATCTCTGATAGATCAATTATCAGTAGACTTTTCCAAATAGAGGTTCCTTAGAAGCCCAACCAAACAAATTAAATTGCTTGAAGCAGCAATAGCAAAAGTAGAATCACTGTCCACCATATTGATCAAAAAGTCCCCATGCAGCCATGCTTGACAGCATGAAGAGCTTATCTAATCGCAAGTATCAAAGCATCCCACACGAGGAAGAGTAAACATAGCACTAGCATGACCAAAGTGGTCTCTCAAAACAACACCTACACCTACCTGACCATATCCCAGAGCCACATCTACATTCAATTTGAAATAATGCGGAGGAGGAGGGCGCCAAATTGGTGGAGGTTTTGAAGCTGATAAATACTGCGCATCAGATGTCTTAATTTCGAACATCATGGAATTTAGACGGTAAACAATTTGCATGAGAAATAGTTGCAGCTGAATTTCTAATGGGTCCACCATGAATTAAGCTGTTTTCTTCATTCCGTGCGTATCAAATCAACACAACTTAAAAACCAATCAGTTTCCATAAACTCACTAAAACAAAATGACTATGCATCTAATTATAAAAGTTGTCTTGGTGATACCAAATTTCCAACCAAAATATTTATAAGTCTTTGCTTCAAACCCTAAGTATGCCACCTTACCACACCCTGCTTAGATGCCTTTGCTCCTTGAAGTACAAATAAATGGGTAAGATAATGTTTTTTCGAGTTTAAACCAAAAAGCTATAGGAATTGTGGCTGCAAACCTAATGGTACCAGGTTTGCAACCAAAATTACTATAAATTTTTTGTTCAAACCCTGAGAATGCTATCTTACCCATCTATTTGCAGTTCAATGATATGCGGTTTCTCTTTCCTCTCACTATTTTACCCATCTATGTGCAGTTCAATGATATGCGGTTTCTCTTTCCTCTCACCAACTCTCCTTGCAACTATCTCTCACTCATTATTATCTCTCTCTCTCTCTCTCTACACTCTTACTGGCCCTTTCTCCTTCACACCTCCTCATTTTTTACACCAAATCCGACCCTAACCTTCCTATATTTTTCTTTTTCTTTCATTTCTATCTCTTCGTCTAAACTCTTTTTCTCATCATATGAATAGATCTCATTCTCCATCTATCACTTTAGAATTTTTTTAAAAAAAAAAATCTTTAAATATTGGGAAAAAAAAAGGATGTGGTGGGATTTGTAATTGTAAGAGGAAAAAATAACGTCAAATGTTAAAAAAATTGGTTCGTAACTTTCTTTATCCTTCCTTAGTAATTTTAATTTAGGTTAAATTATCATTAATAAAAAATTAAAAAAGGGAGTGTATAAAAATATTTGATGGATCGTCAATAGCATCACTCAAGAAAAAATTATATTAGAGTGATGCTTCGCTATTTAAATTATAATTATTTTTGTTTTTCAAACCAAAATAAAAGCAAAATTAAGTTCATCCATATCATATTAAATACTCAATTGGATGAATATAATAGCTGAATTACTTATGTGTTCAATTTAGGATGTCAGTATTCTAAAAGATATTAGACACTAATCGGGTAGTGGCTTATATACGACCTAATGCCTAAGGCTCCTAGGCGGCACTTAGATTTTTCTTGACGTTAGGTTAACCGAAAAATTCCAAATCTCTTTGTCCATTTCTTTCATTAAATGAAAGTGATAAAACTATTAAGTGTTAGGGTAATATGGTAAAAAATAATGAGAATAATGCTTAATGAATGACAATTAAGAAAAATTAAACGATTATAAATTTTTTGAACAAATAGTGCATAAGTAAATAAGCACATCACCAATTGAATTGATCACTTCATTAAATGAAATTTAGTTTCTCTTTGTTTTGACCAACTCTTGCTGCAACTCTCCCTCTCTCCAACTTTTATTTGCCTCTCATCTTTCAACTTTTCATTTTTTATACCAAATCCAACCCCAACCTCCCTATATTTTTCATTTTCTTTCCTTCTCTATCTCTCCATCTAAACTCTTTTTCTCCTCTTATAGATGGATCCCACTCTCTTTAGCCTCTTCACCTTCTCCTTTGCAATAATCACTTCAACCTTTCACTTTTCCCCTTTTAGTTGCAACAACTTTCGATCTTCTTCTAATAAGGAGGTGGCCATGGGATTTCCTCCATTGGAGACCGGGTGTAGTCCTTGGTTCAGTTTTAAAATACATGCATGACAAGGACAACCTAGGCCAGATTATATGGTGTGTCGCCTAAAGGTAGCCCTTAGGCTGTTTTTGGCTTGGTTAATGACCCTCTAGCACCTACACTGACTTTTAGAATATACGAGACATTAAATAAAAAAAATCCGATCATTTAAACTTTAGACATGATGCCTTGATCTTAACATGCTTAATAGAGATTGGTCATCTGCTACCTAAACAATGTAATTATAATAGCTTAACTAGAAAAATAATAAGGAAACGTACAAGATTTTCTATTGTAACCTACATACACAATTATAATAATACACAAGAAAATTATCTAAATACATAAGTTCTTTGATAGTTAGGATTATTTGTTTTTTCCCCTAGAAAGTCTTATTTGCACTTAAATCTTAATTTAAGTAATTTAAGTTTTTTTTTTTTTATATATATCTTAAATTAAGTTAAAAATGTCTTTTGTAAAAAGTCAGATTCTCTTACTTATATCTGTCGACGTTTGGAATCGGTTGACCTGGAGATCCAAAGGCCCAGACTGCGATTCAAATAACAAATGGTAATTAATGTGGTTTAAGGTTGGTGAATGACAATAAAAATGATTAACAATCGGTTAAGGTAGGTGGGTGATAGTAAATAAGTAGCCAATAACAGGAGAAAGAGAGAAGGAAGAATGTAAAGATAAAGATTTTTACATGATTTGACAAGTGTGCTTACATCCACGAGTCACCTTGAATATATTTTGGTAGAGTGACGGTAATACTAGTGTTCACCCTTTTTTTTTTTACAATGAATTTCTCCCCTATTTATAGAGAATGAGGGATGCAATTGAGTGTTTTACACGCTAAAAATCATCATTAGTCTCAACTAATCTGATATTAATCATACTGCATTTATTGCTACTACACTAATCATTCCTACATACCCATACTTGCATTAAATGTCTCATGCAAAGTCTTCTCCGTATTAAATGCACAGTCGTCATCGCCTTAAATGCTTCTCGGGAACTGTAGAAATTGAGTCGGCGTAAAATCAGGAGACCAGGTCGATCTGACGTCTGCTTTATGGGGGATTGCTTGGGCGAGCTCGTTGGTCTAATCCTATTCGCTTCTACAAGTTACAAAGATGTTGAGGTAGACTTTGACATGAATGCAGATTGAGAATACGTTGACGTGGATCTGATATAGGTGTGAGCTGAAAGCATATTAAGACAGGCTTATCGTAGGCGCGAACTGGGGGATCCTGCGAGCTTGCAGTCGTGACCTGAGATTGGGCCTTATGGGCCCTTTGCTACTGTACTCATCTTTTGGGCCTTCAGTAGCTCATTTGCTTATGCCGAGAAAACGGGCATAACAATATCTTAATGACAAAGTTTTTTATTAATAAATATGTGTTAGTTTCCTAAATTAACCTATTATTATTATTATTATATTTTTACCAAAATGTCTCAAAAAAAAAAAATCCCCAATTCTAATCAAATCCAAATCCTAACCCGAATCCTAAAATAATCTTTTTAGAAAAGTTATCATCAACTAGTCTCTAAAGAAGGTCGGTTGACCTCCTCACGACATTTGACAGAGGATAAGGCTAACCTCCTCTAGAATAAAAGGATAAGGCCATGACTTTCTCCTATTTAAGTGTGAATGAGCCACCAGCCTTTATTATTCAGAACCATTAAAGTTGTCGGCCTTCATTGCTAGTGCAAGAGGCTTTTGTATCGAATCGACAGTGATGAGTCCTTCATTGCTGTCATTGCAAGAATAACCTCCTCATCCACTAGTGATTTGAGGTCGTTGACCTCCAACATGAAGGTCTTCAACCTCTATCATTAGTCAACCTCCTCTTACACCAATAACTTTCAATGAAGGAGAAGAACATTATTTAAATACTCGATCAAGTTGGCCAATTTCTTGTTGCAAAATTGTCGCTCGGTCGATTTCCAATTAAAGAACCCCTAGATCGGGGGTTTAACTCGGTTCTATTACAAAATCGACCCAACTTGGGTTGACTCAGCCTAACTTGGGTAGACTCAACCGTCTTGGCTATTTTTTCTAAAATTTTTTTTGCTAAAAAGGTGTCGTTTTGGTGTGCCAAAACGACATCGTTTTGGCATCATAAACAAAACCGAATAGAGGCCACCTCAATCATCATTTCTTCTGGAGTCTTCTTTAGCTCGGCTTTACTTCTGCCTTCTACTGGTATGCGTTGCTTTTGCTCATTTGCTACCGTCGTCTTCTAGGCCTCGTCCATTGCAGTCGCTGTCAACATCACCGTTTTTATCACCGTCTCTATTAAGAAACCATGACCGTGAGTTTTTTCTTTTTTTTTTTTTTTGCTTTCACCACTCTTTTTTTTGTTTTTCACATGTATTTATTTAGGGCTGGATGATGAATTGATGATTGATGGATATTGGTTTAGGGTTTGGTACATTTGTTACATTGATGAGAACGTGATATTTAAATTCTTGTGTTATGTGTTTCAATTCATCTTATGATGTATTTTAGACTATTTGTTTTGTAACAAATGTTGGACATACTGATATGTTTATTCAACACTGGTTTACATAAGGTTATAACAGATTTTTCACTTTTGTTATATTAATGGAAAAATATACTCTTTAACTATATTTGTTTAGGGTTTTGTACTTTTGTTTAGGTGCTAGTATATTATTTTCAAATAAATTTGCTTGATAATCAATATTTGTTGTGTAAATGTTTTCATGTTTAAACATTTACTTGATGATTAGGTTGTTTTATATTCATCAATTATGGATAATGAATCTTCAGGAACTTCCGTTACCCCATCCCTCAAACGGAATTCAAGTGATGTTGGATGAGATTATGAGAAGTGGGTTGATCCAAACGTTATGGAAGGAGTGCAGTGCATATTATATGGGAAGATTATATCTGGAGGGATACATAAATTGAAAGAACATATGGCTCACATAGTCGAAAATGTGGCAAAATGTCCAAAGGCAAAACTGGAGGATACAAATAGATGTAAGAATGCATTTATAGGGTCAAAAAATAAAAAGAGAAATAAGATGATTGAGAAGAAATTAAAGAGAGGAGAAGTAAATATCAACGAATCAAAGAAGATGGAAGAAGTAGATGTAGGAGGGATAAGGAAAGAACCTTATCATCTTGGCCTAATAAACAAGTTTACAAAACTCATTAATCCAGAGTTGTCACTAAATTCAAGGAAGTCAATGCGATAACAAAACATCAATGAAACACTTTTTAAAGAGAGACTCGATCATGTGCACAATTAGGTAACAACTTAGATGTTTAATAGAGCCGTTCCATGACATGTTATTGTGAATGATGATTTCATATGTGCTTGTGAAGCAATTGGTCAATTTGGGTCTGGTTATAGGCCTCCAAATTATTATGCAATTCGGAAGCGATATTTACCAAATAAGATGGAAGAAACCAAGTTGTTGTTGAAAAGGCAAGAAGAAGAATGGGCTAAAAATGGATGTTCAATTATGACGGATGCTTGTATGGATAGAAAAAGGAGGAGCATAATGAATTTGTGTGTGAATTGCATGTATAAATTTCATATAATTTATCTACTATACAACATTAGTTGCATATTATATTATTTAATTTAAGTGTGATTGATATTTAATTATTGCAGATTAGGAACCACTTTCCTTTCTTCCAAAGAGTGTTCTGATGTGGCACACATTGCGGAACACATTTTTGAATATGTGAATGCATGCATTGAACAAGTCGAACCTACAAATGTTGTTCAACTAGTAACCGACAATGCTAGCAACAATATCGCTGCTGCTAAGATTTTGAAGGAGAAGAGGCCAAACATATTTTAAACCTCATGTGCTGCTCACACAATCAACCTCATGCTTGAAAGAATTGGCAAACTTTCGAGGTTCAGCAAGTATATTGAGCAAGCAAAGCAGCTGACAATCTTTATTTATGTTCATCATAAGACTTTAAGAATGATGAGGTCTTTTACAAAAAAAATGGATATAGTGAGACAAGAAAAGACCAGATTTGCATCCGCTTTCCTTACTTTGCAAAGCTAGATGGATAAAAAAAAAATGCTTTGAAGGTAATGTTTGGTAGTGAGGAATGGGAGAAGTGCAAATGCTCAAAAAACTGAAAAAGGAAATTGGCCTACGAAACTGTTATGAGTTTGGCATTTTGGAATGGTGTAACATGTTGTTTAAAGGTTTTTGCACCTTTGATTAAAGTGTTGAGACTGATGGATGAGGATCAAAAGTCATCAATGTCTTGGTTATATAGAGAACTAAGAAGGCTAAACAAGACATTAGAGAGGTCTTGAACAATGTGAAAAATAATTATCGGTCAATTATTGAAATAATTAATGGAAAAGTAAAAGATCGACTAAATTCTCTATTGTATAATGCAGCATTTCTATTAAACCCTTATTACCACTATAAAGATTCAAGCATTTCGGATGAAACTGAGTTGTTAAACGACTTTGTGGAGTCTGTGGAGATTTTTCATCATAATGATATAGTCTCTCAAGATGTAATTATCGTGAATGGCTACTGTATCAGATGAAAGAGGGTCATTTTGGGAGAACATTGACCATTAGAAAATGTGATAGTGATTCTAAGAATCCAGGTAAAAAATCGAACGAACATTCTAATTCATATAAATTATTTTTAGTTGTTTAACTTGTTTACTAATTCCTATTATAGATTATATTTTTGATATTGTATTTATGAAAATATATCTTCCAAGAACTAGTTCTATATTTGATTATGTTTTATGGTGTAGTTATTTGGTGAAGCATGTTTGGAGGTCACATACCTAACATGCTTAAACTAGCAAAAATGATTCTTTCATTGACAACTAGTTCATCAGGATGTGAAAGAAATTAGAGTAATGTTGAATGGGTTAGTGCAAATGTGCGATATTCATAACTTGTTTTTAATGTTTTAAATTTTAATTATTTACTGATTTATTCAATTTTAATTTTTATATCTTATGTAGATACATTCGAAAAAAAACAATAGATTAAATATAGATCCATTGACAACTAGTTCATCGGGATGTGAAAGAAATTAGAGTAATTTTGAATGGGTAAGTGCAAATGTGCGATATCCACAACTTATTTTTAATGTTTTAAATTTTAATTATTTATTGATTTATTCAATTTTAATTTTTATATCTTATATAGATATATTCAAAGAAAAGCAATAGATTGAACACAGATCGATTGAATAATTTGGTTTTTGTTAATTTCAATTCATAATTATCAAGCAGAATGAACAAACAGGTTGATAAGAATGTTGATGTGCTACTAGCAGCTAATGCTGATGCTGCTGATGCATAAGGATGACTTGTTTCAAGGGGTGATGATGATGATGAAGTAGGGGCTGGTTTACAGCAACCGAGGCAACTTGATAAAGATGATTTTGATTTTGGAGAGGAGGAGGAAGAGGAGGAAGAGGAGGAGAGGGGAGAGAAGAATATTGATGTAGAGTTTAAGTCCGACAATTAACAAGTTATGGAAAATGTTTATGAAGATAATGAAGATTGGTTGCGTCTTCCTTCTCGCCTTTAAGATTTTTAGGGCCTTAAGTCCTTAACATACTTTCATGAACTTTTCCTTTTGATGACTATTTTATTCTTAGGTTTTTGCTATGTTATTATTTACATATTATATATGATGTTGGTTGTGTACGTGTGTTTGAGAATGAAAAAAGAATGAGAGGTTTTAAGTAGTTAAATGTGATAGAATTTTGAAGTGTTATTATTTTTGTGTATTATAGGTAGAATTGTTAAAAAAAATAGTAGTTATGTTGCCAAAATTTTTAAGGTTATAATTATATAATTATGTTAAAGTGACTTTGAAGATTGCATGAGATAGATTTTAAAGGTTTTTGTGATCATATGATTATATTTTAATCTTATAAAAAATTTTAAATTTTATTTTTTACAGGTTTGACCGTGAATCAACCGTTTGATAGTTGACTGATTGTTAAACCAAATACTCTTCGAGTTGCCGAGTACTTGCTACTCGCTATCTTGCCGATCGAGTTATGAGTAACAAGTTTTGGAACACTGGAGAAGAGTCAACGAATTCCTCCTTCATTGACTATTCATTTTTTTAATTTCTTATTTTAATTAAAATATTATTTTATTTATATAAAATAAAATGATTAAACATATCTTAAAATAATAATATTCTATTTTTAAAAAATTCTAAATAACCCTAATTTTAGATCTAAATTGAACATTAATCCCTCTTTTCAAAATCATGCAAGAAAAAATTATTTTGAACATAAATACACTTAGTAAAAATAGAAAATCCGAAAAAAGAATTACTTTTCAATTTCAATACTAAAAAGGGTTATTTTTGTAATTTTTTCTAAAAAATAATAAAAATTGATATTTATGAAAAAAATGGTATAATAATAATAGTTCAATGGTTTAATATTTAAGAATCCTAAATGAAAAAAACAAAAAATCAATTTCTTAATTATAAAATCTTATCCAATAATCACTTAAAACAAGAATCATTCGACTTAAAGACAAAAAAACAAACACTACCTCAAACAATCACTTAAATCTCTTCTGAAGACATTATTAAGCTTCGTATCTGATCAACTAAACAGGTAAAGAGAACATTTTAAACATACTAAACCATATGTTTAATTGGGATAAGATATCCCAATATACCAAACCATAAATAGAAGCAGACAGAAGACCGAAGAGAAGAACGAGTTCATTCCAGCTTGAACTAAAATATTAAATATTGGCAATTCCTTACAATAAGCACACTTCATTTTCACTATAAACTACTTAATTAGGATCTACTTCTGCTAACGAATCAAAACAAAATTGTATTAGGCTTAGCTTAGATTGACTACTACAAGCGGTTTGTGACTATTATACACAGATTATAGAAACAAACCGGTCATTAACTTACCAACCATAAATGGGATTTTCTACTTGAGGCGGCAAGAGATTCAGGTCTTTACAGTGCTGCTTGTCATAGTCCCGTGTCCCAGGTATTGCTCCAGTACAGAGTCTAAGAAACTCATTACCCGTGAAACAGTAGTGAGCAAATGCCAAGCCTCCATCAAACATCTCGATTAGGCTAGGCATTGAAACTGACCTTTTTATGATCTTTCCATTACTTCTGCTCAACTTTATATCATCTTTGTTATTATTCAAGATTTTTTCAAGCTCAGAGTATTCAATAAATCTCTGGGTGGCAGCCTCCCATGAGAGGTTATATCTTTGCTCAGGTGTAAGCGGCCGAGGTTCATTTGCCAATGCTTCTTTCACTCTGGCAACAAAGTCTTCAGATGTCTTGTAAGTCAAACAATTGGGAAATGACCTAAAGAACTCATTTGATGGGTGATCTGCACATATAACAAATTTTCCCATGGCAAGCGCTTCTGCAGTAGCAGTGCAGAGCACATCACTAATACTTGGATTTATAAAGACTTTGTACCTGGAAGTAAAGAAAGCACAAATGTACAAAATTATTAAGTATAATCAATAAACAGAAACTAACACACACACATATATAGATCGATGTATGTAAGACAAGCTCAGTATTAGTTTTGCATTGTTTATTCTCTGTGGCAATCATTCACAATGGAAAACAACTTGTTTAACTAGCTAGAAAAGCTCATCATCTTGTGATTTTGAGATTAAATAAATTCTCTTTGGATTCCCTTCCCCTTAAAAGATAAGAGTTTATCTCTATGTTTTTCATCATTTGTTCAGTTGTTTTTAAAAGTTTCTCCAATCAAAAACTCGTTACAGGAGATTGTTTGTAGAACAAATGAAGGTTCTCAACAGATCCTTACCCGTGAAGTGAATCATCTGCATGATCTCTTCCTTTCTGAAAATTAAGATTTAAATCCAACTTTTTGGCAGTACTCTGAACTTCATGTGCATCCTCTCCATTACCAAAAACATCCAACTTGAACCCATCAAGATCATTCTTATGCTTTTCCAGCAAATCAATCAATTCCTTGTATCCCTTTGCCCAGACCATCTTGCCCAAGAAATACGCTCCCTTTGAGAAGGCTTGCTGCCCTTGTTCCTTTTCTGCAGCGACCTTGTCACCAATTTTCAAAAATTTTGGATTTACACCATGTACATTGCAAATCATGGACTTTGGTAACTCTTGGGTAGCAGCTGAAAGGCGAAGAACCTAAGTAATGAACACTGATAATGAGATCTCACGACACAACAAACACCCATAGAATATTATTTATGATAAAAGTGATTGGCTAGAAAATTACTACTTGAACCACCTTACCCTGACACATAAGTTAGAGACAATCCAACATAAAACAATTTTGACATACCTTATGGCAGTATGCTCTGGTGACCAAGTTGTTTATGTGCTTGACAAGAAAAGCTTGTAGCGCCCCATTCTTCTCCCTCTTGATATATTCCAAGTAATTTGTGTGGACAATACCAACAACATGGTTGAATTTATCAGTCCAGCGCCTACCATGATGATACCAATTCAGATGTTCTGGTTCTTCTAGGATTGCAATGTCAGCGTCCTTTGAAGGAATAAATTGTGAAGTATCTCCAGCAGGTATTATACTACGCCTTTCTTTTGAGAACTACGAGAAATAACAAAAATAAATATTGTCAGACATTGAATATATATAGCCTAATCAATAAGACAGTGCACAACTTATTTCATCTAAAAGCTACCTTTCCTGGATAAAAGGAGATTTTAAAATCAGCCTCAAAGCCAGTCCTTTCCTCAAGCCAGCTGCGTATGTAGTTTTCCTGCTCTTCCGGCGAACTAAAAGTGATATTGTTGGGATATACTTTTTCTTGATCTGACTTACAAAGCCAGGGAACCAAGAGTGTAACGTTTTGTTGTGCAGTCCTTGCTAAATATGCCGCTCGAAAAAGTGGATTTACAGCTGTTCCAGTCATCCATGGAAGACTAGCAGTTGTGACAATGGCAACATGCCTTTTGTTGTCCGACCGATCATTCTTTGCGAAGTCTGTCCAGAAGCCACCTTCATAATGATGTCCTGTACTTTGAAGGACACTGGCTATCCTTAAATCCAATTCATCATTGATGTTATCACTCTCAACAACGGAGGTTTCTCCAGCTGATAGTGAGCGCAAGAGAAGTTGGTCTTTGCGTTTGCTACACAAGCTCTCCACTATCTTGTCACATATATCTGACATCATATTCAAAGCACTACTAAATTTAAAACCCATGTTGCAACTGTCAAATGATATCTGATGGATTAAATTTCCAGAAATGTTAACATATTTATCGCTTGCCTAAGGAGAGGGAATATCCTAAAAAAGCAATTGATACTGGTCCTCTGATAATAATTATTTTTAACTAAGATATTTTATTATTTCAAGGATGACTGCTTTCTAAAATTTTAAAACTAATGAAATGATCAACGCATCTGGTATTATTGTATTTATAATCAATGTACTAATGAATATGAAGCAGACGAAAGGGAGGAGCTTCAGTATACAACAGTGTAATCTTTGCAAAATTGCAAAAGATTACTTATACACAATGTCATCCCTCAATCTAACTGCCAAATTTTTAAATTCTCTCCTGCAATCAGTCTTATGAAAGGTAGAAGGTCGAAATTGTTCATTTTTCAGGTCACATGAGTCCATCTGACCCAAACTTGATTCCCTTTACAGGATTACTATGACATTCTAACTTCAAGGCCCAATGATTTTATCCACCAATTAAGCTCAAGACTACCACTAAGTACCAAAGATAATTGTACAATAAAAAGTATGAAATCTTCACCATGATAGATAAACTATTAATCATTCCTTTGCATTTAGAAAAGAAACTTAGGAAAAAAATAACAATTACTTGCCTCTTTTAACACCAAGTTGATCCAAAAATGGCCCAGACTGTCTAACCAAATATGCCAAAAGTTCCGGCACATCCAGAGGGGGCACTTCCTATAACAAGCAAAAGAAAACATTAGGTACAGAGAATATTCTAATTTTCCAAATATCAACAAGAAGAGCCGATATTTCAACTGGAACCCAGAGCTTTGTTTAAATAAATGTCTTTCAAAATCCAGTCCCAACCCAAGTGGAAGGAGAATATTCATGCTGAGCCTTGAGTTGAAGCTTCATAGAGATGAGTAAAGTAGTTGTAGTCCTGAGTTAATCAGCATATGGTAAAGCCTAACCTGGTTCAAATAAGGTTAAGACTATTCCTACAGGCTTGCAATTGAGTTTGGAATGTCGTGCTTTTGTAACAAAAGATGGGTAGTACCAACCAGAAAGCCTAACAAGTATAATCCTCCAATGAGGTGTTTGACACATAAATCTCCAAAAGAAATTAATGTACCGTCTCTATATACTAATGTCAGTATCCGTTACAAATATATAAATGGGCCACAGCAAAGCTGTTTGAAAAGAACAACAAACGGTCACAATGATGCACCAAATAAAAGGACAACAAACAATTCTAGAGATCATTGATTATTAAAGGGAATATTCTGTGCATAAATTGTTCGTGATATAGACATGCCATAAAATCATAACGAAGTCAAAAGAAACCATATAGGTTAACACACGAACCTTTGACTCCTGAGGCTCTTTGCAAATTGCTTTCTACGCCAAAAATAAACACGTCATAAAAATATGTTCACCATACATTCATCATTAAATAAAGTAATATAAAGCAAAAGAGAGCAATAATAATTCTAAGACATTGAAAATGTGGCTAAAATGCTTGATATCAAACCAAAAACAATTAGTTAAAGCAAATCAATAACTTTAAAAATTCTAACTTTAATCCCAACATAGTAATGTGTCATTTGGCTTCATCGCATGGAAAAGAAACGGCAGTATAAAACCTAGTATTTTACCATCATAAATTTGGTTGAGTCATACATGTCTAATAATATAATGCATAAACCTCAACCAATATATTTTTTAGCTTCAATAAATTCAATATGCCACTTTGTGCACTCATTTTTCCATTTCTTCTTTCCTTTTACTATTTGTCCCTAAACGGCACTAGGATTTTTTTTCACATGTGACGATGACAAAAAAGATCGATGATGTATGAACAACATAGAAATTCAGGAAACAAATAATCACTAATGATATAGAGACTTAGAATACAGGTTACAGAGCTCAGTTTTATCGATCATGACTTCACCAACTCTGTTTCTTGAATTCATTAGGGAGAAAAAAAATACCTTCTAACATACATATATTGGATTCAGTTTCCATAACAGCTCTAATTTTAATACAATGTCCCTTTTAACTCTAAAATAACTAAAACGGCATTCGCGTATTCTGTCTTTGTCTTACCTTAAACAACTCTTTTAACTGTATCATCATAATTTTAATTTGCGACTAACGTGTTCATCTATTAACAACTTATTTTGCTTGTCGTTTTGCTGATGCAGCCATCTTCTGGATTATTGTCACCAACAGTGAAGCCAATTTTCAGTACTCAGATAATGATATACCTTCCTCAGAACAGGCATGCATAACATCAGGAAACATAAAACCTCCCACTTATAGTCCACCTCTTTCTAGAACTAAAAACAATCCCTGAGTTTCCTAAATAAAAGAATCATATAAAACTCACGAGTGTTTTAAAGAGCCTTATAGATACTAACAGTCTCTGGTAATCACTTGAGTTGTCTATAATCACGAAATCTATTATATAACAAACAGTTGATCAATACAAAGTAAAGAAGAAAATTTAAAGCATACGTATATACGTGTATATATATACCAGACTGGACTTGAGTTTGTCAACAAAATCACTACTTTTGAAGCCAGCAAAAATGTCATCGACAGAGGAATCTCTCTTTCTCTCGAATTCTCTGAGCCTGGTCTTGAATGCCCTGATAGGCTCCCATTCCCCAAACTGCCCCTGGCCCTGGCCATCCCAAAACTCAGTGAACCTCACTTTGCCTCTTTTACCCCTGTCAATTTTAACAATCCCATCTCCCTCACTCTCCTCGTCCACCTCCGACACTATGGCGTTCTTTATCGCCGACAGGTCTATCTTTATCCTCGCCCTGGGGCCCCACCTCTCCAGCACGCGCTTGCTTATCTCCGGCGCCGAGTAGACGCGCCTGAACTCCGATATCTTCGGCTGCAGCCTCTTCACGAAGTTGATCTCCGTAGGCGTCGACGACGACTTGATTGCCGGAACCGAGAACGGCGAAGCCGAATTCAGGAAGTTCTCCAGCTCACGGTCGAACGAGGTCGCCAAATTCTTGAACGAGTTGGCTCGGTTCTTCATCAGCTGGAAATCAGCGTCCGCCGAGTCGCGCACCTCTCTCCAGCTCTTCGATATGAACGAGAACGCGTTCGACGACGTCGATGCTTCCCTTTCGCTCCCCATGCTTAGGCTTTTCGATTTCTTCGTCTCTTTACAACAAATTTTGCTGAATTTTCTTTGGAGACTGGAGAGAGAGGGATTTAACGATTTTTCTTTTTTGGGGTTTTTCTCAATAATTCTGGAAGGGGAGAGCACACCTGGCTCGCCACGTAGGATTTTATTTTGTTAACAGTTGGTGACTTGGACTCTCCCCGTGTGAAGTGATGGCGTGGCCTGATGGGATTGGCTGACTCCGATTCTCGTGGGTATATTGTGTGAAGTTGGGAGAATATGCTAGAGCAAATGCGACTCAAGTGTTGCTTCCGCGTGGGTGCGTTTTTGGAGGTTCATGTGATGGAGGACACGTGTGCATAATGGTTGGTCCTTTTTTTTTTTAATACTCTCCATTTTTTTTTTTTTAAATTTCGATTTACTTCATTTATAATTTATATGCTCTTTTGATCTAGAAAGAGAATATATGACATTCTTTTTCAGACTTCCACAAACCTTTTTTATATGAAATTTTGAACAACAATTTACATCGATTTTCACATGTTGATATTGTCTTATCTTTCTTTGTAATGGCTGAATTTTTAAAAAGATAAAAAATAAAAAACCTCGTGCACAAGGTAAAAGCGTTCCACTAGTTTATGTCGCTAAACAAAATTGCAATTGATAGTTAGAAGTTTTTAAGATAACAAGTATCTCATATCAATTGTGCTAGTTAACATAAACGTGTACAACAGACTGATGGGAGACCATCAAACATATCATGTAAATAGGATAATAAGATAACTGACATAGACAGTCTTGGAAGCCACAACAACCAAACAGAACGACTATGTGAGCTTTGTGTCTTGACTTCAAAGTTTATTATGGTGGCTAAAATAGAAGAAATTTTGAGGCAGAAAATTTCTAAGAAGATTGCAATCGTCTTTATAAAAGTAGTTATCATGGAAAACAAAATTGAGAGAGATAATGTGGAAAATAGGCCAGTCGTGGGCTTTGCGTGCTGCTGTAAATGTGAACCCACCATGGTTTGTTCCCTTGTGTTATGCACCGTGGATGTCATAGTCTGCTTTTGCTGGATTTACACGTTGCATCACTATGTACATGAATTTCTATTGGGATATTCTCTCTCTGTCGCCTGATTATTCGCTGGTTGTGTGCTCCATTATCCAGCATTTACTTGTATTTATTTTCATTCAGCCAAGATAATTATGCAGGGTTTTTAGTCTTTTATTTGCGACAGGTTATTAACATAGGAAGTTTTGGTGATAAACTTGCAATTATTTTTCTGATTTACATCAATAATTATGTGATTGTAAAAAGGAAAAAGAAATTGTTAACAAAAAATTATGTGAGGAAATGATGTACATATTTTGTAATTATTTTTAGGTTTCGATTGGTAGAGTTTCTTAATTAAATTTTTTATAAATAAATCTTTTAAATGTAGATTTTTTATAGGTAGTGTTTTTAAAGAAATTATTAGTTTTTTTATTGTCAATTAAAAAAACCTTTTTAAATATTTTAATGTGTGATTAGATTAATTTTAAAAGCTCTTTAAGTTAAAATATGACCAAAACGGGCATTTAAACTATAATAAAATAGTGAAGGCTTTTAAAATCACAAGGATATTAATGTTATATCAGTTACATGACATTCTTACATTTGCATTAAAAATATCTTCGAAGTGAAAAGGAAATTTAAAAAAAAAAAAAAAATCTTCAAAAATTTTTGTTGTAAGGAATACATAGAGGAAAATGAAGTGTTTAGGATATCTTAAGGAAAGAGCTTATTAGTTATTTAAGTTATAAAAATAGAGTGAAATTAATCAAATATAATAGACATTTTAATATTTTTAAAGAAGCTTAAAAAGTAGTTTGTCAGTGGTGGTGTTGGTAGGCTCACTGATCTTTGTGACCTTCGAGTCACAAGTTCTATATGCAATATGACTCTTCCTCACCATATAAAAATATATGAATTGTCCCCTTACCTTAAATGGATCTTTTCTTCATTTATGTATGGGATACTCTTTCTTATATGAGAGTCAATCACTAGGTTTGTCCTAACCATAAAAAATAAAAAATAAAAATAAAAATAAAAACTAGAAAAGATTTACTTGAAAAAGCAAAAAATTTGAGTTTCTCTTAATATATATATTTCGAAATTTTTTATTGTCAAAAACTCAACTAAAATAACAATCAAGCAATACAAAATAAATCCAATAGCGTTTTTGAGATTAATTTTTTTTTTTATCAAATAGACAAGTTGTACCTAATGTAAACTTAGAGTAATGTTATATTATCCAAAATTTTATTCAAATTTATTATCCAAATGATATGATAAACTTATGTATAATTATCACATTATCAATACGTAATTATATAATTAATATGATTATTATAAATTATTTTATCATATTATTTAGATAAAAAAATTGAAAAAACTTTTAATAAGTATAACATTAATACAATTATGACATGAATCTGGAATATATATATATATATATTAAAAAAAAAAAAATCAATTAGCCGT
Organism: Litchi chinensis; assembly: GCA_019925255.1. Taxonomy (NCBI): domain Eukaryota; kingdom Viridiplantae; phylum Streptophyta; class Magnoliopsida; order Sapindales; family Sapindaceae; genus Litchi; species Litchi chinensis. The sequence goes on along the minus strand of CM034475.1, from coordinate 11,168,411 downwards.
AGGCCAGTGAAAGTTCGTAGGCATGGGCACGGACTAGGTTGAAAAACGCGTGACAGCACTCTCTCCACTCAGTATCGAGCCAAAATGAAGACAAAACCAACAAAGTCTGGGCAGTGTCGGGCTTAAGCCTAAATGATTTTCAATTTGTAAATGGTTTATACATAGAAACTTACTTAGCGAAGGCCCGAACACTCAAGGCACTCTATTTTTGCTCTGTACTACAAACAGTTTATTTTATTTATTCATTTTGTATTTTCTTATTGAATTTTTCTTCAATAAAATCAGCTAAAATTTGGATTTTTTTTTGTTGAAGTGTCCCTTGTAAAGTTTAGTGCTTTGTGTGAAATGAACACCGAATTAGAGTCACCATTTTGACGAGAAAAAGCACGATATCAAATTTTATAGTACAATTCGAAACATGAGCATGATGGGTGAAAGATTCTTCACGCATACTTAGTATTTATGACTTATGAGCAAGGTTAAACCATCTCACAAAAGTGTGAGAAAATATATAAAATCGTCTCACGATGGAGATAACCGAAAAGTTGGGTCCAGAGTCCAATGGTTTAAGACATGCAAACAAGCCCAACTCCCATTAAAAGCCCAATAGATGACTTCTGCGGCCTTTTTGAGCAAGTCTTCTTGACCAAGTCAAACTGCCAGACTTTGTTGGAGCAAAGTGCAGAGCCACTTGATCGGCGTAGGAAGCGGGGAATCTCCTGAGTGCTTGATCTTTCGCCCACCCTCTCCAACGGCTGGTTGTGTGGGCATAAATGCCCAAATACAGCTAATGAAAATACCTTTTTTGGTTCACTCGCTAATGCACTGGACAATGTTCTCACTTTTCAAACTATTAATTTCATCCTCATATTTTGTAGGGGACAGAATTTACTATAATTGTATATTATCACTATCTCAGGAAAGTCAACAATAGGTTATCATTCTCTTCCAACTTTCATATTGTCGTACAACTATCAGGGACTATTTTTAGCTATTCATTCTATTTTATTTTTATTTTATAATAAAATATGATTTAAATGTTGGAATGTATTTGATCAGTACTAACCTGATGTCAAGTATATAAACTCGTATTTCTTGACTTTGTTTTGTAGGTTGCAAGTGACCCAAGAAAGCTAACATAGATCTAACCCATCTACTTCGGCAACTGTAGAAATCGTCAGCTACAATCTCTTGTATCAAATGAGCTTTTAGTTTTTGTAAAATGTTAAAGGGGAAAGAATAATAATGTTGGATTCTAGAAATTGGTCTATAGTCATTAATTTAAACAAACTAGTTTGTTTGGGTAGTTTTTTCCTATTAATATGAACACAAATTGTAGTTATAAGTGTAATTAGCGTTTGATCTCAATAGGTCATGGAACTAGTTTTTATGATTATTATGGGTGCAAGTAGTGTTAGATCTCGATGAGTTTAGTAAGTCTTGTACCTATTTGATGTTAACTTGAAGATTAAAAACAAAAAGTAGAATATCTCTTGCAATATAGGGACATAAATACATATGAATTAATTATAACTACTTAATAATAATGATACTCTCAAGTTCGAGTCATTATATTCTAAATATAGGATCAATCGGTACATGTAATTAATATAGATGTAGTTATAAGAGAGATATTATTTTTTTTTTTTAAAATATATATTTTTTATTAAACTATAGAATAATAGTCTAATGAATCTAATAATTAATAAAAGCCTTATTACAGTTTCTGTATAGTGCACAACCACCCCTAAATATTTTTTTTTTTGAGAAACAACCGCCCCTAGATGTTATTCAACCACCGATGGCTAATATTCAAGTAAACTCTCCTCAAAATTTTAAGTTGTAACGGAACGAAAGAGAAACCGGGTCTGTGGTGGCATTAGCGGCGTTGCAAAGGCGTCAACGTTGGCACGTGCAAAACACATGACACATCTGTCTCAATATTTTACTTAACGACAAAGTAAACGGGAAAAGGACAAAATCGCCATTCCACCAACTCAACAAGTGCTCTTTCGGAACTCGGATCTCTCATCTTACGGGTTTTGCCTTTCTCATTTCGACTTCAAACTTCTGCAGAAGAAATTAAATTCCCAATTTATCATAATAAAAAAAATTAATAAGAAACATTCTTGCTCAAAGACGCAGATGGGGCTGCTCTCCAACAGGTTATACCTTATTTTTTATTTTATTTTTTAAATTTTTGGGGTTAATTTTATTATGATATGGTTGTTGGTGAATCGGTGATGGTGGTCGAATGATGGAATGAATATGCAGGATTGATAAGGAGAGCCTGAAACCTGGGGATCATATCTATTCCTGGAGGACTGCTTACATTTATGCCCATCACGGTTTCCTTTCTTTCTTTTCCCCCTTTTTATGCATGTGTGTGTGTATTTTTTATGCTATCTTTTAATTTTGCCCAGGATACATTGACAATTTTATGTTTTTAACAACTTTAGATCATTGATTACCTTAATCAGACAAATTTCATGGCTTGATTGTTTGATCATGGCTTTGTAATGGATTTTCAAAATGTGTTTTGCATCATATTTTGTCTTGGGTTCTGCAGCTTCTTCTACTTGGATAAGGTCTGTAATGTTCATCATTACATTGAGTTAGTGACTCATCAAGAATTGTTCAATGTTGGTTTTATATGACTCAATGCACACTTTAATGATGTTTATGTATATAAAAGTCTGCTATCTTTACAGGTTTCTTTATATGCAATGTTTCCATTTGAATGACATTGTCTGAGCTGAACATAAAAATGAGTTCATCTGTATCAAATAGTTCTAGCAAGCTTGCTTCTTTTGGTTTTCAGTTGTTTTTTCCTAGGCTGCACTCAATTTTTTTTAGTGTTACATCAGACTTATCTAATAAATATAATTAAAGAATCCTGCTATTCTATTGAAACTTAATTGATATAGGCAGCTATAACAGAGTAATCGTCCATTTTTACATTTTTTTATTTTTTTATTTTTTCAATTGCTCTTTTATTTGAGTCATTGGATTGAAATCTAATCTAATGACTGAAAAGAAACTCCTATAATTACAGATTTGCTATAGTAGCATAATCCTATTAAAAAAAGTATAGTAGCATAATCAATGATTAAAATATTCTAATCTAATGACTAAAAAGAAACTCCTATAATTACAGATTCGTTATAGTAGCATAATCCTATAAAAAAAAGTATAGTAGCATAATGGATGATTAAAATATTATATACTGTCAGTTTATTTTTCTCCATCGGATTCATATCCTAAAGATGTTCATTTATAAACTTGGAATGACAACAGGTATTTATATTGGAGATGATAAAGTCATTCATTTTACTAGGCGTGGCCAGGAAGTAGGGACAGGGACAGTAATTGATCTAATTTTAGTAAGCTCAGGACCAGCCCGAACTCAAACGCATTGTCCAAACTGTGCGTCAATTGAAGAAAGTCAAGGAGTAGTACTCTCATGCCTGAATTGCTTTCTCGCTGGTGGTGTTTTGTATCGTTTTGAGTATTCTGTCAGCCCTGCTCTCTTTCTAGCAAAAGCTCGTGGTGGAACTTGCACTCTTGCAGTCTCTGACCCAGATGATGTCGTGGTCCATCGAGCAAAATACCTGCTTGAAAATGGCTTTGGGTGTTATAATATCTTTAAGAACAATTGTGAGGATTTTGCTATTTACTGCAAAACTGGGCTCCTTGTTCTGGACCAAGGATCGATGGGACAGAGTGGCCAAGCAGTATCTATTATAGGGGGGCCTCTTGCAGCTGTTCTATCAACACCATTGCGTCTTGTAACCACCAATGTCTATGGGATGGCAGCGACAGCTGTCACCGTTTACTGTGCTAGTCGATATGCTGCTGACATTGGCATGAGGAGGGACGTGGTAAAAGTGTCTGTGGAGGATTTGACAAGGAGACTTGCAACAGGCATGCTGCAAGTTGTGGAACCTCAAATTTTACCCAGACCCACACCTGCTCATTAGTATATCTGGTTAGACCCTATAATTGTGTGATCTTATACACATGGTTTGTTCTTGTTGTGATCAATTCTTGAAGTATGGTTTCGAACTATAACAATTGCAGTGGCCTGTAAATGTGAAGTACTGTGTATGTTTAATCTGTTCCATGGATGTACATTGTCTTTCATTTGTCATTTGCTGTGCAGACTAGTTTATTGTATATTGTTTATTTATACCATTGTTTTAAATGATTGTCAAGGGACTTGCATTGCATATCAGCATTCACCCTTGCAAAGATGGTTGCATTTGCATACTTGTAGCATAAGCCTAGGTGTTTTAGACATGGCTGTGCGTTCACATATTGCTTATGCTGATGTAAACGATATGGATAGCTATACCAATGATTTGAGAAGTCTCAAAAAGTATCAGTTACTAATTAGACACTTAGCATTTTCTTATCTTCTTAGAGTAGTTTTCCGGTAAGCACTTGCATTTAGGAAGGCAGGTGGAAGTGCTTAGGCTAGTTCTACCTCCAAGGTCATCCGATTCCCTTTTTTTAAAAAAAAAAATTAAAAAAAAAAAAAAAAAAAAGAAAAAAAGCTAGAAGTGCATGAGTTTAAATAAACACATTTTGAGAAATATGACGGATGCCTATGTTGATGTAATCAAAGGGTTAATATTAGTGTTTATGATTTGTCCTATGTGGATGACACAGATGTAAGTATATCCCTAGTGGTTTAAATCAGTCTTCAACGTTATCTTTATTTGATAAGCACTTAAATTTGCCTATAGCAGGTCGGGTTTTAGACTTAAATCTCTTACAAGGCAAACGTTTGCAGCTCGTGCTTCTCCGAATGACAGGACGCTTACTCTGCACTTTTCAAAACAATATCTGAAAATCCCCAAGTGTCCATAATCAGCTCGGAATCTGGTACTAATTGTAGGATTTGAGGTTGATTGGCCGTGAGTTGGATGCTAGGATAACATGGATTTTAATATATCAAACTCAAGCTATCACAATGTCTCTCAGCTACTACCGAAGGCTTATATTCAAATCCCCTTTTAGCTAAGTAATTGTTCAAAATATAGAAAACCTTTTTCTAATATAGATACTTAAGCATCTCCTTGTCCATCCTGCCGGTAATTGTTTAAATCCCATCATTTACCTTTTTTTTAATATAAAAACATAGTGTAAATTACATTTTATAGTACTATGTGACTAAATATCTAAACAGTAAATTGTGATTGATATCGACAAATGTCATCACTGCTGTAATTCATTTGATATGAGCTTTAAGAAAAATTTCAATTTATATTTTATTTAAAAAGAAAAAGCAAAAAAAAAAGAATATTGGAAAAAGTGGCACTGCAATTTTCAAAAGGCGTCAGAACTTGGCAGGTACGCTGCCCATACCACTCGTTGACACTTTTTCACTTAACGACCACCATTTCACAAAACAACAACTGCCCTACTCTCATCTCATATTGGTTTGGGTTCTGCTTTCAATTTTTCACTTTTGCAGAAGAAGCAGGAATTAGAATTCCCTACTAATTATCAAAAATTAATAAGAAATAGTCTTGCTTAGGGACACAGATGGGGCTGCTCTCCAACAGGTTATTATTATATCATGTCTTTTTTTTGGGGGGGGGGCTTAATTGTATCAGGATATAGCTGTTGGTAATGGAGGTTTAATGATGGAAATGGAATGAATGTGCAGGATTGATAAGGAGAGCCTGAAACCAGGGGATCATATCTATTCCTGGATGACTGCTTACATTTATGCACATCACAGTTTCCTTTCTTTCTTTTCTCCTTTTTTTAATTTAAATATTTTTTTTATGTTATCCGTTAATTTGTCCCAGGATGCTTTTTTCTTTTTTAATATTTTCGTTTTTTTAATTTGGATGCTGTGTACCTTGCAATTTTATTTTATTAACCGCATAAATTGTTTATTGGGTTATTCGTTCAAATGACATTGCTTATGAGACTGAGAGCTGAAGGAGAGATTGACTGATCGTGGCCTTGTTATTGATTTTTAAATGTAGTTAGTTGAATGTCTGTAATGTTCATTATTACATTAAGCTAGAGACTCATCAAGAAATGTTCACTGGGTTTTTTTTTTTTTTGGGGTATGACTCAATTAAACACTTTGTTGATAGACGTGTATACAGTCTGCTACCTGTGACTTCCTTTGTATGCAATGTTCACCTGACTTCTTTTTTGTCACCATTGAATTGATATTGTCTAAGCTGAAAATAAATTGGCTTGTTTTGGTTTTCGTTGGTTTTTCCTAGACTGCACTCTGTTGTAGAATTTCCATTTTTGTTACATAAGATTTTCTGATGCACTCATGTGCATAATTAAAGTATCTCCTTCGATCAGTTAATTTTTCGTTATTGGACTCAGCATCTTAAAGTTGTTCATTAATGACATCAGGTATCTACATTGGAGGTGATCTAGTCATTCATTTTACTAGGGGTGGCAAGGAAGTAGGAAGACGGAAAGTGCTTGATCAACTTTTAGCAAGTTCAGGATCATCCCGATCTCTACAGCCTTGTCCAAACTGTACATCAGCTGAAGAAGGTCAAGGAGTCATACTCTCATGCCTAAATTGCTTTCTTGCTGGTGGTGGTTTGTACCGTTTTGAGTATGCTGTCAGCACTACTTTCTTTCTTGCAAAAGCTCGTGCTGGAACTTGCACTCGTGCAGCCTCTGACCCAAATTATGTCGCGGTCCATCGAGCAGAATACCTGCTTGAACATGGTTTTGGGTGTTATAACTTATAATGTCTATAAGAACAATTGTGAACATTTTGCCATTTACTGCAAGACTGGGCTCCTTGTTAAGGACGAAGGAACAATGGGACAGAGTGGCCAAGCCGAATCTATTAAAAATGGGTCTCTTACAGTCGTTCGATCAGCATCATTGCGTCTTTTAAACACCAATGTCTATGGGATAGCAGCATCAGCTGTCTTGTCTTACTCTGCTCATCGATATGCAAATGACATTGGCACGAGAAGGGATGCAGTGAGAGTGTCTCTGGATGATCTGACAAAGAGGCTGAGGATTTGACAAAGAGGCTTGCTACAAGTTGTGGAACCCCAAATTTTACCCACACCTGCTTTTTAATATCGCTGGTTAGACCCTATGATTGTTTGATCTTATACGCTTCTTTCTTTCTTCTTGTGATCAATTATATCGAGAAGTATGGTTGTGAAGTGTAACGACTGCAATGTTAGTCTAATTTGTTCCGTGGATGTAAGCCGTGTGCTATTTCATTCGTCAATGCTCCGCAGACTAATTTATATGAGAGTGATTGTCAAGGGCCTTGCATTGCATATCAGCATGCACCCTTAGAATGATGGTCGCAGTTGCATACTTGTAGCATAAGCCTAGGTGATCTAAGAAGTCAATGGGCCTCCATCTACTAAGAATTCAGTAGTACATTTTATGCCTGTGTAAGGTACAACAAATTTAGACTATAATCTCAGTACAAATTGAAAACAGGTATCACTACCGAACCTTCACACAGAAGGCACATCAACCGGAAAAAAAAAACCAATAATACAATAAAAAATGTAAGAGATTGATAGAATTATAATATGTGAATCCTAGAAGTTGAGATAATTTCTTTATTATTATCTTGGTGAAGAACTTAAAACAATGAAATTACTTTTAAAGATGATTTACCTTGATGAAGAACACTATAGCTAATGAATGACACAATAGATTGATAGAACACAATGAAGGAAAACAGAGATTGTAAATCATGCATTAAAGGACACCAATCTCTTCTCTAGCTTTTGATTGAACCAATGTCATCGAGTTCATGAAACGTCATGGTGGTTAGGGCTCTAATTTTTTCTCGGTAAGGGGAGGTGGATAGGTAAATGTGGGAATATGAAAGAAATATATCATTTGTTATTCACTAAAATAAGGTAAAACTAGAATTACAAAACATTCACTAAAACGTTTTGATTTCCCTTATTTTCTAACTATAGACTTGTTGACGATCGGAATCGGTCAACACCTGGTCGGGGGTCGGAACCTCGCCGACGAAACGATTTATGTGGGGCCGGCCCGTAGACCGTTGAATCCCTTTTTGGCCTCTTGGGGTCGCGTCCAGAGTTGAACTCTCAACCTTATAGGTGTTATTGGTGTGCAACTCCTACCACCAAGCTGACTCAGCTTGGTGGTAGGAGTTGCACACCAATAACACCTATAAGGTTGAGAGTTCAACTCTGGACGCGACCCCAAGAGGCCAAAAGGGATTCAATGGTCTACGGGCCGGCCCCACATAAATCGTTTCGTCGGCGAGGTTCCGACCCCACATAAATCGTTTCGTCGGCGAGGTTCCGACCCCCGACCAGGTGTTGACCGATTCCGATCGTCAACATTAAAACGCCGGCCCGTAGACCGTTAAACCCCTTTTGGCCTCTTGGAGTCGCGTCCGGAGTTGAACTCGTAACCTCTTATAAGGTTTTTGAGTGTACAACTCCTACCACCAAGCTGACAGCTTGGTGGTAGGAGTTGCACACCAATAACACCTATAAGGTTGAGGGTTCAACTCTAGACGCGACCCCAAGAGGCCAAAAGGGGTTCAACGGTCTACGGGCCGGCCCCACATAAATCGTTCCGTCGGCGAGATTCCGACCCCCGACCGGGTGTTGACCGATTCCGATCGTCAACAAGACTCTTTTTGTGAAAGCTACTAATATTTACTTCCTTTAGAAGGACTTTACAAAAGTAAAAATCATTTTCAATTTTAACCCAAATGCCTCAAAAAATATCTTTTAGACTTACAAAGTTAAAATGTGATTTTTAGAAGCTATCTTAATGTCTTTTAGACGTGGCAGTGTCTTCACGGATTGTTTCTGTTGATGTAAATGATATTGATAGCTTTAGGCTTTCCCGGCACTATAGTATTCTCTGCACTTAGGCCTAGAAGTTTTAAAAATTGTAGCAAATTTAAAGCCGCTTTGGCCAAAGAATAGCATGCGCTTAGCGAAACAAGATTTGTAAATCACAACTGTCTATAATTAGTTCTAAAGCGGCATCAACCAACCTTTGCTTCAATCTACAAATATGACTTATGATTAGTACTATTTGGGAGGCAACTCATGACTTCGGTTTAAGACTGATTGGCCCTCAGTTAGGTGCTATGATGCCTAGGATCATCGAAAGATCAAGCTCAAGCCATCGGAAACCTTTGCTATATATTTCAAATATCTTTGTCTTCTGAAGTGACAAGAATCAACCTAAGCGTTTTCGAAAGAAATAATAATAATAAACTCAAGCTGATGAGACTACCTGTTTTTTAGTTACAACGGCAATGGCTCAATTTCTAAAGTTAGATGGGCATGGCAAAGGAATCTGATGAGTGTGTGAGCGTGAAGGATCAACCCCACCGGCACCACCTCTTGTTAGTTACATAGAATTTATCTTCATTTGCAGCAAATACTACCATTTTAGTTTCTAACCATTTTCATAACGGCGTCAAAATGAACCAACATTGATGCAGTTTTCTTGTCCCAATAACTTGTGCACATGACACAGATGCAACCGAAGACATGCACGTGCACAATCAAATATCCTTCAACACCGAGAAATAGCTACAATTTAACTCGATTGCTGCACTAGATTTTGTCTTTGAAGTTGTTCCGATGTCTAGAGATTAATTTTATTTTTAGAAGTTCAGAACATTTGGGAGATTGGTTTTTTTGGCAACAATTTTAACGTGGTTTTATTTTTGGAAATTTCTCATTATTTGATTTAATAGGTTTAGCGTTCATATAATGTTACTTTGGTTCCTTGATTAGACCACCAGCGAGTCGGGTAACTTATGACAGAGCCACCTGAAACCTTCGAACAGACAACTACTTTGAAACCCTGGACAACTACTTCAAAACCTTAGCAACACCAATACAACCAACTACATTTGCATCGAAAACCTACTGCAATGTATCTGAAATTGGCGAAACAAGAATCCACAGAACTATCATCTAAACCGCCAAAAACTACCATGTGTGAAGAGCATTTATTCAACAACAAAATTGAAACATCCATCCATGGATGATTACGTATCTCATGTTACAACAATCTCATCTTACTAGATAAAGAAAATGATAACAAAATTGAAACATCCATACATGGATGATTACATATCTCATGTTACAACAAAGTCATCTCACTTGATAAAGAAAAAAGCATCAACCTTTTAACCATAAGTTAGTTGCACACATTAAAGGAGACAAGTTTCCAACATAAACCTGCATTTAGCCAGCTATGAAGTGTTTGTAGTCATCCTCTTACACAAGCAAAACTGCATTTATACAACCATCATTCTCAGGGTTATTTGTCACTTGAGCGTATTTCCCTGCATCAAAACACAAACATTTAATAAGATAAAAGCTAAACAAAATTAACATGTATAAGTTCATGTCACAGAAACTAGAAACAAAGCCTTACCCCACACTACTTTCCCAGCTGGTGTGACCAAACCTAGCTCACTGACATTCACCTGCCATTCAGGATGAAAGATGATTTCAGCAGTAGCAGCAACAAAACAGAAATTTAATTAGGTGATGACTTATTATATATTACCTCAATGATAGTTCCCTTCGTCATAACACCTAGAGAAGTATACATTGGACCATTAGGGTTCTTCTTCACTCCTATGATCTCAAGATTGAAGGTGCACTTGAGTTCAGGGTGTGTTACATGAGCTTTTGTAAATCGCAAGCCTGAAGGGCGAATAAACCGTTCATACTTGGGAGGTTTTCTTGTAAAACCTGGTCCAACAAATGTTGCCTTGGTAACCATCCTCTTCCACTGCTTGGCTGCAAAAGGCAATACAAGGAGGCAGCTGTCAGACATTTTGGAGAGAATGCCTGTCAGGTACATTTTTCGACAAACAGTACACAACACACAAAAACAAGGAATCTCTCTTCCAAAGAAACCAGATATAAATCATCTCATAAACATAATGAATATTATCTTCTGTAATGCAATCAATAGTAAGAGCAGACGATTTGATATCAAGAACCCTTCTAAAAGAAGCCACCTTAACAACTTAACAGGGTGTTCAAAATTTTTGTCTATACAAATAAATTCAGGCACACCATCAAAATGTAGATTTGCAGTGAGTGACAAATACAATGGTTAAAATACTTACTTCTCCTTTTACCAGATCTGATCACTTTAAACATTTCATCTTCTGCCACTGGCCTAACCTGAAAGGTTTACTTCCGGTTTAAAGCATGACAAAGCGGAATCATCCAACCATAACCTCTACTGAAAGAAAGATCAAGGGAAAAAATTGATGGGGATACTTAAGAGAGATGTTGAATTTTAACTTACCTTGGGTAGAGGAACCTCCCATTTTCCAGCTTTCTCTTTCCTCTTTTGCTTTATAGTGTTGCTAAGAACCTACATTAACAAATGATGATCACAACTGGCCAAATATGTATCTCACACTGTTTGTTTGATTGCAGGTAAATGTGCACACAAAACAAAGATGCATCAACAAATAACCTTTGCCCTTGTTGTGTTCTCACGATCAAGCAAATAGGCAGGGACAGCTCCCTCATGAACTTCATCATCCACCTTTCTTCTACTAGATGACTCTTCATGCATTGCCAATCTGTGTATATAGTACCACATTTAGCCAAAGACAAAACATTTGATGACCATCTGGATAACAATAATATATAAAGCAACTTGAACACAAACAAAACAAAAAAAAAAAAAAATCTTGACAAGTGTATACATAACCAGAAATACAGACTTCAAATATTGAAAGCACATTAAAAAAAACCAAGATTAGCTGCGAAAGGTAGTTACCACACTCATATAGAAAACATAAAATTATTAGAGCGCTAGCAAGTTTATCATTTGGAAACTTTAAACATCTAGGGGTCTCCTCCACAATTTTAGAGCAAAGAAAGGATAAAAATATCCAAGCACCAAACCACAATTACAAAAAGAAGCCTGTACTCAAGGAAAAACCTCTATGACAACCAAGTTCCATGTGATGAAATGTCTGGAGTTGAAAAGGCATATATGGCGCCTCATGTATCATTTATGGCCTCAGCAGATATATTAACCACAGAAACTTCTCATCAAATGATTAGAATTAAATAACCATACATCCCTCTTATGTGTTCCATGACTACCAAGATTTCATTCATAAGAAGTTATCTCTGCATTTTCATACCCAGAAAGGCAGGATTAAATTGGCTAATGAGGTAGACCTCTACATTTATAAAAAAATAGAAAACTATTTTGTGACTTAAATTTAGCAAGTTGCACTTAACACAATTTCGACCCAAGATATGCATATGGAAGCAAACTTGAAATCTCCCCACCTATGATCATCCTCTATGCATACTTGTATACTATACACGGATTTCAATAAGTCCCTAATCTTATTAATATCTGATTCAACTAAATGAAAACTGAAAACCGCACATTTTTTCACACTGATGAAGCATTCCCTTCAATTTCCCACTTCATGTTTCATATGATGTACATAATGACTCATAATGACAATAATTTGGGCAATATATAATAAACCCTTGAAATATAGAACTTTGGATTTAGCTACTATACATTTCCTGTATGGTAAGATGATAAAACTTTGGATTTAGCTACCATATAGTTCCTGTAGTATAGTCATAAGAGACCTCTAATTTTTTTTCCTAAAAAAATAATAATTTAATTTTTATTAATTTTCAATGCCTAAAATTTTATAGTCTTTGGATTGTTCTCTCTAATGACTATTAATTAATCCTGTATTCATATTAAATTGTACAATGGCATGAACCTATAACTTCATACATAAAAACAACACCAAATATTCAAAATTTTGAAATTTTATAAATTTATAAAATTTATATATATAATATAAATAAAAAAATAAAAAACACTCACGTTTTCTTCATGAGAGCCTTCTCAGCATAGCGTCTCTTAGCGAACATCTTGCCCTTGATACCCAAAGCCTGTTATTCCATTCCAATTCAGCAATCGACAATAATAATAATCAGAAATTTAGCTCATTCATATTATAATAACTTATTAAAACTAAGAAAAAAGAGAGAGAGAGGGAAAAATAGTAGACCTTCTGGGCAATTTCAGAGCGTTTGTGGACTTCACGCGCCTCCTTCTTGCGCTTGCGTTCGAAGTGGTCAAGGCGGTAGCCATGGCGCTTCCTGTGAAGCTCTATGTAATCTCCCTGCGGCTGTTTCAAACACAACAACACAAATCAAGAGTGTCACTTCCAATTCAACAAGCTCAAACCCAAACAAATCGCATCAAATATAGATTTCCAGTGCCAGCAACCAACCATTCTAACAGAACTTTGAGTCTTTGACACAAAGATATGACGACAAGGGTTTTTGAGTTAGGACACAATATGGAAGCCGGTGGGTTTTAAAATTGCTACGGTTCGATGCGGTGCGTACTGACAATTGACCGAGTCGGTTTCATTCTGGGCCTCCGGGAGCCCAGTCCTTTTTGCACACCCCACTGTATTCTAAGAAAACTCGTTACCCTAAAAGGGTTGATGTATTCTCCTTTCAAGCCCAATATTATCAATGTCAACGGCAGACTGCTGTTTGCATTTTTCAGCCTCTAAAACACCAAGTATGGGTAACTAGTGGTTATATTGTTACGAGAAAATTGTGGAAATAATCTTTTTTTGAAGTTGAAGTTGAAAACTAACTCCTTTTTTTATATTTCATATTTTTATCAAGTGTAATTTTGTCCTAAAATAGTTATTTTTTTCAAGATTTTGAAAAAAGAGTTAGTATTCAATTTAGACCTAGAAATTAATTATTTATATATTAAAAAAAAAAAAAACTAAGCTTTTTTGTTACAAAGGTCATATATATATATATATATATATATATATATATATATAACTCATTTGTTATAATAAACTATCATTGTTAAATTAGTTAGCACACTTCTCAATTATACTTGTAATGTGTGTATGTGTATATATATATAGAGAGAGAGAGAGATTTTTAAGTCATGTATCTAAAGTTTAATTTGTAATCTTCTTGATAAACATCTCACCATTGTTTGCAGATTACCATGTAAATATTTCAAAACGATTATAAATAGGTAATTATATAAAATTAAAGGTAATAGCTTATTTCACCATAAAAGGTATAAAAAAAAAGAAAAAAAAGTAGACAATGGACATTGTATTTTTATTTTATTTTATAGAAAAAACAATGGACATTGTATTAGAACCAATACATCCTTCATATTTCATTCGGTGTAATGTTTTAGAGGATATAGAAAATATCTTATTGAATTTTTATAGGAATCTACCTTAGACATCATCTTTACTAATGTTTTTAAATAATTATTATTATTAACTTACGAATATGAAAATATGTATTCCAATAATTTATTAGACCATCTTCAAACACAATAAAATCTATCTTACTTGGTAACTCAGTCAAATATAATTTGCAAATCAATGTATTGATGCAATCTTATGCACGTTGTCCGTGATGTGGCGACCCAAGGCCGATAAATCACAATTTGGAAAACCACAATTGTTTATTTGAAATCCAGAAGTTACATCTGTGGGCATATGGCTTGGAGAGTTCATGAAAACTCCAGCAGCATATTCTTTGTTTCCTCAAAATTATTGGCTTGATTTGGCCTCGAAGCAAAGCAAGATCAACAAGAGCAAATCTTCTTCTCGTCTCTTCTACTACTACATCTCATCTTTTCTCTTTCTAGTGCTCTCTTATCCTCAGTTAAAATATGAATAATTAATTGGGCATGTAAGCCTAGAAGAGTCGTGTTGTGGTTGAGTGTAAAAGGACGACTGCAATTGTTTTTTAAATTGATATTAGTTGTTTATATTTTAGTAAAAATACTGAATTCTTTATTTCAATCAGGAAATGAAATCCTAAAATAAGAGGAAAGAATCAAGTTCCCTATCCATCAGGAACATTCATCTTCATTTATATGTGGAGTTCGTCTAATTTTAATCGGAAGAGTTTTAGTAAACAATGGAGTTCAAAATCAATAATTAAGTTTTCATTCCCTACCTGAGATTTCTAATTCATAACCATGCGACAAAAGTCAAATGAAGATGGAGAAAGAGCACTGCTCAATTTCCATCCGTTTTTGTTATTTTTCATATATCATTCATCAAAATTTTTTTTTTTTCATTACATTGATTTTAGTTTTAATTTTGTTAAAAATAGTTAGTTCAGTTAAATGTTATCTTAAATATCGGTGAACAATTAGTCAGCGTACAGCAGAGTACATTGCTGCAACCCTTACAAAACATCAGGTAATATTGAATAATATTACATTTTCTAAAAAAATTTTCAAAAATTTTATCAAAATTGTGTGACAAACTGATTGATAACTATCATATTAATTTTGAAATAATGCATTGACAATGTGATAATTACACATCATTTTGACAATAGATTTAGACAAATGCTAGGATAGTGTAACATTACTCTTTGCTATTGTAACTTAAATTTACATATCCTTACAATTATGTCAACTGTTATGTTTGAATAATTACCCTAAAATAAGAAATTATCTTAAACTAAAAACCTGCTCATAGTTTTTCTTTTATTTATTTGATTTCAAATGTGTCTTTGGAAGTTTTTCATTTTGGTATTATATTCAAAAACTGTTTCAAAGATATTATAACCAATTGCATTATGTATTATTGTTATCTTAAAAATATCTAAGAGAGAATCCCCGAGGGACTTGATTAGTCGTGTGTGAGGCATTTTATTAAGAGGTCAAGTACTGTAAATACCCTTTGGGACCATCTACTTAGTATATTAAAATTCTAGGAATCTTTTATGTCGCGGAGTTGTGGCCATAAGAAGAACACTAAATGGTTAATAAAAAATGGCTGGCTTAATTATGATACGCAATTGCTCCCATGAAAATAACAATTTTAGACCCACAACTTCATCATCATTAATTATTATGGATTAAAGATAAGATCACAACAACTAATTGATATCATGGATAGCGTTGGCCAATTAATATTGGAGAATTATAATTTTCAACTGGTTCCAAAAAATGTCTTGTTTTACCTTAATTTAGTTTTTTTGGTAACAACATATTGTAGTGGTAAAAATCAACCTAATATGGTTCCAGTGTATATGTAAATCGAAAGGCCCAGTACAGGAGTCTAAATGTTGGGATGATGGGTCGATCCAACTCAAAAGAAGCCCAAGATCAAGGCACCTATGATTCAGTGTGACACACGCCAGCTTAGGCCTCATTGAAGGCGCGTTTGACTTTCTGCCAGCTAACACTCGACCACTTTAATGGGAAGATCCCCCTATTAATGCAAAGGCGTAGATCAAGGGAATGGATTCCTTGATCCCCGCTATCTTAACTCCACCAACGGTTCTCTCCCCACTTTTATATAAGTGGGGAGCAATAAGAGAGAAGGAAATCAAATTACCAAAATGTTACTTTGTTAAAATACTCTCAAACATCTAATCAGAACTTCCATCTTCATTGTTGCACAACAGCCTATAGCCATACTACTCAGCCTAACTAGTTATCATATGACTGTGGTTCAATATATTATCTCATAACATTTTATTCTATATCGTCGAACAACGTTATTACAATAACTAATCATATACCTTCTTTCTTATTTTCATTTGTCATATTCATATTCCAATTTAAATATCGGAGTGTCTTTGACCCACCATCTCGGTATCAATCAAAACCATTCTTATAAAAGCTACTAGATCCCTTGAAGCCGACTATCAATCCAATCTTGACATCAACTTATGTAGATTCCAACCATCTACAAATATTTCAAATTCATAATGTGTAGTTGAATCTCCCTCCATCTCAAGGATATTGTCTAATTTTTTGTTTT
Organism: Litchi chinensis; assembly: GCA_019925255.1. Lineage (NCBI taxonomy): Eukaryota > Viridiplantae > Streptophyta > Magnoliopsida > Sapindales > Sapindaceae > Litchi > Litchi chinensis. Next base: position 11,151,556 of record CM034475.1, on the reverse strand, counting down.
AAGGACTTCAAGCTAGTATCTAATTTCTTCTTTTTCTTTTTCTTTTTCTTGTTTTTTTTGTTTTTGTTTTTTTTGTTTTTGTTTTGTAATATGAGTCTGTCTTTGTGAAAGAGACATACATCATTTAAGAAAGATTCTTTTCTTGATGATATATTTGATTCCTGTGATTAATGTATTTATCTCATTTTTCCTTTTGATTCCTGTGATTAATGTATTTATCTTTTTTTTCCTTTTCTTCTTTTTACTTTAGTTGCAAAACTTTGACTGCAAATAGATATAAAGACACTTTTAAATTTATCTTACTTTTAAAAAAGAAAAAATATACATATTCGAGAGTTCTTCTTAGATATAAATAGTGGTACCTTATTTTCATGTGAATCCAAGTCACAAAATTTAAGTTCGAATCTTAAAATTTACTATGGTTGTGAAATGAGTTATCTAATCACAACTTGTCAACACTAGTTTTTAGATAATATGATCGAACAAAATTTACAAAACAATGTAAACTTTTAATTGATTAAGCTACATAAGCACCAAATACTATGTGTTCAGAACTGATTTTAGGAGTTTATTTAAAAATATTTATAAAAAAAAACCTGATTTTAGGAAGAAATGCATGGAAAGTTGTATATGTTATATTATAATCCTTATTCCAGTTATTTTATTCTTCACCATTTTACTATCTTTCTCTTATCAGAGCACGAATCGCACTTTTGACCTCAACAAACTTATTTTTTATTTATGCTTTAAACAATATGCTCTGAAATTAAAGAATCCTTTATTTTTCTTCAATAGTACTAATCCAAGAGACGAATAAACGGAGGAGAGAGAGGAGCTGGAGCAATATTTCAATGGAAGAAAATATAAGTGATTATCTATACAATAAAATTGTTATTTGTTTCTCCATATTTTTTTGCAATAACTTCATCTTATTGAATTTATAATTTTCAAAAGTTCAAAATCCTTTATTATTATTTTTATATGCAGCATACATTTAAACTTATGTACCAACACAACTCCCTTTATATATATATTTTTAATATCTAAGATCGAAGATTCTATCTTATTAGAAAGAACAAATTTTAGGATAAGAATTTAAACATTTTACATGATTAATTAAATGACTTGTGTTTATATGGACTTTTTTAAGAGTGAAGATTTAAATTTGAGATCTCTATTTTTTTTGGAAGTATGATTACCATCCAAATCATACTTGCCACCACAACTGTATTTTAATTAATATTAACAAGATATATTTTATTGTAATTAAAAGGATTCAATGAAAATAAGTGAAAAGAGGAAAGGTATTATCATCACGACCTATTACACTATAAGTTGGTAAGCATACGACGAACTCTTAAAAATTTTTAAATATTATCCAACAATTTATACTCTATAGCAATGTCCATTCAGGATTCGAATCAAACAATTAAATATTGTAGTAAGCAAAGGAGCATAATCAAAATCCACGGAAAAAGAGGGCCTTTGAAACTTTTTGACTTTTTGAACCGATGTTGGCAAAATCAAAACCAAACAAAAACCTTAGCATATGAGATGGGACCGCTTTTTTGTCTGTGCTTCGTGGCCCAATCAAAACCTACCTTTCCACCGCCACGCCCTCGTGATTATAGGGATCCCATAAGCTAAGAATATTTTTAGTCCAATTTTTGTTTAAAAGAAAATACACATTCAAGTGTCCCCATTTTGTTGGTGTGTCTGCGCTAGGCTTATGAGAAACATGATTAGTTCAATACCGCTTGTATTCATGAAATAAAATAACATACAAGTTCACTAGCATTTGTCCTTGTCTCTGCCCACCGTCTTGTGAATTATTTTCACAATTATTTTTCAAACATGTTGAGAAGGTCTTGTTTGGCTGAAGAAATTTGCACACCTTTTCCTACCAAGATTTTGACTAAGTTTTTCATGTATTGTACTTTGAAAATTAGAATTATTATCATTAACCATTTTAACTTTGTATTTGAGACGAGATATAAACAAATTATAATCAATTTTAATTTTTAAAATTTTAATGGATTTTTTAGAATCCATTAGAAACTTGTTGAACGTAGAATAAAGTTTTTTTTTTTAAATTAATAATTAAGTCTCTTAAATTTGTATTCATTATTTATTATTAAAGAAAGCACATTATTGATATTTCATGGGACAACCACAAATTATTGTTATTGTTGTCTAGTAGTTTTTGATATGAGATTTTTTTTTTTTCAAGCTAGTGCACTTTAATTATGTCGAAAGTGTTGATGGATATTCAAATCACTCATGTTATTATAATTATCATAAATACTAATCACATCGATATAAAATATTCGCTATACAAATCAAATGGATATTTAGAGGAAATAGTTCTTATCTCGGATTTAATAAATTAGTTCAGTTATGAGTTTTTACTCAACGGATCATTTTAATTTTTGTGTTTTTACTAACTAATAATAGAAGTTTCTTTTAGAATACAACCAATCTCATTTTATGTCATTTATTTTCATTTTCTTCAACCTTTTCACTTTATTGATCTGATCATATTCTACATGCAATGACTTTTATTATTGATTGTGATGGTAGCTTTGGAAAAGTGAAAGCCAAACAGAACATAACTAAAGATCGGTGCATCACCTACGACATGACAAGGAATGCAATCTAATCCCAATAAGAAAAACAAATGGGGAAACTTCATTTAATCCTTGAAGTTTTAAAAAATATCAAAATTTTAAAATCTTTTGAAAACAACTATTTTTATCCCTAATTTTTTTAAAATTCTTAAAAATAGTTAAAATAATTAATCGACTAACGGTTTGTCGATGTTCGGAAATGGTAGACCTGGAGATCCAAATGCTCAGACTGTAATCTGTGTAATAAATGGTAATAAATGTCGTTTAAGGTTGGTATATGATAATAAAAACGATTGAATGCTAGTTATGGTAGATGAATAATAATGAAGAAACAGTTGATAATAAAAAAATGGGGAAAGAAGAATGCAAAGACAAGAATTTTACATGGTTCGGCAAGTGTGCCTACATCCACGGGTCACTCTGAATTAATTTTGGTAGAGTGATGGAAATACTAGTGTTCAACCATTTTTACAACGAAAATCTCCCCTATCTATAGAGGATGAGAGATACAATGAAGTGTTTTATACACTAAAAATCATCATAATTTCCAACTAATATGACATAAGTCATACTGCATTTAATGCTATAACAATGATTATTCTCACATGCCTATGCCTGTATTAAATGCTTCAGGTGAAGTTTTCTCCACATTAAATGAATAGTCGCCACATTGAACGCTTCTCGGAAGCTGTTGAGGTGGTGTCAGCGTAGAATCAGAGGATTAGGTTGATTCGACATCTGCTTCTCAAGACACTGTCTGATGTGAGCTTATCGATCTATTTACTTATGCGAACTAAGGAGATGCTAGGATGGATTCTGGTATGGATGCGGACTGAGAATACCTTAAAGTGGACCTGTTATAAATGCGAGCTAAAAGGCACTGAGACGGACTCGTTATAGACGCGAGCTCGGGGATCCGACGAGATCATCACCGTGACTTGATGACTGGGCTCCTTGGGCCTCTTGGTACTGTACTCATCTTTTGTGCCTCCAACGGCCCATTTACTTGTGTCGAGAAAACGGGCATAACACTAGCCCCCCAACTCTGAGTGCGATCTGCGAACTGGGAGCTGAATGAAATACTTCCAATGACCGTTTGCGAGCTCATAGGGTGTCACTTCGACTTCTAACCCATTACTTTTGACCAATGTTCCAAAACTCGCTACTCGTTACTCGACCGGCGAGGCAGCGAGCAGTGAGTACTCGGCAACTAGACGAGTACTCGGTTGGACCGTCAGTCAACGGTTAACCCGTTGACCCACGGTCAAACCCGGTCAAACCTGTAAAAAATAAAATTTTAAAATTTTATGTAAGATTAAAATATAATCATATGACCATAAAAACTCTTAAAATCAATCTCATGCAACCTCCAAAGCCACTTTAACACAATTACATAATTACAACTTTAAAAATTTCGGCAATATAACGACTATATTTTCAATAATTCCACCTGCAATACACAAAAATAATAACACTTCAAAAATCTATCATATCTAAACTACTTAAAACCTCCCATCCTTCTTTCATTCTCAAACACAAGTACACAACCAACATCATATATAATATGTAAATAATAACATAGCAAAAACTCAAGAATAAAATAATCATCAAAAGAGAAAGTTTATGAAAGTATGTTAAGGACTTAAGACCCTAAAAATCTTAAGGGCGAGAAGGATGACGTAACCAATCTTCATCATCTCCATAAACGTCTTTCATAACTTGTTCATTGTCAGACTCAAACTCAACATCAATGTTCTTCTCCCCCCTCTCATCCTCTCCAGAATTAAAATCATCTTCATCAAGTTGCCTCGATCACTCCAAACCGACCCCTACTTCATCATCATCATCACCCCCTGAAACAAGTCATCTTTGTGCATCAGCAGCATCAGCATTAGCTGTTAGTATCACATCAACATTCTTCTCAACTTGTTTGTTCATTTTGCTTGATAATTGTGAATTGAAATTAACAAAAACCAAATCGTTCAATCGATTTGTATTCAATCTATTCTTTTTCTTCGAATATATCTACATAAGATATAAAAATTAAAATTGAATAAATCAGTAAATATTTAAATTTTAAAACATTAAAAATAAGTTATTGATATTGCACATTTGCACTTACTCATTCAAAATTACTCCAATTTCTTTCACATCTCGATGAACTGGTTGTCAATGAAAGAATCCTTTTTGCCAATTTAAGAATATTAGGTGTGTGACTTCCAAACATGCTCCACCAAGTAACTACACCATAAAACATAATCAAATATAGAACTAGTTATTGGAAAATATATTTTCATAAGTACAATGTCAAAAATATAATCTATAATAGGAATTAGTAAACAAGTTAAACAACTAAAAACAATTTATATAAATTAGAATATTCTATTTTTTACTTGGATCATTAGAATCACTGTCACATCCTTTAATGACTAATGGTCTCCCAAAAGTACCATCCTTCATCTGATACAATGGTCATTCAGTCATGATAATTACATCTTGAGAAGCTATATCACCATGATGAAAAATCTCTACACACTTTATAAAGTCATTCAACAACTCAGTTTCATAAAAAATGCTTGAATCCTTGTAGTGGTAATAGGGGTTTAATAGAAATGTTGCCTTATGCAATGGAGAATCTAGCCGATCTTTCATTTTTGAGTCAATTATTTCAATAATTGACCGATAATTATTTTCCACGTTGTTCAAGGTCTCTTTAATGTCTTGTTTAGCCTTTCTTAGTTCTCCATATAACCAAAGCATTGATGACTTTCGATCTCCATCCACCAATCTCAACACTTTAATCAATGGTGCAAAAACCTTCAAACAATATGTTACACCATTCCAAAATGCCAAACTCATAACAGTTTTATAGGCCAATTTTCCTTTCTTACTTTTTGAGTATTTGCACTTCTCCCATTCCTCACTACCAAACATTGTCTTCAAAGTATTTTTTTTGTCCATCAAGCTTTGCAAAGTAAGGAAAGCGGATGCAAATCTAGTCTTTCCCGGCCTCACTATATCCTTCTTTTTGGTAAAAGACCTCATCATTCCCAAGGTCTTGTGATGAGCATAAATGAAGATTGTCAACTGCTTTGCTTGCTCAATATACTTGCCGAACCTCGAAAGTTTGCCAATACTTTCAAGCATGAGGTTGATGGTGTGAGCAATACATGAGGTCCAAAATATGTTTGGCTTTTTCTCCTTCAAAATCTTAGCAGCGGCCATATTGTTGCTAGTATTGTCGGTTACTATTTGAACAACATTTGTAGGTCCGACTTATTCAATGTATGCATTCACATATTCAAAAATGTGTTGCCCAGTGTGTGCTATATCAGAACACTCTTTAGAATAAAGGAAAGCGGTTTCTAACCTGCAATAATTAAATATTAATCCAACATAAATTAAACAATATAATATGCAACTAATATTGTATAGTAGATAAATTATATGAAATTCATACCTGCAATTCACACACAAATTCATTATCCTTCTTCTTTTCCTATCCGTCCAAGCATCCGTCATAATTGAACATCCATTTTTAGCTCACTCTTCTTCTTGCCTTTTCAACAATAACTTAGTTTCGTCCACCTTATTTGACAAATATCGCTCTCCAATTTCATAATAATTTGGAGGCCTATAACCAGGCCCAAATTGACCAATTGCTTCACAAGCACGCATGAAATCATCATTCACAACAACATGCCACGGAACGACTCTATTAAACATCCAAGTTGTTACCCAATTGTGCACATGATCGAGTCTCTCTTTAAAAAGTGCTTCATTGATGTTTTGTTGTCGCATTGACTTCTTTGAAGTTTGTGACAACTCCGGATTAATAGGTCTTGTAAATCTATCTATTGGACCAAGATGATGAGACTCTTTCCTTATCCCTCCTACCTCTACTTCTTCCATCTCCTCTGATTCGTTGATATTAACTTCTCATCTCTTCAATTTTTCATCAATCATCTTATTTCTCTTTCTATTTTTTGACTCCATAAGTGCATTTTTACATTTATTTATATCCTCCGGTTTGGCCTTTGAACATTTAGCCACATTTTCGGATATGTGAGCCACATGTTCTTTCAATCTATGTATCCCTCCAGACATAATCTTTCCACACAATATGCATTGCACTCTTTCCATAACGTTTGGATCAACTAACTTCCCATAATCCCATCCAACATCATCCGAATTCCGTTTGAGAGATTGGGTAACGGAAGCTCCCAAAGATTCATTATCCATAATTTATTAATATAAAACAACCTAATCATCAAGCAAATGTTTAAGCATGAAAACTTTTATATAACAAACATTAATTATCAAGTATGGAAACTTTTGTACATATCAATATGCTTAAGCTTAACATATGTTACAAAGCAAATAATATGAAATACAATATCATTAAATGATTTGAAATTTGAAACACATAACACAATAATTTAAATCTCATGTTCCTATCAATTTAACAAATGTTAAAAACCCTAAACAAATCTAGTTTGTATAATCATCATTCATCAATCATCAATTCATCATCCACCCCTAAACAAATATAGTTTGTATAATCTCATATTCCTGTCAATTTAACAAATGTTTAAAACCCTAAACAAATCTAATTTGTATAATCATCATTCATCAATCATCAATTCATCATCCATCCCTAAACAAATATATGTGAAAAACAAAAAAAGAGTGGTGAAAGCAAAATGAAAAAAAAAAAAAAAAAAAAAACAAAATGAAAACAAAAAAAAAAAAAACTCACGGACGAGCCGACGAGGACAATCGGTCACGGACTCACGGATGGAGACGGCAACGGCGAGAAGACGACGGCAGCACCTGCACGCGACTCACGCCACGCCACGCACCAACAGCAGAACCAGATCGGGAGGAGGCGGAGAGCAGAGGTGAGAGGGCAGAGAGTGCAGAAGCAGAACAGCAGAATCGAGATCTGGGTTCTACTGTCTGTGAGTTATATTAGATGCCAAAACGACGTCGTTTTGGCTGAAAAAATTTTTAAAAAAAAAAGTCGACTCGACTTGAGCTAGCCCGAGTCGGCTCGAGTTTGGTCGATTTCGTATAGTATCCGAGTTGAACCCCCGATCTAGGGGTTCTCGGCTCGAAAACCGATCGAGCGGCGAGAACTCGGCGAGTACTCGGCCAACTCGACTGAGTTTTGAAGCCATGCTTTTGACACATGGCGACTCTGCAGACATCGGTACCATAAGCACATCTCAGGCCGTGCGTATTTAATGCGCACGTCTTGTAACTAACAGTGCATGATGACAAGAAACTGAAACTCACGCTGGACCGTCAGATTTGTGGCGGTTACTCCTCTGCTTGATCGAACGGCTGGGGATAAGACCCGCGCCTATATAAATCTAGCACATTCTCACTCTCATTTTTTACTTCTACCATTTCTAAGGGAAAACTCTGCTAAATTTTCTTCTCGACACATTTTCTCTGTTTCTTCCTCATTCTCGCGACAGTCTTCTTGAGATTCAGCATTTAGAGTCCAGACCATATTTCTAGCAGACGAGCATATACAATAAGTACTTCGAACTGACTTTTATATTTTTTTGATTATTTCTGATTTCTTGGGCATATGTTGCTTTTTCCGATGTGTTGTTCAACTTTGAATCTTGTATGCATATTTTATATTTAAAATGTTTTGCGTGTTGCTTGAAATTTTCTACCACTTGCTAAAATGATTTCAATGTTTGTGGACTTTGCTACCTGTTGGTGAGGTTCTGTTGCTTGTGGTTGAATGTTGTACGCGCGAATTGTATTTTTTCTGACTGTTTGTAGCTTTTGTTATCTGTTGGTGTGGTTCTATTATTTGTGTTTGGGGCGGCTTGCCCTCGAACTGTTTAATAGAATTCCTGTAGACATAGGGTTATAGCTTTAAACATTATGAATCTTTACCTGATGGGCTTGCATTCTGAGCCCCTACCACTTTTAGCAATAAAACGTGCGACCTGACACATAGGAAAGTAGATTTGGGAATTCTTTAGCTCGCTAGGTCCAGTATGCTTTCAGCGTTCTGATGTCATTCCCTTTGCTCTGTACATGTCAGGTCGTTCGTACAGTGATCGTCAAATTGGTGACGAGACTTCTACCTCGGAAGGACAAGTAGAGCAATAGGTTAGAACCACCCAGGGCGCGACCTCCCAAAGTGGCAAGGTCGTAGAAGAGCTCGCAGGGCGAGCTAAACCCTGTACTTCCCAGCCCTTGGTTGGAGGGAGAACGGCTCAAGAGCTTTTCTTTCGTTATGCTTTCAATTTAGGCTACCAAACGCTGAAGGCCTTGGTTTGGGAATATGACTTTCCCTTGGGGTGTTGCGCTAATGTGGCACATATTCATGATCACGTGGTTTATCCGCCCAAGGGCTTTATTGCAATAAGTCGCGAACATATAGAGTACGGATTCGGGTTCCCAGTTCATAGTTATCTTGTAGACCTTTTGAACGACTTGAAACTGGCCCCATTTTAGCTAACACCCAACTCTTACGACTAAATCACCTCTTTGGCTACTGCCTTCATTAGGCATGGGCTTGGCCCTCCTAGCTCTCGTATCATTCGTAGCTTGTACAGCTTTAAGGGCATTCATGGTCGCCAAGCGGATCAGAGAGACGGGCTGCCAGCAATTCCTCTTATAAGAAATTTCTGCCCAAAAGTAATATTAAATCCAACGTGGGAGACTACAAATCCCACTGAGTTCTTGCTACCTGTCTTTCTCTCCAAAATCTGAAGAATTTCTCGTTTGTCTTGACCCTAGATAAGCACGGATTTAGCTCGTACAATGTCCTCTCACATTTTTTTTTTTTTTACGAGCTCGTTTTGTTTTGCAAACATTTCTACCAGTAGGGTTAGACTTACTGAGGAGGAGACTGCGACCTTTGAGATATTTACCGTCGTCAAAGACGACGCTGACGACCTGTTCCCTTCAGGTTTCGAGCTGCGAGCTTACGATCTTGCCCCACAGCTCGATAGCAAATGCTTGAGCGTGCATCTCAATCTTGGAGTTCGTAGAAAGAACGAGGTCGCTTCAATTTTGAGCTTCACCTAGAAAAGAGCTCGAGTCCGACCACAAGCTCTTCTGAAGAGATGCGCAGGCTGGCCTTAGCAGTGCCTCTGATCCGTACTCTGATTAGGCCAACGTAGCCAGAAGTCGTGATAGTGGACGATACTCCGACAGATCCTATCCAGCAGGTGTCTTCTGAGCCCCCCGATGTCGTTGCTTCTCAGACTGAGACAGTTGTTGTCCCCAAAAAACATGCTCCCAAGCCAAAGGGGCAGAAAAAATGGGGTCCTCTTGCGGCCAAGAAGGCCAAAACTCTAGCTGAAGGGAGCTCGACTGCACCGAAGCCCAAGCCCGTGGTGAGAGACAAAGGGAAAGGCATAGCTGAGCCCCGAGCTCCCAAGCATCGAAAGATCGAGAAGGAAACAACGATAATCATTGGAAAGGGTTCGGGTGCCTGAGCTTCAGGGTGATTTGAGGGGCAGGAGAAGGAGTCGTCTGAGGAGGACTCCGAGGAGCGAGTTGAGGCGGTAGTTGAGCTGGAGTATTTTACCGATTTCATGAACCTCGTCCTGTAGCTTCTTCCTCTCAGCCCCGAACTCCTCCTTAATGAGCCTGAAAGCAGCTCTCTCGCCCTGCTGTTCTTCGACCTCCTTCATCAGCTTTATCAGAGTCATGCTGATCTGAAAGAAGGACAAAGTTAAAGCTCAAACCAGAAATATTAAGTAAAGGTAAACAAGCTTGAAGCTTACCAGCATTGCGTGGCGAACTCCGTAAGCTACCAATTTTCGGCCTACAAAATCCTCCCTTTGGAGCTTTGGGGCGTGGTAGGATGTCGATGTTCAGAAACGATCAACCTGAAGATCCAAAAGCCCAGACTGCGATCTGTGTAATAAATGGTAATAAATATCGTTTAAGGTTGGTATATGATAATAAAAAATGATTGAATGCTAATTATGGTAGATGAATAATAATGAAGAAGCAGTTAATAATAAAAGAAGGGGGGAAGAAGAATGCAAAGACAAGAATTTTATGTGGTTCGACAAGTATGCCTACGTCCACAGGTCACTCTGAATTGATTTTGGTAGAGTGATAGTAATACTAGTGTTCAACCCTTTTTACAACGAAAATCCCTCCTATTTATAGAGGATGAGGGATACAATTGAGCGTTTTACACGTTAAAAATCATCATAATTTCCAACTAATCTGACATAAGTCATACTGCATTTAATGTTACAATAATGATTATTCTCACATGCTCATACCTGCATTAAATGCTTCAGGTGAAGTCTTCTCCACATTAAATGAATAGCCGCCGCATTAAATGTTTCTCAGGAGCTGTTAAGGTGGTGTTGGCGTAGAATCAGGGGATTAGGTTGATCTGACGCCTGCTTCTCAAGACACTGTCTGACATGAGCTTATCAATCTGTTTACTTATGCGAACTGAGGAGATGTTGGGATGGATTCTGGTACGGACGCGGACTAAGAATACCTTAAAATGGACCTGTTATAAATGCGAGCTAAAAGGCACTGAGACGGGCTTGTTATAGACGCGAGCTCGGTGATTCGACGAGCTCGTCACTGTGACCTGATGACTAGGCTCCTTGGGCCTTTTGGTACTGTACTAATCTTTTGGGCCTCCAGCGGCCCATTTACCTGCGTTGAGAAAACGGGCATAACACGGTCAAAATAGAAGGAAAAAACAAAATAACTTAGTTGCCCATCATCTTGGTTGTAATATATTAAATTACCATTTTACCCTAATTAAATAAAAATATTAAAATTAGATAAATAAATATATAATTAAAAGTTTTTTACTTAAGTAGAAAAAGAAAAATATTTTTCTTGAGAAAAAAGAAAAATAATTAATATATAAAAATAATAATAATCACTATTAGCAACCACCAAAAGCTCTTTCTCTCTCTCTCACTCTATCTCTTCAAAAACTATTATTTTTCTTCTTCGTCTCCTCCAATCTTGTCTCTCTCATTCTTCTTCTTTTTCGTCTCCCTTTTCTTTAGTCCAACCTTAAATTCTGAATTTGATGAAACCTAGAACCAGAAAGAACCCACTAGTTTTAGGTGATCGAAACCCAAAGCCTCAAGTTTTGGGTTCCATCACCCACAACTCTCAAGTTTTAGGTTCGATGTAACCTTGAACTTGAGGTTCTAGGTTTGATGGAACCCAGAACCACTAGTTTTGGTTTTGACCCAGAATAGTTCTGGGTTTCATCACCTAGAACTATCAAGTTCTGGGTTTGATGGAACCTTAAACTTGAGGTTCTAGTTTCGAACCAGAACATACTCTGGTTTTAGGTTCGATCGAGCCCAGAACCCAAACTACAACATTAGCAAAAAAAAAAAGAAGAATTTGGAGGGTAGGGATGAAGATGAAGACAACGATAGTGAGAGAAATATGTTTGTAGTTTGAGGTTGTTGTTTGGCATTGGTATTTGATGTTTGTGGTTGTTTGGGGTTGGTATTTGATGTTTGGGGTCGATGTTAGGGTTTAATAGATGTTTGTTGTGTTGGTGTTTTAGATTACTAGGTGTATTTTAATCTAGATCAAGTTGGACGGGTAGGGATGGAGATAAATTTGCTATTTAAAAAAAAAAAAAAAAGTTTGGAAGTGAAACATAGATCTTCAACATTTTGGATTCAAACCTTTGAATTTAGGTTTCTTAAAAACAATTTTCTCATTTTTTTCTTATTAATTTTAATTTTCACCATCCATCTCTAAGATAGACGATAGAGATCTTTCAAAATTTTTTAATTTTAATTAACTAATTAATTATTTTTTTAATTGTTTTAAATTTTTTATATGTTTAAAATCCTCACAATTCATGTGTCATAATCTTATTCTCTTTTATAAAAATATCATTTTACCTTTACCTTCCAAACTATCTGTGACAGTTGACCGTCAGTTAACTGATGATTTAGATATTTTTGAAGAGTTTTTGAAAAGTTAAAGATGAAAAGAGTTATTTTTAAAAGAACTTTAAAAATATAATATTTTTTGAAACCTCAAGGATTAGAATGAAGTTTTCCCAAAACAAAAATTCAAAATGCTTTAATTCACATTAAATTAATCTGTTGGGGTGTTGGGCTTCAATTTCTCCACCGACACATAAATTAAGCTTTGTTGATTAGACGCTGATTACCAAGTACCAACCAGGAACAGTTAATTAATTTATGACTTTATCAGGTTTCGATACTTTAAATTCTTTAATTTCACCGTAAAATGTGCTTTCATTTTAAGTGCACATGGGATCAAGTCTGTTTCACTTCTTTGCCAATTAAGAAACCATTTTGAAGGAAATAGCAATCAATGGTTAAAAATTACTTCAAATGTTGTGAAATCAGATGTGTTGTGTTTTTCTCTAGTTAATAATTATCATTTAAAGTCATTTCAACCAAATCATTATTTCCCGGAATTAGATCATATAAGCATAAATAGCAGACACTTATTAAACATTCCTATTATAATCTTAATAATCTAGCTCAGCTTTGTAACTTTTTTTTTTTTTTTTAACTTAAACTTTGGATTAATAAGTTGTAATTCTTTTTCCTTTTTAACTTGTAAGAGATGACATTTGAATTCGAGACCGTCAATTTATGGATACATGCAGTTATCATCAGGTTATACTTGTCATCATATAAGTTGCAATTCTTATTATCAGGTAATCTAATAATACAATATGTATTTTAATGTTAAATTTGGAGAACATTTTTATATTAATTTCGTCTGGATACTAACCAATCAAAATTGTAGTCATTATTAAATTGTTTTGTCTCTTTCCTTCATGTATCAACTCTTTGTTACAAGTTTACGATGACTTGGTTAAAGTTGTTATTTGGAGGGAAATTAGGCTATCATTTTATATTTATTTTTTCATCTTAGTTATAGATCAATACAAATATGATAATAGGAATATATAATTTTTGGTTTGACCTAGGGGTGGGCATCTCCAACTCAACCTGATAAACACAACCTAACCTGATCATTTTTCATTGAATTGGGTTGGGTTATATCTTAAAAAAATTTTGATGGGTTGGGTTGAAAATTAAATTGGGTTGGGTTGGGTTAAAAAATTTTCATTCCAACCCAACTCGAACCCGACAAATGTCTATCTCAAATTCTAAATCCAAGATTTTCTCCTCTCTCTAGAAGACCATTTGTTCAGGATAAAGATTAAGGACAACTTTTATGTCGAATTTACTCTTTTATTTATAATAATTGGATCTTTATTTGTATTCATTTTGTCTGTAATCAAATTACTAAGACTAAGAAAGTTATCAATTAGATTATTTGTGTCTTTGTGGTAAATTAAATCTAACTCAATCAACTCAACCCAACCCAACCCATCCCAACCCAACCCGACTATTATTGGGTTGGGTTGGGTTGAAGAATTTATTGGGTTGGGTTGGGAGATTTTCAACCCAACTCAATTCGAACCCGAAAACGCTCACCCCTAGTTTGACCATTAAATGTGCAAAACCCTTTAAATGCTTGCTGTGAAGGCATATATTTAGATTGCAAATTTTATGATAAGAGTTGCTTACTTTAAAAACAACGATGACAACAAAATTTTTCCTATCATCCAATATAGTGTGTTGATAGAGAGTGCTAATACACCTCACTAATCACTATGTTTTATGTTCTGAGTTACTGCACACTAGGTGGTATAACAAAAATAATAACAAAAATTTATAAGTCTCTGAAATAATTTTATGTGATTTTTTTTTTCAAAAAAAAAAAGAAAGAAAATTACTTTTTATTAAATTTTCAGTTTTTTTTTTTAAATAATTATAAGGTAATATAAAATTCACTAATAGATTAGGGTATCTGTCAAGACTAAAGATTATGCATGCTCTGAGAAAAATTCTATTATAACTGTAAAGAAAAAAATGTATTAATTATTATTTGAATTATAGATGAATAAGTGGGATAATACTAAAAAACCTGTTCTAGTTTGAAAAAATGTCTATTTTCTCACAAAAGTTTTATTTTTGTCCAAAATCCCCCCTACTGTCAACTTTTTAATGAAAATGTTAAAAAAAGTTAAAATGTTCAATTTACTCTTAATTTAAATAATATAATATAAAAATTTAAAATTCAAAATAAATAGTATTAAATTCAAATAATATTAAAAAAATCAAAACATTTTATATTGAAGTTGAAGAAAAATTGAACCAAAAATAGAAAAAATTTTTTAAAAAAAACCCAAACCCGAATGTCCCAATCATCCATCATCATCATCTTAGGAAGCTAACTTTGTCATTGACAAATTTTCTAGGTTTCCAACTAATTTACAAACCCAATATCCCAATTATCATCATCAATCCCAGAAAAACCAATCACAACAACAAATCCAGAAACCCAATCAAACCCAGACCCAACCGTCAAACCCTAACACCACTACCATTGATTCACAACAACAAACTCAATCAAACTCAAACCCTAACATCACCACCACCACCATCGTCATCAAATCCAATCAAACCTACCACCACCACCATTAACCCTAATCCCAGATTCACAAACCGAATATCTCAGTTATCATCATCAATCTTAGAAACTCACTCACAACAACGGACCCAGAAACCCAATCAAACCGAGAAACCCAGTCATCAAACCCTGACACCACCACCACTACCGATTTACAACAACAAACGCAATCAAACCCAAACCCCAACATCATCACCACCACCACCACCGCCAAACCTAATCAAATCCACCAGTACCACCATCACCATCAACCCTAATCAAACCCAAACAAACAGCAACCACCCCCCATTCAAGCCACACATCACTCAACGCGATGGGGTTGAAGCTCTAAGCAAAAGAGAAGCTAAGGTTGAAGGGAAAGGTGAAGGAAGATGAGAGAGAGCACGGTGAGAGAGAGAAAAATAGAGAGAGAGAGAGAGAGAGAGAGAGAGAGCAGTGAGGTGGGATGAGTACGTCAAAATCAACGGAGGAAATGAGTAG
Organism: Litchi chinensis; assembly: GCA_019925255.1. Taxonomy (NCBI): domain Eukaryota; kingdom Viridiplantae; phylum Streptophyta; class Magnoliopsida; order Sapindales; family Sapindaceae; genus Litchi; species Litchi chinensis. Next base: position 11,135,927 of record CM034475.1, on the reverse strand, counting down.
GTCAAAACCTGGTTTTAAAAGCGCCGGTGGAGATGGGTGTGCCACGGTCATTGATAGTGAAGACCGGTGGAGGCGGCGACGACGAAATAAATGGAAGAAGAAGAAAAAAAAAAAATGGGAATAATGATGATGAATGATGATGAAATGGAAATGGGTTTTTGTTTTTTTAATTTTAGTATAATATTTTTATATTTAATATTAGTATATTATTTACTTTGATTTTTTATATTTTAATTCATTTGTTATCGTATTTCCCATTTCACTCTTAGAGTCAAACGGTCAGCTGAGTAAAGTTAATAGAATCTATGACCATTAGGGGTGTTATCGTCCTTTTACAGGCCTTTAAGGGATATTTTGAGTATTTTTTTAACATGAGAGAGGATTTTGGATAAAAATGAAATTATAGATAGTAAAATGAATATTTTTTTAAATTAAAGGAGTTTTTGAGATTATCCCAGAATAAGTTGAGTGGCTTTCAATTTTTACCGTCATATTATTGTAAACTGTAGCTAAAAAAAAAAATAATAATGCCTGATTCCCAGTACAAGAAAACAACTTTGACGGTGTGTTGTCTTTTCTGCAGTAAAAGGTCAAATCAAAATGGGAATTAATACCACGTAGAGCCATAATCAACGGGGAATCTCCATTAACATGTCTGCGTAGTCAACCACATTTAATCGTATCTAATATGTTAATTGATTGTATAAAAAAATACAATGCATTAGTCAAAGCAAATCATCCTAGATTGAAATTTCTAAGACTAGAATTTTTCTTAACTAATTTCCACACTAAACTTGGATCTCGTGACTAGGCTTTTCATATCTTTGTGTCTCACTATCTTTTTACTCTTATTATTTTTAATTAGTTTTCTAAGCAAATTATAAATCCTAATTAATCTCCAGTTCAATTACTATAATCCCCTCATCAAGAAAATTTAACTTTACTTCCTATTTGACGATATTAATTGGAAATGGAATCATATAGTTGAACCCCAGCAGTGGGCAACAAATTATCTTGTAAAATAAAAGGAATTTATTTAATTATTAAATAAGTAATTTAATTATGCCGACACGTGACGATTTGGACTAGTGGTTGGTAAGTCACGACTCACCACTCCGCAAGTGGTGGTTCCATCGACCTGGAATTCTCGGGAAACTCGGAAGGCAAATGGTCTTCAGGGCCTCTATTTACCATATTAATATTTACCACAGCATAAAATATACAACCATTGTTTTTGGGAGATAAAATATACCACCTTGGAACCAAACACTGACACGCTACACTTATTTATAGACCAATAAAATCCATTTCTGGCTTTCGACATCACACATTTCTTGTGTGTGTTGGGTTGAATTCTCACTCCCTCAGTGAGTAGATATTCCATAAGAATAAATATCTTTTGATTATTAGAGTGACTATTCAAATTGAGTTCGATTGATTTCTTATAGCTGTGAGAATCAATTTTCCAATTAAAAATGTAGGATTTGATTTGAGTTGATTCCGATGAATATTTAACCAGATTTGTGTTAAATTATCTTCATTTTTCAAAAGTCATGTAGAGCAGTAAAGATGAGATGGAATTGAACTAATGATATGCTCTTCAACGGCATAGTAAACTTGTAAATTTGTTTGATGTTGCTCTCCTCTGATTCTTAAATTGTAATAATTTTGTTGAAGAAAAAACTAAACTATTTATATAAATAGATAATTAACAAAGTCGAGATTGACGTAACGGTGACCTGCTCCTACCAACATTAAATGATATTATGATTTATTTTATTGCATATAATTTGAATGAGGTTGGTGCAAAATATTCAATCCGCTCTTACCATATTATGTGGTTTTAAATATTCAATTATATATGACATTTATATGACAATATATTAGGTGGCATAATGCACCCATTTCACGCAAATGTTTTTCCCAACATGATATTAACTCCAAAATTTTCATATTATAATTCAGATCAAGCTCACAAATTTGATCGTTTCCTTTTGGATAACCCTCTTGTTTGTTTTTACTTTCTACTTATATCTGTTTAACACCATGTTTTTACTTTCCAGTTATATTTGTTTATCACTAGTTTCCATTCCGACCGTCATAATTCAAATCCAAGAAACAGCAATTGACAAGTCCAACTACAACTACCCCTTATTATTATTTATATGGTGAGAGAGGGAGATTAAATTCGTTGAAAATTACATACATCTTGTTTTACATTATTTATATGGTGGAGATTTCTATTTTATGATAAGTATGAGTTTTGAACTATTGACATTTTAAGATAAAAAAAAAAATGCTCAACCACACTTACTATCGAGTGGTGTACAACTCCTCCTTAACGGTTTTTTTTTTTTTTTTTTTTTTTTTAATGGGATAATTCTAATATCCCCAATTATTTGATCTAATCACTAGTTTCCCTCATGTAATTGGACAAATCTCATTTTCCCCTTTTTGTTAAGTCTGTTAGCCAACAATAGATTATAATGGTGACAATATGTGAAAAAGCGAAATTACCCCTCAAGTATAAAAAAGCTAAAAAAAAATAATAACAAAACAAAATAAAACACAAAAAGAATTTAAAAATAAATAAACAAAAATTAACTAAACAAAAATAAATTAAAAAAATAAAAACCCATACATTATTTTCAAACACTTCTCCACTAATCTCTTACACATCATCATCATCATCCTTAATAACAAAATGCATACCAAAGATGAAACCATCATCACAATCTTTAGACACAAAACCATATTTTCTCATCAAGCAAACACAATTACAATAAATACATTAATTCAAAATCTCATTGAAAACTATTTCAAAAAAAAAAATTCATTGAAAATAAAACAAACACAAAAACGATAAAAAGAAATTAAACCTAGATGTTCATTTGGGTTCGAAATCGAACCCAGATGTTCGCATCTGAGTTCGAAATCCAACCTAGATGTGAACCCACATTTGGGTTCGATTTCGAACTCAGGTGTTCGCATCTAGATTCATAATCAAATCCAGATGTGAACCCACATTTGCATTTATAATCAAACCTAGATGTGAGTTTACATCTATGTTCGATTTGGGTTTGAGAAGAAAAGCAGGAGGAGGAGGAGGAGAGAAGAAGAAGAAGAAGCAAAAAATAGCAAGGAAGGAGAAAGAGAGAGAGAGAAGTATTATTTGAGAAATGATATATATTTTTTTATGGAATTATGTGATGGACATGATTTTAAAAAATATATATTTGATTATTAATTATTTGAAAAATATATAAGCTTTCAGTATAGATGTGATATTCATCTATTTGTTCAATTTTCTTTAATTTATTTTACAATGAATAGACGATTTTATCATTGCTAATTAATCATCAAACATAAAGTTTTAAAGTCTAAGTTGATGATAGGAGATTTTTTTGGCTATTTTTATAAAGATAGAGATTTTTTGGTTATTTTTTTGTTCAACTTTCTTCAACTTATTTTATAGTGAATAGATAGTTTTACCATTACTGATTAATGATTAAACATTGAGTTTTAAAATCCAAGTTGACGATGGAGGATTTTTTTGATTATTTTTATAAAAATAGAGATTTTTTGATTATTTTTATTAATTATAGGGGTTCTTAATAGAGGGGGTCCTTAGCGATTTTTTAAATCTAGAGAATTTCTTGGTTATTATATCAAACTAAGTGGGAAAATTAGACCATCGTATTTTTAATCTGTGATAGAACTAACAAACAGAAAATAAAAACAAGAAAGTAGTGTTGATACAGTGAGCAGTTAAAGTTTGTCAAAATTAAACCAACGTGTCAGAATGGATATTTTTGGCTTTTTATACTTTTCTGGTTATTGACGACAATGACGAGAGAGTTTCAAAACAAAAAAAAAAAACCATAATGAAAAAAAACTTGTGGTGCATGTAACAATCCATAAACCATACGACAATCATCATTCATAAATCTTTATTATAAATTTGTTATTTCACGAACTTCCAACATTTTTTTTATCTCTGTGTTGGACATTTCTCATCAGAAAGATCCGTCTTTGCTGGTCCATCAACTTGGTTTGCAAGCTTCTTGATTTGTTAAACTTATTCTATGTACTCTCCTTTGTTACACCAAAAAAAAAAATTACAAGTCTGTTTTGCTTCTCTCCTACAAGACTCTACATATGTTAATTTGATGTAGATTTGGTCTTGTGTAAGTTTTTCATGCAAGATTTGAGGCATGGATGGTAAAATGAGTTCATTTTCTAGTAATTTGTGACAATGGTGCAACAGCAGAGATCTAGCATGGAAACCCACCTTGTATCAGCTGTCCTTTTGTGTTTGGTGACCGTGGTTTTGAGTGTGACAGACCCTGGTGACCTTGATATTCTCCACCAGTTGAGGAAAGGCTTGGAGAACCCAGAGCTCTTACAGTGGCCCGAAAATGGCGAAGACCCGTGTGGAAGTCCTGGTTGGAAACATGTGTTCTGTAAGGGCTCAAGAGTTAGCCAGATTCAAGTCCAAAATGTTGGGTTGAAAGGTCCTCTGCCTCAGAGCTTGAACAAGCTCTCCATGCTTGAAAACCTCGGTTTGCAAAAGAACCAGTTTAGTGGGCACTTACCAAGTTTTAGTGGGTTGTCAAATTTGAAGTTTGCATATTTGGACTACAACAATTTTGATTCCATCCCTGGTGATTTCTTTGACGGTCTGGTCAACTTGCAAGTGTTGGCATTGGATTACAACAACTTCAATGCTAGTACAGGATGGTCGTTTCCAAAGAGTTTGCAAGATTCAGTACAGCTCACTAATCTTTCTTGCATGAGTTGTAATTTGGTTGGGGAGCTGCCAGGCTTTCTTGGGGGCTTGACTTCGCTTCAAAATTTGAAACTTTCAGGCAATAACTTGTCTGGAGAGATTCCGGGGAGTTTCAAGGACTTGAATTTGGTCAGTCTTTGGTTGAACAATCAGCAAGGGGGACTGCTGACTGGTCCAATTGATGTGGTGGCAAATATAGTTTCACTTCAAAGTCTATGGCTTCATGGCAATCGTTTCACAGGTACGATTCCGGAGAGTATTGGTAATTTAACTGCCTTGAAAGATCTCAATCTTAATGGTAATCAACTTGTTGGCATGATTCCTGCTAGCTTAGCTAATTTGCAACTAGACCATTTAGATTTGAACAACAACATGTTAATGGGTCCAATCCCAAAGTTTAGAGCAGCTTTATTTAGTTATAATTCAAATATGTTCTGTCAACCAACTCCTGAGGCTCTTTGTGCCCCGGAAGTTATGGCACTTATCGATTTTCTTGGTGGGTTGAATTACCCTCCAAGTCTTGTTTCTTCATGGTCTGGTAATGATCCTTGCAACTCATGGTTGGGATTGAGCTGTTATAATCAGAGAGTTAACGTTCTAAATTTGCCTAGTTATAATCTTAGTGGTTCCTTGAGTCCTTCAATTGCAAAGCTAGATTCTCTCACTCAAGTCAAACTTCAGAAGAATGATCTAACAGGCCTAATTCCAACAAACTGGACAAGTTTGAAATCTTTGACGATGTTGGATCTCAGTGGGAACGACATTTCCCCTCCAGTACCTAAATTCAGTGGTAGTGTAAAGCTTGTACTTGGTGGGAATCCTTTGTTGGAGCATGGTAACCAGTCTGGAACAGTTCCCTTGCCTGGAACAAATTCCCCGTCTGGGAGTTCGAATTCTTCGCCAAACAATCCATCTACTTCAACCAAAGGCTCAAGTTCTGGCAGTAATTCTTCTGTTAAATCCACCAAACCAAAAGATTCTAAGAGGACCATTTTTGTTGCAATTGTAGCCCCTGTTGCAAGTGTTGCAGTTGTTGCTCTTTTGGCCATTCCTTTATCTATGTATTACTGTAAGAGGAGAAAAGACACTTTCCAGGCTCCAAGTTCCCTCGTAATTCATCCAAGAGATCCATCTGATTCCGACAATACTTTTAAAATCGTTGTTGCCAATAGCAACAATGGAACTGTTTCTACAGTAAATGGGAGCGGTTCTGCAAGCAGAAACAGTAGTGCAACTGGCGAGTCTCATGTCATTGAAGCTGGGAATCTGGTCATATCGGTTCAAGTTCTTCGAAATGTGACGAAGAATTTTGCCCCCGAGAATGAACTTGGCCGTGGAGGTTTTGGTGTAGTTTATAAAGGAGAACTGGATGACGGAACTAAAATAGCTGTTAAAAGAATGGAGGCTGGTGTGATTAGCAGCAAAGCCTTGGATGAATTTCAGGCTGAAATTGCTGTTCTTTCAAAAGTCCGACATCGCCATTTGGTATCTCTGTTGGGTTATTCTGTTGGAGGCTATGAGAGAATTCTTGTGTATGAGTATATGCCTCAAGGGGCTCTAAGTAAGCATCTTTTCCATTGGAAAAGCTTAAAATTGGAGCCTCTCTCTTGGAAGAGGAGACTAAATATTGCTTTGGATGTTGCAAGAGGGATGGAGTATCTTCACACTCTAGCGCATCAGAGCTTCATACACAGAGATCTTAAATCGTCAAATATTTTACTTGGAGATGATTTCAGAGCAAAAGTTTCAGACTTTGGATTGGTGAAACTCGCTCCTGATGGCGAGACATCTGTTGTCACAAGGCTTGCTGGGACATTTGGATACCTAGCACCAGAATATGCCGGTAAGCATTTTAAGTCCTTGCCAATCTATTAAACTAAAATTGATAGCTGTATCGCTTATTCGATGACTGAGCTAATGCATATTATAAGAGCTAATTTGACTTCTAAATAACTACTTTTAATGTAGCATGTTATTGTACTGATTTAGACTTTTTTGCTGTTTGATTCAGTGACAGGAAAGATCACTACAAAGGCTGATGTTTTTAGTTTTGGGGTTGTATTAATGGAGTTATTGACCGGATTGATGGCTCTTGATGAGGGCAGGCCGGAAGAAAGACAGTATTTGCCTGCATGGTTTTGGCACATCAAATCAGACGAGGAGAAGCTGAGAGCTGCCATTGACTCGGTCTTAGACGTGAAGGATGAAACATTTGAGAGTGTCTTCGTGATTGCGGAACTTGCTGGACACTGTACAGCAAGGGAGCCCAGCCAGCGGCCTGACATGGGCCATGCTGTGAATGTACTGGCACCACTGGTTGAGAAATGGAAACCACTGGATGATGACCTTGAGGAATATTGTGGCATTGATTATAGCCTCCCCCTTAATCAAATGGTGAAGGACTGGCAGGAATCTGAAGGAAAAGACACGAGTTATATGGACCTAGACGACAGCAAATCTAGTATCCCAGCAATGCCAAAGGGTTTTGCAGAGTCTTTTGGTTCTGATGCTGGTCGGTAAAAGAGGTAATGTGTTGGCTTTCTTCGACATGTTGACCTTTTGGTAGCTGTAGATAACTTGTTCTGTTCTTTGATGATTCAATGTCAATATGTTTCAGTGATGTTACTGTGGTATATTAAGATGAAGACTTCTGATGCTTCCTGAAGAATGAGAACTGGCTTTTATTATAAATTCAAGATTCCTACATTGTATTGAGTTCTACAATAGTAGTGTTACTTTTGGGTGGTAAAATAATCTTTTCATAGAATCCATTCCATATTTCCTTGTCGTTGAAGCTAGGTTTCTTATTTGAAAATTAGATACTACTACTAAGAATTATATACCCTTGTGCATAGACTTCATTCATCATGTAGAGGCCTTAAGGTTCATGAAAAATGTTCCTTTTATTAGGATAGTTCCTGCTGCCGCTTCAGGGTGTCAGTGTATAGAGCCAATCCACTCGAAACATGCTATGTGTCATGGATGACCAATCTAATACGTGTCACATGTCGCAGTATAAATGGCTTGGTGTAGACATTCAGGCATATTGATGCTTTTCTATTGCACTACATATGTATCTTGTTGAGAACAGCAGTGTTAACTTTAAGCATCCTGGAGGGTAATTTCATTTCCATATTGCATTCAAATCTTGGTTGTGCTGTTTTCTTCCAATAGTAATGAGAGCAGTTGTGTGAATTTTTTACCCAATAAAAATTTACTGAGGTCTGCGTTGGGGGCATATACCTTACTTAGATTAATATGATCTGATGTTAAAGGCACCCATGAACTTTGAATCATATATGTGGCAGCTAAACTCTCAAAAAGAGCGGATGTCATATTAACTTTACCAGTTGATACAGGATGAAAACTGAAAAGGAACTTACATTATGACCTGTAAATAAATTGGCACTACTTAGAGATTGGTTAATTGGAAATACTTGTTGATAGCCCTTTATTGCTCTGATTCGTAAACCTAAATTCACCTGAAAGGCTGAACCAGGTAGCTGAAAATTGAAATATCTGAAACCTACAAGGCTCCATAATAGTAAATTAGCCAGGCAGGTTGTTATTCCAAATGTCAAGTAGATGTATCAGTGTTGCCATACCTCCAAAATAGACTCAGAATTGAAAACCATTTCACCTTCTAATTAAGAAATTTTCACCTTATATGCCAAATTAGTTGTTAAATACAATTGTTGAGTTCTTAACACTGAGTGTAGTGTGACATGTGTTGGCAATGTCTGTTAACAGTTACTTGATTTGATACCTTAGCCAGCCTGGTAGTTTTTCATGGGAGGTCCCAACCTCCATATTTGTTGCTAGATGTGGATGCCAATCACATGATGATGGTTGGAACCCACCAGCAGAATTCCAAATTAGTAGGGTCATCTCAGCATAAGATTTCAATGGGCAAATGGCAAAATATTAATCAGGCTTGGCCTATGATTCAGAGGACCAACTGTGGGTGTGTCATGTCGTGTGTGTGTATTGAAGCCTGGGCATGGGGTGTCGTTCTCACTTTGAATGTACAATAACCAACATGTGACACACAACAGATTGCTACTGGACACGTGGTTGAGGCTGTTCGTGGTCCTGGGACTAGCTGGCAATTTCAATATATGGTAACGTGCAAACATTTTGAGGGTTCCATTATTTCCAACACAGGCCATGCAATTTGGGCATTTTCTCCTTGGATAGTATTTTATAATCTCTTAAAGCTACTACACTTGGACATGTTGTATTGCACAAATAATTTGCCTTCATCAAACTTGGATAACTGAAATGACTATGACATCTTCACTTAGATGATGTGGCCGCCTCCGGTGTCTTGACAACTTCTTCAGGCATTCGAACATTCAAGATCCAAATATCATCTAAAACGTCTAAATGCAACCTTCTTTTAATTTTTTATTTAAGAAAACCTACGTGCTTCTAAAATATTGTAGATCCTTGACGCATTAGAAGCTTTAAACTGGATTTAAATCTTCACCTCTAATCTATTATCAAAATTGTGGGATTTTTTTTTCTTCTAACATAACATTACTTAGATTTTTTGCAATAACAAAATAAAATAGAACAATGTTAACGACTAATTGGATTGGATTTAATCATGTATTTAGTGCTATATCGTGAGATTGGACAAGAAATAATATTGTCATATGTTTGGTATAATAAGGAATTAATTTGGATAGTATTAGATTGAATTAACTTTGGAACAAAATGAAAACAATAAAAGTCATTTTTAAGTAAAACATACGTGATTGTTGTTACATCCAACAAAATAAAAATACTTCTATATGAAAAGAAATGGCAGATTTTTTTAATCAATCTTTTGATTTGCTATATGTTTTATGATTCTTTTTAATTTTTAATTTTTAATAAAATTCTAAATTATCAAAATTGAAATCCCATGTTTGTGGTTATAACATGCATGCTACCCCTACAGTGATTTTATAACCCATATTCGTGACTGTATGAGACTCGCGTATCATGACTCTCAAACATGAAATTTTGAATTTCGGTAGTTCAGAAGGAATACCAAAAATTTAAAAGTATAAAAAAAGGTATAGTTATTAAAAAGTTTAGTTCAAATAAATCATAATATTATCATTTATTTAAAAACCGTTATAGAAATTTTATTTTATTAAAGTAATTATAATAGTTTCCTTTTAAAAAATACTCTATAATCTTATTTGTTTTATATTAATTTTTTAACATTTTTATTCTAATTAAGTTGATTTAATTCAACCTTATTCAATCCATTATAATTCATAGTCCATGGCACACCAAACACATAATTATATTCAATCTCATTCAATCCAAAAGCCTATCACGAACATTATTACACATGCGTATGCCGCGTGGTCTGTGCATGCGCTTGAGGCACAACCTGACCATGTCGTTTCCAAAAGACAGAATCTTACACGGAACAGTCTCGCCATATGTCATTATGTGCCACATCATCTCAATTCTCATAATTTGCTTTGAAATATGAAATGGGACTGAAGTCCCAATATAAATCAATGAGATATGGGTCTCACTCTCAGCATCCCACGAAAGCTTTTACCCTCCGAAAGTATCTATTTTCAGCACTGGCTACCTGGCAGCATTCCTTAAAGTACTACAAAAAAAAAAAGGTAATAAGAAAGTGTAAAACTCAACAAAAGTGGAAAACTGGAGACTCAGTAGCCAAGAAAAGCGTTGGTCAAAATCTATCAGTCTCTATCAAAACATAAAGGAGGAGAGATTACTGAATACATAGGGGGGGGGAAAAGCAGTTTTTTAAATCAATTCCAAACATAATCATGAGAATATATGGTAAAATCCTCATCTGGGGAGCCAAAACAGGGACCATCCACGATTCCCTTGGAAAAAATTAAATAAAAAAAAAAAAAACCAATATGAACAAAGAGGCTGGAAGATTGTGATTTCGGTGGGTACAACTGCAGAAGCAATAAGTAATGACAACCTTTTTGAATGTGAAAAAAACCACAAAAACAAGAAAGAAGGGGTTAACTCCCGAAAATTGATTCATAGAGACTCTACAAAGGCAAAAGCTGTGCTAATGCTGAAAGAAATGGCGATTAATAACATTAACATATTTCCATACCCATTGCATCAGTTGACAAATTGAGCTACTGCTTCAGATAAGGAAGATCACAAAAAACAAAAAAAAAAGGTTGGCGCTTCTGGAGTAATATGACCTCTCTACATCCTTTCCTTTACCTACATCAATGGGTACTACTATGGTTTATCCATCCTCTGGAAGCAACCAACATGATGATCACTAGAAGCATCCAAACTTTGGTCCTTAGTTGACAAATTGGACGGGGTTGATGAAGTTAGTATAGGAGAAAAGTGGAGATAAGTACGATTAACGGGAGGTAACAATAGAGCCAATCGTCTGTTCATTGTCAGAAGCTGCCCACATTTACTGCACCGATGATATATAAATTAATTACCCTGGAGTAACTAAAGAAATCCATAAATTAGAGAGTCGAGATTTCACCTGCAGACTTTAGTGAATAGTGTTTGATAGGTGCAGTTCCAGTGCTACAAGAACAGAAACAAGAGTAAAGACTCCAATGAGTACGGACTCATCTCCAGGACTAAAATGGACAGTTGAATAAGGGAGAGAAATTGAAGAGGGTATAATGTCATACTAAAAGGCCTTGTTTGTTGAATGGGTTTGGACTGGGTTAGGATAGTTTTCAATCCAAACCCATGTTTGGTGAATGCATGGGACTAGAAAAATCAATCCCATTCTATTTTTTTATCCCACTGCAATGGGTTAAACGAAACCCACCAGAACTGGTGGGATAAAAATTCCACCACCAATCTTTACTCTCTCTCTCTCTCTCTCCTCTCCACCATTTCCATCTCCTCTTGAACCCCCTGTCGCTTCTTCTGTTCTTCTCCTCTCCACCACTAACCCTCACATTCTCTTTTCTTCACTATAAACCTCTGCTTTCGCTTTTCTGGTTTCGTCTCTTTGTCGTCATCGTCTTCGATTGATCACATTTTATGTTGATTTGTGTATGCGTGTAGGTTCCTCTCGACCACCAACCCTCACTCTCTCTCTCTCCTCCGCGTAAATCTCTGCTTCTGCTTTTCCGGTTCCATTTTCTCGTTGTCATCGTCTTCCATTCGTTGCATTTTAGATCGATTTGTGTACGTGTGCTGGTTCCTCTCCGCTACCAACCACTCTCTCTCCTCCATTGTAAATCTCTATTTTCGTTTTCTGGTTCTGTCTGCTTGTTGTTATGTCTTCAATTGGTTGCATTTAGTTCAATTCGTGTATGTGTATAGGTTTAACACCGTTGGTGAGTTGCTGCTAAAAGCAAGAGTGACAGTAGAATTCTTGTTTGTTTGAATTTGTATTGTGTTTTGAATTCTTGTTTGAGTTTGTATTTGAATTCTTTGTTTGAGTTTGTACTCTGTTTCTAACCCGTCACAACACTAACTTACTCAATCTTATTTTGCACCAAATACATGACAGCACAAATTTATCCAATCTAATCATATCCCATCCAATCCAATCCAATCCAATCTCATGAAGATAATTCAATCCAATCCCGCGTGCCAAACGAGGCCAAAGAGAATAAGAGCTGCTTCAGTCCTGATCCCAAGAAAACATTGTAGTGCCATTGCAGCTTGCCCCTGTAACCAGAAAATAAGTGAAGTTAGAACACACGATTTCAACTTCAATAGACACTGTCTATGTATAAGCCGCATGAATTAGCAAAATCATAAATTGAATAGCTACAGCCGTTACTGTTACATGTCTAAATACAAGATAAATTGAAGAGCCTCTTGCGTGTATGTAGCTGCCTCCCTGTTGAAGAATGTAAAGGTAAATACAATAAAGGCCAGCAAATATTAACTAACTTCAAAATCTCACATTGGTATGAAACGCTAATAAATTTTACTGAATATCTAATGACTGGCAAACAACCTCTAAGAACCAAAATGTTTATGGTTATTTCACACCAATGATACACTGATATTAATCACACAAACAATAAACTACACATAAATGACATTAATCACAACCCACCACCCACCCATTCCATATAAAACTGTATGAAAATTTCATGAGTCAACATCTTCCAGCTAATCTAGGAGGAAAGCTTAAGCTAACCTTATGATATAGACACACACTTGGGCTTGACTCCAGCTCGATTAACGCCATATAAAACTAAAAATTAAACTAAAATGCTTACTTTTGTTCAGTCAGTTTACAAGATCCATGGATGGAAGATAAGAGAGTAACTGAATAAAAATAACCTTCTAGTATAACCAGTTCCTTTGCTCTTCTACCAAGTATATTTTCACATGTGCCTCAAGTAACCCATTAATTGTTTAATTCCAGAAACTTGTAACATTCACATGGTAAGAAGATGTGATTTCAATGATCATATGCAACATACATCTAGGTACAGGCAACCAAACAAACTATTATTACCATTTCAAGGAAGAAGTTTAAAGTTGGAATCAAATACCTCGTCAGGAGAAAAGAAAGCAACCGCATCCGGATCAATAGAACCAACTGGATGCAATGAAATTATTGTACTGAAAACAGAAGGGAAGAACAACTCAATAACACCAATCTTATCTACAGCAACCTTGTCTGCAGCAACAGACTCTGCAATCCTGGTCTTAGTTTAGTTGAGCTGTGAAAAGTATGCTCTTTCAATAATTCTATAGGATTCTCATTTGCTAAACTGGGCAATGAAGAAGCTCCTTTTAACCAGTCCAGCCTGTCATAAGTGAAAATTATCAAATTTGGCACTTCTTTTTCCAAGCGCATTAGAACATTAGATAATGTTTTGCAGTCACTAAGCTCTTCTTGCTTAATGGCTGGCAGTGCCTGGGAAACACACTGTTTTTTGGATACTGGTTCAGTTGTAACAGATCTAGTCCATTATCAAGGTGAGGGAAAAAGATGTGTTTTCTTATCTGTGAATGCCTTAAGAGCTAACCTGAAAAATTACAAGCAAAGTTGATGACTTTCAAAAGGGCATCTTGAAATTTTCAGTTCAATCATATAATCACAATCAACAATCTGGGCTTGGGAATAAATAGAATGGCATATGATGTACACCAATAGCACCAAGTGATAGTGGCTCCATATTGAAATTGAACTTTTGATACAACCCACTTTCATAAGATTGCATTATATTATCTAGTTAGTCAAAAGAGATAAGGAGAGGAAAAAAAATGCAGATTAGAAGATTTTCCAAGATTTTGTTTCTCTTGAATTTTTAAAGAACAAAGTTATATCTATTTTTTATTTTCGACAATTCCGTACGAAAACTTCTGATAGAACTTTTTCTTGAATTTCTGCGTCATGCTTGAAATATGTTAGGATGATTTTATGTGATTATAGGTCTAGCATCATTGTATACAGTTTAAAGTTTTTTTTAGTACTTATCATTAGTAAGGCAGCCTATATAAAGTCTACAACAAGGACTTTATGAGGGATAACGAATTTTGAATTAAATTTTTAAAGAGACTCTTGCTCTTCTTTACCCCTTTTCCTCTCTTTCTTAAGCCTTACTTCAGGTTTAATTTATATTTAACCTCTCTTTTTTAAATCCTCTCTCCCTTTGAATTTTAATTTTGACCCTCTATACCTTCCAAATTCTTCTTCCAATTTCCCGAATTTATTAACTCTCAGCTAATGCTGCAAAAGGACACAAGTACTTATACATATCATGGCGGTTATTGCATGACTAATTTGACACGTCACCTAGAAATGAGTCAAATGTCAGCACCCAAAGCATAAAGATCTACAAAGAAACACATTTCTCTGTTTTCACGCCAATATCTTATCTTCAAAGAAAATTAATTGGAGTGTCTGACAGTGCCAATGCAAACCAACCAATGTAAATCAATCAAACAAGTGGTTCGCAGAATAAACTACATAGGATTTCAGAAATTAGTAGATCAGTCATCAGTGATAACTCCAAACTATTCATATTCATCCACATGAATTCCTCCAAAGAAATAGCTGTAGAGAAACCCTAAAAGCTATATGAGCCAAAATGAGAGAAGAGAAGGCATTATGAGACAACTCATTTGTTAACTTAAACCTGAGCTAAATAAGCTAGAACAAAATAACAAAAAGTAGAATCTCAAGCCAGTATATCAAATTTATTTTCCTCTACGGATGCACATCAAACATTTAATGGAATTAAATATTTAACATGATTACATTTTCTAGTTCTTTTGTAAAATAAACAAAAGCTCAGAGTTTTAGAGCATCAGAAATGCATTTTAGTTTCACTTCAAACATCTATCAAGATGTGTACACAATACAATCACAGTAGTTTCATAGCTAATTTGGCCTGTAACATGATATTACTTTGACATATTATGTTAAGGAACAATATGTACAAATTTTCGATTCAACACAAAACCGCTTAATGTTGATTTGAAAATTCACACGGCATCACAAAAAACATTAATCACACATCAAATTTATATTGATATGGCTATGAACCAGAAACAGACCTGGTTCTGTCAACAGCAGATGCACCAGCCTGTCCAGCAAGCTGACGTTTCCAAGCATACGCAACTGACGGCACCATCTGGACATAGCAAGGGCATATGCAAACCCCAATAATTACTTCGCGACCAAAGAGGTTCATTTGAAACTCCTGTTTCTTCCAGTTGCCTTCCTAACATAAGTGAAAAACAATTCAAACTCTAAATCAAATACCACTGTTATCAATAACAGACACTACAAACTTCATGCATACCGATTGAGCGAAGGTCCTGTAGATGCTGCCGCATGACAGCATCTTCTTCAATAAACAAAATTGAGTGGTTTGCTGCTTTGGTGAGGCTGAGCCACAATGAATAGGGCTTCCAAAAGCCGGTCTGCACCAAGACGAATGTCTGCAATGAGCCGACCTGCTTGGCCGAGTCTGTCCAACGCCACAGCCACCTGCTTAGGCGGCGCCTCTGCTTTTGATTGCGGCCACTGCCAGCGATTCCTGCTGTTGTGGGGCTTGGAAGTTTATATCCATTTAACTACTCTTCTTTCTCAACATTCAATACACACTGTAGTCAGGTTTTACGCTTTGAGCTCAGAACTGGAAATCGATCCAATGGTTCAAGTTTGAAATCGAAAATGTACGATATTAACCTGTGACCCGACCCGGTAACCCAGTATATATATAATTAAAAAAAAGCACCTAGTCTGTCTCCGCTCCCACAGTCCCGCACCATCACACAGTGACGCCTCTCTTCTCCCCCTCACAAGTCACACCTCACCACACCGACCCTCACACCTTACCTCTCTCACTGCCCCTCACTCTATCCATCTCGCTCTCGCGGTGCCGTCCTGGTTGCTGTCGTTGTTGTCTTCGCCGGTGGTTGCGCTCGTCCTCACTGCTGCTCAGAGACAAGTTGCCAAACAGCAGCAGGTAATTCTCCTCTTCTCCTTTTCTCATTCTAAGAAGTGGGTAGTCTTTTGTTTGGTTGCTAAGAAAATTTAGTAACTTTAAATGTTAAAAATTTCAGTTGAATTTAACCCATTTGTGTTCTGGGTTGTGTCTTAATCTATGGTGTTTTTGATCCATGAACCCATTTTGTTTTTTGGGAAAGAATTGTTATTTTCACCTGTTTTTGGTGTATCCTGATCTCAGAGGTCCCGGGTGTTGTAACAGGCGCCCGTAATATAAAAAAAAAAAAAAAAGTTGGTGTCTAGAAATCTAAACTTACTCTCTAGCTATATACATAGCGTTTTCTCATGCTGAGTCGTTGAAACTCAAGAAAACTGTCTCTATTGCTCTGAAGGATCAAAAAACTTGGACGTACAATGGATCCTCAACCCGAACCAGTCAGTTACATCTGTGGAGGTACGTGTGTGTATATTCTTTAAACAATCGAACAAATTGTGTCCATTTTCAACAAAACAAAAACTGATAGTAACGACGAGAATCTATGTGCAGATTGTGGGATGGAGAACACGCTGAAGCCAGGGGATGTGATACAGTGCCGAGAGTGCGGTTATCGTATCCTCTACAAGAAGAGGACCCGTCGAAGTAAGCCCCTTTTGCCTCTTTGTTATATTTGTGTATTATAAATAATCTTCTATGTCTTTAGTTTTAAGTGAATTCATGCTCAGTTCCAGTTGGTTGTTGGGGTTTGGATTGTGAAACCAAAAGTTTACGACTTTAGATGTAGTGTGTTTGGGTTTTCTGGTTAATGAAGATTTCAGGATTTGGAGTTTAATTAGGGTTTTGCCCTTGTTTTTGTGTAAATTCATGTTCAATTGGTTGATGGCATTTGGATTGTGAAATGGAAAGTTTGGAACCTGTAGTCTCGTGTGGCTTGTTTTCTGGGTAATTGAAGATTTGTGGGTGGAGCTTAATTAGGGTTTTTGAAAATTAGTTATAGAACAAACTGGTTGGGTTAAATGGTTTGAGGGGTGGTGGGTGGTTGGGAAAATAATTGGGGTTTTGAGTTTCTGATGAATTAGAATTGGGGTTGGATTTTTTGTGTTTGGACTGAACAAGGCTGGTGGTTGAGAAACTTGGTGAAGGAATGATGTTGAACGTAGAATGTGGAAGCTCAGTTGAGCACTTTGGACTTGATTTTGACGATTAGAGCTTGTGATTGGTTGCTGCATTGAGAAGTTAGTTGCCAACATAAGATGAGGATGGAAAAGAGTTTTAGTATTTTTGTTTTTTTTAAGTTTGAGTTAGGCTTAAGAAGAGTTGATTTGGGTCGTTATTTGTTTAGTTGTTAGAATGTTAAGGAGGTTCTGTGGATCCTCTTTGGTGGCAGGAATAGATAAGTTTTTCACTGTCAATTGGTGGCTACACATTGAGGTTTATATATGGGGAGCTTTAGTTTTCGAGACGGCTAAGCATATGATAATTTAATGGATGCAATTATCGTGAAGACGGCGAAATTACATCATTGTATCAGTTCAGTGGAGTGAGTACTGAATAGTAACTTGATTACTTCTAGATTTGGGTAATTTAATACCATAGTACTTGTTTTAGATACAATTGGGTTTGGAAAATCAAGAAATTATTGAAAGAAGATGAATTTAATATGTTTGCAAATTTGTGAGAGGGAATAGATTTTTCTATATTAACAGAACAGATCTCTAAAGAAGATTATTAATCCAATTCACTAGCATCCGAGCACCTAATTAACAATTTCATCGTATTTATGGCATTGATATGCAATGTTTTTGGCTCACATTATACCTTCTGTATTTATATATCGGATGCGTTTGTGGATGTACGTGGACCCTTTGTCTCTTAAAGCAAATTTTGTTGAAATTGAAATATGATTAACAAAGTCTCCTCCTCTTTCTTCTTCTTGTTCACAATCTCTGTCTCTCTCTATCTCTCTCTTTCTCTCTCTGAAGTAAGCAAGAAATTGAAATATAGTTGGAGTCTGGGAGTCTTTCTCGGATGTCATAATGGGTTTGGTTCGGTCTCTGTATGTATATATGTGTAAAATATGAGGTGCAATATTTTAACTTTCCTTTACATTCAAATTTTCACGTTATTGCCTATTAGTGAAAAAATTGATGTAACACCATCATTTTGCTTATTGCAGTTGTTCAGTATGAGGCGCGCTGATAAAAAGTGATGATAAGTAGCGTGCATCCAGTGATTTTGAGCAATATTTTGAAGCATATCGTGCCTTGTCTAAGCATACCAGTTGTGTTTAGTTTGCCTATAGTTTCTAAAGAAACATGTTACTATTGGCACGAAGACATATTTGGTGTTGTGATTCATTTACTCGATGAATTGCATAATTGTCTCGTGACTACCTAAGTTATTGGTGTCATTGCCTACTGGTGCATTATTGTTCCAAGACACTTGAAACATTGTTTGAAGCTTATCAAGTGGTTACAGTGTCGAATTACTTGTTAATGTGTGGTATGACTTGATCTTCATTCCTTGTGACATTTAGTTTGATGGAGTTAACGTTCGTGTTTTGTACTACATTTCCGCTTATATCATTAGATCAATCATTCACATTATAACAGTTGCTTTTCATTCCAACAAGCCAAGAGAACACAAAGTAGTTCAGTAGAGGAACTATAGGTCTAAACATAAGATCAATATTAATTTATTTCGGCAAACAATGTCTCATCTTATTTTTAAGAAAAGTGGTGAACAGGAGATTCAGTAGCCAAGAAAAGCATTGATCAAAATCTAGCAATCTCTATGAAAAGATGAACTAGGAGAGAATACTGAATACATAGGGGATAAAAAAGCAGTATTTTAAATCAATTCCAAACATAATCATGAGAATATATGATAAAATCTTCATCCGGTGAGCCAAAACAGGGACCATCCCTGACTTCCCTTAAAAAAAAAAAACACCAATATGAACATGAGGCTGGAAGATTGTAATTTCGGTGGGTACAGCTGCAGAAGCAACAAGTAACGACAAATTTTTTGAATGTGAAAAAAACTACAAAAACAAGAAAAAAAAATTGAGCTGCTGCTCCAGATGAGGAAAATCACAAAAAAATAAATAAATAAATTGGTGCTTCTGGAGTAATCTGACCTCTCTACATCCTTGCCTTTACCTACATCAATGGGTGCTACTGTGGTTCATCCATCCTCTGGAAAGCAACCAACATGATAAGCACTAGGAGCATCCAAACTTTGGTCCTTAGTTGACAAATTGGACTGGGTTGATGAAATTACTATAGGAGAAAAGTGGCGATAAGTACGATTAACTGGAGGTAACAATAGAGCCAATCGTCTGTCCATTGCCAGAAGCCGCCCACATTTACTGCAGCGAGGATATATAAATCAATTACCCTGGAGTAACTAAAGAAATCCATAAATTACAGAGTCGAGATTTCACCTGCAGACTTTAGTGAATAGTGTTTGATAGGTGCAGATCCAGCGCTACGAGCACGGAAACAAGAGTAAAAACTCAGATGAGTACGGACTCATCTCCAGGACTAAAATGAACAGTTAAATAAGGGAGAGAAACTGAAGAGAATATAATATCATACTAAAAGAGAATAAAGAGTTGCTTCAGTCCTGATCCCAAGAAAATATTGTAGTCCCATTGCGGCATGCTCCTGTAACCAGAAAACAGGTAAAGATCGAACACACACAATTTCAACTTCAATAGACACTGTCTATATATGAGCCGCATAAATTAGCAAAATCATAAATTGAATGGCAACAGCCGTTACCGTTATGTGTCTAAATACATGATAAATTGAAGAGCCCCTTGCATGTATGTAGCTGCCTCCCTGTGGAAGAATGTAAAGGTAAATACAATAAAAGCCAGCAAACATTAAATAACTTCAAAATCTCACTTTGGTATGAAACACTAATAAATTTTACTAAATATCTAATGGCTGGCAAACAACCTCTAAGAACCAAAATGTTTGTGGTTTTTTTACACCAATGATACACTGATATTAATCACACAAACAATAAGCTGTATATAAATTAAAACTGCCAACATAAGGCACTGCTACATCACAACCCACCACCCACCCATTCCATATAAAACTGTATAAAAAGTTCATAACAACATCTTCCAGCTAAAAATCAGTACTTAGTTCTTGTGATAATGAAAAAACAGAGTACTAACTCATGAACAAATTCAAGCCCATCTAGAAGGAAAGCCTATGCTAACCTTATGATATAGACACACACTTGGGCTCCACTCAAGCTCGATTAATGCCATATAAAACTAAAAATTACACTAAAATGCTTGCCTTTGTTCAGTCTGTTTACAAGATCCATGGATGGAAGATAAGAGAGTAACTGAACATAAATAACCTTCTTGTATAACCAGCCCCTTTGCTCTTCTACCATGTATATTTTCACATGTGCCTCAAGTAACCCATTAATTGTTTAATTCCCAGCAACTTGTAACATTCACATGGTAATAAGATGTGATTTCAATGATCATATGCAACTTACAAGTTACATCTAGGTACAGGCAACCAAACAAACTATTATTACCATTTCAAGGAAGAAGCTTAAAGTTGGAATCAAATACCTCGTCTGGAGAAAAGAAAGCAACCGCATCCGGATCAATAGAACCAACTGGATGCAATGAAACTATTGCTCTGAAAACAGAAGGGAAGAACAACTCGATAATGGCAATCTTATCTACAGCAACCTTGTCTGCAGCAACAGAACTCTGCAAACCTGGTCTTAGTTTAGTTGAGCTATGAAAAGTATGCTCTTTCAATAATTCTATAGGATTCTCATTTGCTGAACTGGGCAATGAAGAAGCTCTTTTTAACCAGTCCAGCCGTTCATAAGTGAAAATTTTCAAATTTGGCACTTCTTTTTCCAAGCGCATTAGAACATCTGATAATGTTTTGCAGTCACTAAGCTCTTCATGCTTAATGGCTGGTAGTGCTTGGGAAACACACTGTTTCTTGGATACTGGTTCAGTTGTAGCAGCATCTTCTTCATCATCAAGGTGAGGGAAAAAACGTTTTTTCTGATCTGTAAATGCCTTAAGAGCTAACCTGAAAAATTACAAGCAAAGTTGATGACTTTCCCAAGGGCATCTTGAAATTTTCAATATGATCATATAATCACAATCATCAATCTGGGCTTGGGAATAAATAGCATGGCATATGATGTATTGATATACACCAATAGCACCAAGTGATAGTGGTGGCTCCATATTGAACTTTTGGTACAACCCACTTTATTAGGATTGCATTATATTATCTAGTTAGTCAAAAGAGATGAGGAGAGGGAAAAAAGGTAAATTAGAAGATTTGCCAAGATTTTGTTTCTCTTGAACTTTTAAAGAACAAAGTTATATCTCTTTTTTATTTTCGACAATTCTGTATGAAAACTTCCGATAAAACCTTTTTCTTAAATTTCTGCCTTATGCTTAAAATATGATTGGGTGATTTTATGTGATTATAGGTCTAGCATCATTCTATAGAGTTTAAAGGTTTTTTAGTACTTATAATTAGTAAGCCATATATAAAATCTACAACTAGGACTTTAAGAGGGATAATGAATTTTGAATTAAATTGTTGAAGAGACTCTTGCTCTTCTTTACCCCTTTTCCTCTCCTTAAGCCTTACTTTAGGTTTAATTTATATATAACCTCTCTTTTTTAGAATCCTCTCTCTTTTTCAGTTTTGACCCTCTATTACTTCCAAATTCTTCTTCCAATTTCCTGAATTTATTAACTCTAAATTTTCATCTTTCAGCTAATGCAGCAAAAGGACACAAGTACTTAAACATATCATGTCGGTTATTGCATGACAAATTTGACGCCTAGAAATGACAGCACCCAAAGCATAAAGATCTACAAAGAAACACATCTCTGTTTTCGCACCCAGGTTCAACACACCGATATCTCATCTGCAAAGAAAATTAACTGGTGTGTCTAATAGTGCCAATGCAAACCAACCAATGTAAATCAATCAAACAAGTGGTTTGCAAAATAAACTACATAGGATTTCAGAAATTAGTAAATCCATCATCGGTGATAACTCCAAGCTATCCACATTCATCCACATGAATGCCTCCAAACAAACAGCTGCACAGAAACCCTAAAAGCTATTTGCAGAGAAGAGAAGGCATTATGAGACAACTCATTTGTTAACTTAAACCTGAGCTAAATAAGCTAGAACAAAATAACTAAAGGTAGAATCTCAATCCAGTACATCAAATTTATTTTCCTCTACAGATACACATCAAACATTTAATGGACAGATAGAAACTTTAAAAAATAAATTCACCAAAACATGCGTCATCTATTACAAGAGGTGCCAACTTGTAACTTCATGACATGAAGTATTTCTCTCAACCTTTTAACAACTAAAATACCCTCTTTTAGTTTCAGTAGTTTGAGTTGATAAAATGAAATTCCCAATTTGAAGCTTTTGCAAAAGTAGAACGTGTAAGTTGTAACATACAAAAACAATAAACATGCCCTAGCTCTTTCCCTGCATTTTTCCTTCTATCACGCTTTATGAGTTAGTTTTAGAAACTCAAAAACTAAGTAACGGTTAAGCATCATACCAAAAAGCTTAAGCCTCTGCTTAGTTAGACATAAGTTTGCCAGCACCTCTACTTTGAAACTATTTTTTAAAGTAATCACTCAATTTCACTAAACCCAGTTGCCGTAGTTCAAGGTTGATTTACTATTCACATGATTACATTTTCTAGTTCTTTTGTAAATAAACAAAAGCTCAGAGTTTAGAGCATCAGAAATGCATTTTAGTTTTACTTCAAACATCTATCAAGATGTGTACACATTACAATCACAGTTGTTTCACAGGTAAATATGTCTGCCACATGATATTACATTGAAATTATGTTTCTGTGACATGATATTACATTGAAATTATGTCAAGGAACAACAGAAACAAATTTTCAATGCAACAACGCATAACCACTTAATGTTGATTAGAAAATTCACATGGCATCACAAAAAGATTAATCATAAATGAAATTTATATCGATATGGCTATAAACCAGAAACAGACCTGGTTCTGTCAACAGCAGATGCACCAGCCTGTCCAGCAAGCTGACGTTTCCAAGCATACGCAACGACTGCACCATCTGGACATACCACGGGCATATGCAAACCCCAATAATTACTTCGCGACTGAAGAGGTTCATTCAAAACTCCTGTTTCTTCCAGTTGCCTTCCTAACATAAGTAAAAAACAATTCGAACTCCAAATCAAATACCATCATTATCAACAACAGACACTACAAACTTCATGCATACCGATTGAGCGAAGGTCCTGGAGATGCTGCCGCATGGCAGCATCTTCTTTAAGGAACAAATTGAGTGGTTTGCTGCTTTGGTGAGGCTGAGCCACCACGAATAGGGCCTCCAGCAGCCGGTCTGCACCAAGACGAATGTCTGCAATGAGCCGACCTGCTTGGCCGAGTCTGTCCAACGCCACAGCCACCTGCTTAGGCGGCGCCTCTGCTTTTGATTGTGGGGGTGGATCAGGATTTGCACTAGGGTTTGCCACTGCCAGAGATTCCTGCTGCTGTTGCTGTGGTGGGGCTTGGAACTTCATATCCATTTAATTACTCTTCTTTATCAATATCACATACGATATAGTTAGGTTCTATGCTTTGAGCTCAGCACTGGAAATCAATCCAATGGTTCAAGTATGAATTTGAAAATGCACGATATTCAATGCACCTGCTTCTCCAATTTAAATTTATTTTTAATTAATTATTGAAACTAATGAACTTTAACAAACAAAACTACATTTGCTAAAAAAATAATGTGTTATTAGAATTCAATTGCTTTGCAATTGATTCTCAAGCAATTGTTTGATGTATTTCATTTTCCTATACTAATTCAAACATACAAAAATGAAAATATCCAACACTAACAAAAATACAGGTAAGGCAAGCTGAAAGTTAGACAACCAGTCATCTCCACAACCAGCATTCAACTTCATGCACCATCAAAACAAACTTCCAGAACCAAGAAAAAGGCTACCAGAATGAAAACGATAACAGTTACACACACCCAATTCAGTCACAAACACCCTAAAGAAAACAAATACACCCCCTTGACATTAAAAAAAAAACCCAACTTTCAACACACCCTCCTCCATTTCCGCTCCACACACCCCAACAATAACATACACACAGACCACCCTAAACTGAAACAACACAAAACCCAAAAACAACAACAGCAAATTAAAAAAAAAAACCAAAAAAAAAAAAAAAACACACACACACACACACACACGAACAGAAGCAGAAAAACAAACTCACCAGAGCTGAGCGGCGATGGAGAGAGAGGTAGGCACGGTGGGTGGGTGGGGTTTGTGATGGAGAGGGGGAGGGTTTCTTAGAGAGAGAATGAAAGAAGAAAAATGTTTTAGTGAGAGAGTGAACGTGACATACATTAGGGTATTTTAATCAATAATCAGATTGTCGTAGAGGGTCACTGCTCACAATGGTGTTTGGGCAAACACAATACAAGTTCCCGCTAGTGTTCACTTTTACGCAGTAGATTTTATCACAAAAGTAACAGCTTTAAACGGCGTTCAGACCATGAATACAAATATACAATGAATAAAAGAGAAAACAATTAATGTAAATGTCAGCTAAACAGATGCGTGATCGTAGAAAGAGAACAATTGGATGAAAGAATAGGGTTAAATCCTCAGGAACTGACCTAACAAATTGAAGAACTCGAGAGAATTAATGGAGATACTTTTGTCGGTGACTTACTCAAAATCAGACCGGCTCGAGCGATGAGTAGAAATTTGGCAGCTGAAAAAAATAGAAACACAACTGTTACGGAGTCAAGTACCTGTCATTAAGGACCAGAGCCAGACAGCAGAGGTGGCATTTTGGTGGGCCAAATTGTAAATGAAGCCCAAATATAAATGGGAATGTTTTAAGAGGCCCATTACAGGGTATTTAATTAAGAGAACCAATTGTAATTCGTAGTACATAGAAATCAGAGAGCGCCAACGTCTGCCGTCCGCCGTACTTCGCCGATGGCCCGTTCTAAGTCGTCTTCTTCAAAGAAGCAGCAAAAACAACGCGGCGTCGACTTCAAAGTAAGTTGAATCATCAACTCATCACTACTTGATTCTTTTTAAACCTCCAAAAACCTGATCCCTCTCGGTTGCTCTCTTTAGAAAATAAAGCGAAAGCTTGGCAGAAAGTTGCCGCCTCCGAAAAACGCCACCAATACTGAAATTAAATCTAAAGGTAAAGCACTCTAATTCAACGTTTGTTTGAATTAAAAATTAAACGAAGCCAATTATTAAGTGACAGTATTATCGAAGAATAATTACACTTATATTGTATTGTGAGTAGCTATCGTGCTTCCTGAACAAAGTGTTGCGTCTGAGAAGGCGGGTTTTGCTATTAGCAAGAAGGGCTTGACTTTAAAAGAGCTTCTCCAACAAACATCCCATCACAATGCCAAAGTCCGTAAAGGTATTTTATTGATTAAAAATTAGATTTTAGCAGCTATATGATATTGCTTTCGTTATGTATTCAGTGACAATAATATTGATGTTGGTTCTAAGTTCGTTTCTTTTGTGTAGATGCATTGCTGGGCATTAAAGATTTATTTCAAAGGTATCCAGCAGAGTTAAAGTTGCACAGATACGTTGTTATGGAAAAGTTACGTGAGCGTATCAGTGACAGTGACAATGTTGTCAGAGAAACGTTGTATCAACTACTTAAGATTGTGATTTTCCCTGCATGTAAAGAGGTATGTCTACGCATTTTTGTTCGAATACTCCCATTTGTGATTGTGGTTACTTTTCGTTATTGAATCTGGAAAGTTATTATTCGTCTTCGTTCTGATTGCCAACTATGTTGCTAGATGCTCAGATATGCATCACCATGGATCTAATCCAATTGTTTTTTTGTTCTAACTAGTCTTTTGTTTGTTTGTATTAGCTGTCATATGTGTTCATACTATTGTTAATCACCCTTTTCGTACTTTTTGAAAGTGTGCTGGTACAGGAACAAACCTATTTTCTATTCTTTCATTTTATCATATAATCCTTGCATTCAATGGAATTTTAATTACTACTAGGACTTGCTACACCGTGACCGTGCATATTATTTTTTGCAGAGAAGAATATACAAAATGCTTAGTTTTAACTCTGAAGTGTTATTAAGTTTAATACCAATTATGCAAAAGGTCGAAGAACAGCGGTATAAAATGTCGGTAGGATCAATTATCTTGTTCTTTTTCCTTATCTAATAAGGGTTTTTGTTTCGTTTATACAATGCATTAAATATGTATTGAAGTCATTTAAGTGAAAACATTCACTGTGTCAGAACACCCCACGTTTAACTGCTTATTGCTTGCCTGAGGCTGGGATGGATTGAGAATGAGAACATTAATATTAGGCCTTGCTAGTGGATGGAGTTGATTGATAGAGAAGAAGTTGGATTATTTTCTTCAGAGTGGAAGTATCACTTCTGTTTTGGAGGGTGGATATATGGAGGGAATTTAACAATGCCCACAAGTATTTTATTTTGTATTTCTGTAGAAAACATGAATGACCTTTGAGTTATGCCTTACACTATCTATCGGGTGTTAATCAGCTCAATATAGTAAAATTTCCTCTTCATCTTCTTTTGTTAGCCTCTTGAGTTTAAAGTACATGGGCGGCTGACGTCTGCCATTTTTATATTCTTTACTTTTTGTGTCAATGATCTCTCCATTTTTTAATGGCTCTTTCCTTTTCTTGTGAAGGATAATCAAGGACCTTTTGTTTCCTTAATGATGGCGTATATATTTAATGCAATGACACACTTAGCTTTTGATGTTCGGTTGATGGCCTTCAAGTTTTTTGACCTTGTTGTGCAGTACTATCCACCTTCCTTTTCCTTGCATGCTGAAAAGGTATCTAACTATTGTTCATGTCATAATTTATATATTTGTTTATTTTTAAATTAGTGTAGTCTAAATGAAGTTTGGTTCTTTAGTATCATTTCATGCTGGCTGTTCAAGGAGCCCTATCTTGCACTTAACATATCAAAGGCACATAAACCAGTTCGATTTTTTGGGAAGGAGCTTTTGTAAGTTATGCTACGAATGACAAAGTTCTTACTTCATCATTTATGAGAAAATTGCATACTAGTTTATATATTTTATTGATTCAAAAAGAGCTAGGTAACAAAATAAATCTATATATAAGTGTATAAACTTGATGAGCTTGTTGATTTGCTTATTGTTTTCTGCTTAATTGGGCCCTTCTTGGATATTATTACCTTTGATCTTAGGCATCTTGCGTTTTCTGCATTATGGGTCTATTCTTGGATATTATTAATTGTGTTCTTTCTTTTCATACCTGGCAAGAATATTTTCATTTTTTGTTTGTTTATGTCTGCTTAACGAAAAAACAGAAATAGAAGTTTTAGGCTTTTCTTCGTGAAAAAGGGAAAAATATTACCGTGATGAACTTTACTTTGTTGTCACCAAAATTAAATATTCAAAGGCATTTTGCGATTGACATATGTATGCAGACAGTGGGTCAAATTCCACTGATCATGAAACACAGTTTCAATTTTAAAAAATAAAATAAAAGAAAATAAAAAGAAAATATTGCATGGTAGTGGAAAAAGAAGGAAGAAAATTGCCTCACTCTCTCTGGTTTAAATTACTGTGGAATTTGCTATGTTGCTTCAAAAGAATATTCTGCTGTTTCTTTGTAGGTCATATTGGTTATATATTAACTTCTAATGAAGGGAGTTCTTTCTGCTAATTACTGTTTTGTTTGCAATTTATTGTAATGTCCTTCCCTCCCACCCCAGGCCTTTTCTTGTTTTATATGTTTCCTTCATGACCTTCTATTTTGGGAAGCTACAAAGTTTTATTTCAGAATTTTCTGTTGACTCCTTTCAATGTCTTGCTGTTTTCTTCCATATGTTTGAAAATTTTTCATTGGTTGTTTTACCAACAGATTCTTCAAAATTATGAAGATATTCTTCGGCAAAACCAGTGCTATTTGCAAGACAAGGGCAAGTTAAAAAGTGCTCTTGCTGGGTTGGTACGCTGCTTGTCACTTTTGCCTTCTAATAAGAGAAACCTTGAGTCATGTGAAAAGGTACCTTCTAATCATTAATCACAGATGTATAATCTAGCTTACAAATGTTGTGCTTTTCTTGGCTACCGGTATTGTGGCTAGAAACTATAGGAGATTTTTGCATCTTCAGCCATACCTAACTATTCCTTCTTACTTCTAAAACCTCCACTCTGTATCTTTTCTTGTACTTGTTGTTTATTTTTGCTGTACAGATTGTTATGAAAACTAACTCTGTGAAGCTACCATTTCTAGAAACTTCAAGGTGCTTGTATTAGTTTATTCTGAATTCTTCCTTTCTTCTGTTGTTGAAATTTCAGTGTCTAGAAACTCAAATTATTCATTAATGAAGTATGCTCAAGAATTGTTTACCCCTTTTAAGGCTGCTGAGATATGTCTTTATTAAAGAATATGAATTTTTTTAATCTCATAGAACTTGGATTGATTTTGAATTGACGTGATAAAGGATTCTTCTCAATGAAGAATTAACTTTGCCTCGTAATCATATTTATTGTCAATGAGTAGTACCTGTGAGAAGATTTTATGTCTGCTTCTTGTCTTTAAGATTTAATAATTTCCAGGTACACTAAAGTATAATATCTGCTTTGATGTTTTCATCACACATTCTTATGTTTTGATTGTGGAGCCCTCTTTCTTCTATTCTTTTCAGCTATTAATACTCTCTTTCTTAATCTCATAGGATATTGCTGGACAAGGGATATTGCATGCTTTTGAGCCAAATGTGCCTACGGAATCTGTTGGTATTGGAGAACACTTTTACCTTGTCTCTTAATTTGTTATTTGATGCATTTCATCCAAATTAGTTTTCAGTTTGTTGGAATATGGTGATACTTTAGTGTTAGCATTGATTGAAGTTATTAATCTTACACTGATGATAACATGAGTTGTGTGAATATTCTGTTTTACTAGATTTTTACTAATAATTCTTAGTTTTGTTTCATTTTTAGTTAGTTGGCATTGCAATGAAGTGGCTTGCAAGTGGTATTGTTCCTTAGTAAAAGAAAATTGTTACTTTTATATCTGATATTATTGTCAATTAACATAACTTTACACATAGCAAAATGAAGTGATCGTGTCACCGTTATTATTCATTTTTCTTTTTTGGGTGGAAACAGGATAGTTATCCTATCTTTGTCAAATCTTATGTATTTCTATCTTTGTAGGCTGTTCTCTCATCATCAAGAAACTAAAGGATCTTGTGCCAGTTTTAATCAATTGTTTCCAAGAATTTATTCCATTGGTTCATAGTATGATGTTACTTGACGCACAATCATTTGATTGTATGCATTATATACTTAAGAGCATAGATCTTGCGGTGAGGTTTTCAGTTTATGGAATCCGCCAGGGCAAACCGGCCCTTCAGGGAGGACCTGATTTGGCAATATGGGATCAAACTATTTCATCAATATTGTTAAAGAGGATTTTCGGTGCCTTTCCCCTAAATGCAACACATCACCTGTCTGACAAGGTATATCTTGATGTAACTTTTGAGATAATCATCTTTGCCTCTATATGAGAGTTTCAGAAAAATATGCTTTGTTGCTTTTGACCTTTTCAAGTTTCTACTCGCCTTTTGCATTCCGATGAAGAACCTGTTTAAAAAATATTTAGATATTCTTATTTTAGGTTCTTGGAGTTGTTTGAGTATGCTTGTATTTTTTCATTTGAGGTAGACAAGGTTACTTACTTTAAGAAGATTTAGTTGTGTAATTTGAATTAGATTTTGTTTCATCTTTTTCAATTCTTTTATTTCATGAGGGGTCTTAAATTTACAATTACATTTATGAGTTTGTATTAACTGCTACTGAAGTAAGTTTTTTC
The DNA here is from genome assembly GCA_019925255.1 of Litchi chinensis. Taxonomy (NCBI): domain Eukaryota; kingdom Viridiplantae; phylum Streptophyta; class Magnoliopsida; order Sapindales; family Sapindaceae; genus Litchi; species Litchi chinensis. Next base: position 11,105,755 of record CM034475.1, on the reverse strand, counting down.
ACTAATTGTTCTTTTATATAATTGGCAGTTTGATGATAGATTCTTTATCTTGAACATTGTGATTACGGAAATATTTTTGCATTATAGCGAATGGATCTGTCCTCCTGCTGTTTTGTTGGAGACGTTTCTAGAATTTATCGAAGATGCACTTCTTGGCAAGGTCTGATTCTTTCATCACTATATTTCTAGAATTTCTAGAAATACAGTGATTCTTTCACACTGTTTTTCTAGAATTTCCTAAAAATCGATGCATTGTGAAATTAAAGTAGAGATTATCCGTAGGAGGATGCCTATGACATGTTCCATTGAGGGTGTCTTGTTGTTTTTGTGCTTTATGCCAGCGATGTCAATGTTCTTGTGCTTTAGAACTCAGTTCGTAGTAGAATAGAAGTTAAAGCTTCCTTGAAGCTCTCTGGTGTTGCTATACATTTGACTTCGTGAAATTATTTGGTATCAGTTTCCTATAAATTTGACTTGGATTTATGACTTTGCAGATCTGCAGTGACACTCGGTCGGGTAAAGCAGTATGGCAAAAACGTGTTCTTTCACTGCTGCCTTTTATTCCAAAACTTGTATATCAAGTGGCTAGTGATTGGAAGTCTCGTCTTCTCCAGGTTTCACTTTTTCTTTTCTAAAAATATCTTCTCATTGAGAGCTTGTATCAGCAAATTTTGTTAATTAAATTTCTTTTTGATCAGTTTCTTCCATTTCGCACTCACAAAAAACAAAACGATAAGACTTTTTTTTCATTTTGGTGTTTGCATAGTTCTAGATTTAGTTCTTAAAGATCTTGAGGTCCCAAGAGAAGCATGACTAGCAGTAAAACTTTACGGTCCTAATCAAAACCTTATTGCAGGCATTTACCAAGACGTTTGAGGATTGCAGTCCAGAGTCTTCACTTAAGTTGGCTTGTCTTTCAGCAATTGGGGAAATGCTTCTTCCTGTAAGCTCAATTTTATGTTCTTTGAGCTTTGGGGAACAATTTTTTTTTTTTTCTCTCTATTATTACTGTCTTTCCACCCTCTTCCCTTCCCCCAAATAAAGTTTAAGAAAAAGAAAAATTCACGCAAAGGTTTTCTGTTCAAACTATAGAGAGATGAGATGGTGTGCCCAGATGCTGGTGATCCCTTATTTGAACATCAGATTATCTGGATAAGGACTCTGCCTGTGTTGCTGCTTCTCCTAGGTGATAAGTTCCCATCCTCCTCCCAGGTAGTTATCTGCTTAACCTATTGAACTGTTCTGGCTGTTCTGGTCTGGCTGAAGGTTTTGAATGTCAATCTTGATAAGATCTAGCATTTCTCTTTATTCTAGTTATGATTATTCTTCCAGTCACAATTTTCATCATTTAGTTTCAAACATGAATATCCTTCTCTCTAAAAACGGAATGCTCGCTGCAGGTTGTGTTACACCTTCTACTTCGGCTAGGCCAACGTGCTTGTATGAACTCTTACACTGCCGGGGAATATGATAATATTCAGTATTCACTTTGCAAGTTTTACAGCTCATGTCAAGACGAAGGTATTAATCAATGAAGTTTGGATTGGTTTTAACATTTCTGAGCATTATGACCTGGTGCCTTATTTTAGTTTCCTTGTCTTACAGGGGAGATATGTTACGGTCCTTTCATAAGGCTTCCCGGGGACTCTCAGGAACTGTCTGTCTGTGGTCTTTATTATTTCTCTTACTTGGATCAGTTGTTGCTGAAGTCAATCACTTATTGTTGTCTGTGTAAGAATCAGTGTATTCTATAGTTGTTGGTTTGAACTGTCAGGGATTTAGCAATGCTGGATCTTAAATAACCCAACATAACAATATTTTTCTTGTTGCATTTCAAATTTTTATTAATACTCCATTTTATGAAATTGACGAGAAAGAAAGGTCCTTCTTGTAGTTGAGTGACTAGAAACTGAAATAGCTCCTCTTAAATTTGCACAGTTGTCCCTAAATTTGGTGTTGTATGGTGAATTATATGTAGTGTAAAGGGGTTCTCCTTACTCTGTTTTTTACTAAATGATCAGTAAAGTGGCCAAGGATCCTATATCTATTCACTATCATGAGACTTATTTTTCTTTCTTTCTTTCTTTCTTTTTCCTTGATATCTTCTTTACCTGTATATTGCAGATCGTGAGTTGGAGCCATTTGTATTATTTCGAATCATAGAAGTTCTGCATTCATCTTTCAATGCTGGACATATCCAGATAGCTGACCACATGAGCTTCTTCATTACTTTACTCTCTCAGTTTAAAGTTTTCCCTGGTACCTAAGATACATAATTCTTTGGTCAATTGTTTTTCTGTTTACACTTATCAGATTCCACTTTTTTTTCTTTGACTAACTTTTGTAAATGAGTTAATTACCTTTTTATCTAGCATTTTGTGGTAAATGTGCCAGTAGAAAATCATGAAATTTCCATTAGCATGCTTATCTATCTGTTGTGGTAGTAACTTGTTAAGACTTTTGAAGTTTATTTTGTATGAATATTTGTTGGGTAATAAGTCCTAAGAGAATAAAGGATAACTCTTGTAACTTGCATACATTGACTTAATTCTAAAAGGTACGTGGAGATTAATTTATCCATAAAAAACACACTTGAAAATTGTATGGCACATTTGAAGTAGTTTAGTCGATAATGATTTTCTTAAACTGCTACTATTTACCGGCAGTTATTCATTTTATCCCCTTCAATATTTCTGGGATTGATGAGAGAGCTAAGTCATTTTATTCTGACGGACTTGTGGTTCAAGACTAGTTAATGTCTAACTGAAGTGATGGGGATTTGACATTTGCAGAGAATGTATATCCTGTTGCTGAGAATGATTTGAAGGTCTCAAATCGCGGGACTTTTAAGTCTCTTACCAAGGTCATCTGCTCGTACCTGTCACAGATGGGTGAAAATACTCTTGTTTTTCAGATATTACAGAAAGTAATACTTGACCAACTAGTAAGTTGTGGCTAAGATATTGTCATGTATCAGTATTAAGTTCTCTTCATTGATGATCTCTCAAGTTTTGTTCTGAGGACTTTGTGACAGATGTTATTTAGTTTTATAATACTAATTTATAGTTTATCTTTTGGTCAATTGATAGTTGGTCCTTTTAAAGTTCTAAAACATGAGGCCTTTACAGTGATGTTTATTTTCATGTTGCAGTCATCAAAACCACCTCTAGATAATGCATGTGCCATGCTGAGGATGCTTGTTACGCTCGACTCTAAACCCACAAGACTTTCTGAACAGAGTATCATCACTCTAAGCAAATATCTTTCGGGATATCTAGTTGATGTTGTGCATGTAAGTACCTTTTAAACAATTCCGTACACTCTTTTCTTGTTAACTCTTGTAGTTGTCTTGATGGTGATGTTTCTTGGATAACCTTATGGATTGTCATATTGAAACTTGCTGAGTTCTACCAGAATTTAAACATGCTACCTTCCACCAAAAAGAAAACCTATCAACCTTAAGAGTCATTTATTTATGGCAGGAAATTTAAATTTTCCTGCCTCTCTCTCGTGCTTTGTTTTTTCTGATTGTGGGGTTTTGATCTCATGGTCTGATTTTTCATACCTGTTGTTATAAGAAAATTAAGGGCATTAGTTAGGCTCCGGATGAGCCTAATTGTCATTTGTTATAAATTAGAATGTTGGCTAGAACATCCAACTTACCTTAGCACAGTTTATTGCAACCTGATTTCTAGACACGGCAATATATCTCAAAATCCTTCTATATCTACCATGCAATATATGTTTGCTCCATACATGGTTTGTCTTAGATGCATTCAACTGCGGTGATTGAGTTTTGGACCTTTTGGCTATGTAGTAATTATGCTTGTGTTCATTTTCTGCTGTGTGGATAAAGGTGCAACATTTCCAAGAAAAATATTTAAAAGAAAGGGTTATCAAACATGCGCTATGTTATCAATCCTATCATTGTGGTGGATTTGTGTATTTAAGATGCACTTAAAGTTGATGTGGGGGACACTTAATTGCTTACGGTTACCAATAGGTTGGAGAATTCATAGGGATATAATGTTATATGAAGAACTAATGATTGGAAAATCATAAGTACATTGTAAGTGCTTTGGTGATGATATTGGATCTTTTGCTAAGCGAAACTTCAGGCACCAAAGCAGAATGTTAAGCAAAATATATTGAAATTATTTTAGTAACTTGCTGTCGTGATTTTGTAATTTTAGTTGTTTGTCTTTTGTATTATTTAAGATAGAGAAATTTACTGCTCTTGTTTGGAAGTGTTGCGACTACTTTGAGAGGCTTGATATATACATGTACATATGCATACATATATGCATATATATATATATATATATATATGTATATAGTGTAATTCTACCATCAGTACCTCCTAAGTTAGGACTAACCAATTAAATTCATCCATTGCATTATCTCTCCTAAAACAAATTCTCTCTCTTATTTAATTAAAATGCAATAGATGAATTTGATTGGTTCGTCCTAACTTTAAAAAGTTAAGATATGCTTGGTTCGTATAACTTTACTATATATATATATTTTCTGATTGTTACTGACAATTCTGCTTTGTGCAGTGTATTCCAGAAGATGATGATGACACCACTGAATCTGCTAGTAGATAGACATGCTGTTATTGCTTTTTGCCGTGCTTTTTCTTGTTTGATAGGAGCCACCAGCTTCTGAAGCTTGTTCTGGACATGATGGGATCACTGATAATGGAAAGTACTGCACCACCTTCATCACAGAACTATATTCAGCATGCAATGGACCGTTCGAATAGGATAAATGCAATTGTTTCTACCCTTCTATTGATGCATAAGGATGCTAAAGTTAAGAAAATTATTTCATTATTTAAGGTGGAGATGGTCCATATTTTTCAGACCATACTTTCTTTGCAGGTATCATTTTGCACCTTATGCATAACATATGTATCTACAAATTATATCTACTTTCTATAGCTTCTGGTTAAATATATATCATTGTTTTTTTTTCTGATATTTAAAAGAAACAAAGCAAGAAGGACTGGTAACCACTATATGACTTAAAAATGTTTTGTGTATGTACTCATGTATGTTTGATAACTTTGTGAGGCTTGTGAGTTTTGTAGCCCTATGCTGAATTGATAGCATTTCTTTCATGGAAAATTAAAATTCAACTTTAATCAGAGTTACTATATCATTTTAGGCTGGGGACATCCAAATAAATCTGGCATGCATGACATGAATGGATGAATATGTGATCTTTGCTTGTCTGTTAAAGAATAATTCTTTATAATTATGTTTTCCAATACATTTCTATGATTGCTATATAAATACAATTTTATTCTAGCTATATCTGCCACATATGATTAAACTTAACTTGGAAGAAGAAACCTAGATTATACACTGATTAGTGCTGGTTAGTTAATTTTTGAAATTCTCATTGCAATTTTTTTTTTTGGAGGACAAACAACAATGAATTAGCTTGATATCACAGTTCATGTGATTAGTTTAGTTCACATGTTTTTCAGTCAAAACTTTGGTTTCTTTTCTTTACTTATTCTGACATTGTGTTTATGTACTTTGAGGTGCCCTGCTGGCTTGTCACACTGTAACAAAGCTTTTATGAGCAATGAAATTTGGTTTCTTTTCTTTCTTTATACAGTCTTCAGAGGAAGCCAGCATGAACATTGAAGAAAGGCACAAAATACAATGTGCATGCGATCGACTGAAGATCATTACAGGTGTGCTACGCAAGGAATTGCCAGCAACATAGAAGGATGTTTGTAATCCAACCTAGTTGCCCAGTGAGTATTCTAACCCAAACCATCTTCAGTATTGATCTCTGGGTTTTTTCATTTTTAGTTCGTATTTAGAATTTACTTTTGAAGGGACAATGGCGTGGGTGTATGTGTAGAGGTGTCAAATGGGCCATGCTGCCCTGGCTCTCAAATCGAGGGTAAATCCTGTACTTAACCACTAAAATTCGGAGGCCGGGCTTGACATTTAAGGTTTGTGAGCCCAGATGACCCAATTTGAGGGCATGGTCAGACTTAAAAATTGAGAAATTTTATAGTTTTACATAGAAAACAGGCTTAAGTGGGGGATCTGTGTGGTCTGGCCGAGCCTTAAATATTGAGGCCCAACTGGGGAGCAAATATTTTTATGAGGCTCAGCCCATGGACCCACTCAACGCTGCCTTGCCCTGCATGGGCTCAGGCAGTCCACCTAGCTTTAGTTGTTTTATAAGGAACTTAAAAATTTTAGCATATTTTAAGCCCCGAACTTGCCCATCAATCTTGGCCTCCGACTTCTTGGGCATTGAAAGTCAAGCCTGTCCCTCCCGCTCTAGGGCTATGACATGGGATTGACCCTCCATTTGAGGGCTGGACTCAGGCCACCTTGCCCATTCAACAGCTTTATGTGCTAGCAGCTGTCTAAAACCAAGGCTGATCTCAATTATATGTCCAAATTTGTGGGTGTGCTTTTCTCTCTTTTTTCCTTTCAATTTTTGGTGGCTTTGTTGTCCAAGTAACAGGTTTTATGAATGTTGATTTGTATTGTGGTTTTGCATCTACATTAGATATTATGACTTCAGTCTCCGCATGATTTGTAAATATTTATTAGAAGTGATACAGAATATGTGCTAATTTCTTAAATAATTCCTTGAAGTTGGATATTTTGATATAATTTCATTCCACTTGATAATGAGATTTTGGCTGGATAATATCAGTTTTTCTTTCCTTGTCGCCTTTAAGCAAGTTGGTGTTTCCTCTACTAGCTGATGTAATGAGGAGTTTGAAGATGTGTATGCAGACGAATAATTTCATATGTTTGATTCTTAGATTTTGCATCCTCATATAAAGCTCCTTTATTCTTATCAAGAATAATGCTAGAAAACGGGATGTCAAGCATAGCATTACTTGTGTTAAAATGACAAGATTAGGCAGACTTCACTAGGCAATTTATAAAATTTTTAATCTGTATAGATAATGGATGGCTATTTGCAGAAGATTTAAGGGTGAAGCTTAATATCTGTTTTGTCTTATGTATTCACTCTCTTAGCAGACAACATATATTCGTGAGATGGAGGGATCTGAAGATCACATGAGCTATCAATCAAAGAGGAATGTGTCACCTAAGAGCTTCAAGAATGGGACCTGCACTGTTATTTTAGGAACACCTTCTGGTGCCGAATGTATTATGAATCCATGATTCACTCAAATATAGCATATCGAGACTGCATTCAGTAGTTCAACTCTTCAGTGGCTTGCACATCTGCAATTTTGAGATCTGTAGATGACGCCGGCAGTCTACTTTCCGTATATATCTAGAGTTGAGGTAGAAAAAGGCAGGTTTTACCGTAAAGGTATCCAGCATTGTAGATTGTGCAGTTAAGTCTCAAGGGAAATTTTTTAGTGGGAAATTCTTAAAATGGGTAGTGATTGTTTAAGTAATAAATTTACTCTACATATCGAGGGTGTTTCAATGGACGTTTGCCCTATATGTGTTGTGACACCAATTAGTAGGGATGAGAAGACCTGTTGATTATAAGTGTGGAAATCAATTATCAAGAATTTTGAATTCTAATGGATAGAATTTTCCCGTTGTGAATCGCAAATTAAAGAATGGCTATACAGGCATTATTAAAGTGGAAATACAATCTTTCGTAGCCTAAAAGTGGGAAATGCAGGCAACTAAATAGGGATGTGTACATGTGAAAATGGTGTGATATTTCGTCATTTTTATTGGAATTTGGTGACTCTAACACAGTGTTAGTAGTTAGCATTAATGTCAATTAGAAGTCAAAAATAAGAAGAAAATAACAAGGATATTCAAATCATGGAGAAAAACTTAAATATTTAAAAAAAAAAAAGAATATATCTCTTAAAAAAAAGAAATATCTATATCTGGAAGAAAGAAAACTATTTCTTAAAGAAAGAAAATAATCATCGAAAGAAGGAATATTAGTCGAAAAAAGGAAATAACCTTCGGAATAATGGAATAAAAATGTTAATTCACGCGGTTATAGAAAAAACAAAGTAAATAAAAAATATATATATATTATTTTAGAAGGCACTTTGATGACTGATGTTAATAATTTGTTAAAATTCGAAATTGTGTAAATCAGACGATGGCGGGAAAGCTTCTTATGTTTAGCGCAAATATGAGCCATTTTCTTTTTCTTCTTTTTCTTAAAAAACCCGAAGAGACAAATTCAAAAGCCAAACGATTGATGCAACCCAAAATCAGTTCCTTCTTCAAGCCCGCTTCTTCGATTGAGCCACCTCTGGTTTTGGAGGACGAAGATGATGATTTGGCGAATTGGGAGAAAAAAGAGCACATCTTTGTGAATACTTACAAGCGTAGAGCTCCAAAGTCCGATGGGTATGCATTTTTTTATACGTCATTGTATTATTTTGTGAGGGAATCTCATGTTTATGTTATTTGGTTTTCATACAAGGCTACTATTATGGAACACCCTAAAAATTTTGTGATCTTGATCGGTGGTTGTGTTTTAATATCCTGCTAACATGGGTTTGTTCCCGAATATGGAGATTGTATATGTTACTATTATGACGAGGAAATTCTCACCTTTGAGTGGTTTTTAGGGTTTCATCACTTAATGGGGATAAAGAGTCATTGACTGGTACACCAAAGAAAACCACATCAGAGAAATTGTGCTCGAAACCACACTTAAAAACACTCAACAAGAAGAGAAGTTATGCACAGTTTCATTTGGAATTAGGTCAATCCGATTTTCTTCTGCACACCTGTTCCACGTGTGGATTCAAGTATGCTCCTGGAGATGGAGTTGACGAAAAGGCTCATAAGACCTTTCATAAGGATTACACACATGGCATCCAATTCAAGGTTTTTTTATCTTCTATTTTTCCCTGTAATTTTGTTGTTTTGTTTCCTTGAATGCTTGTTTGATCATATTGTTATCTTATCTTGTCAGGGTTGGCGCAATGAAAGGGTTATTCATATGCCTTGTGTTGAAGGGGGGCGTATTGTTTTGGTGTTAGATTGTGACCCTCCTGCTCAGGCCAATAAGGTTCCAGATTTGGAATTTTTTTTTTTTTTTCTCTTTGATTTCATGGTTCTTACTTGGTGTCAAGAGGCTATGTAGAAAACAAATGTGTATAGTAGATGTTTGTTTGTAGGAGATGTAATAGGTATTCTACTTGGATTGGCAGGTTCAGGAGGTTGTGAAGAGGGTAGAGATGGAGCTTGGCAGTGGATGGATATTTCATAAGCTCTGTAAGGTATCCTTATTTCGTTCGAAGTTCAAATAGGTTATGAATTATATGTAAGGTCCATAAATGCATTTAGTATAACTAATAAAGTATATGCAAAGTTTTCCGAATGATTCTCTGTATTGCATAAGCTTTTGGTTGCCCCTAAGAATTGTTTTTTTTGTAGTAGCCTTGTGCATTAATTCATTTACTCAGTTCTTTGTATAAATTTTAGTGCTATGGTTTCAGTCTTCATATCATGTATTCCAAATTTCCTTTGCTTCAAAAGTTGACCTATTCATGATTTCTGTTTCAGTTTGTATGGTTCAATTAAGTTGCTAACACTGTTTTCTTCATTGTCTCTCACACTCACTGCACTACTGGCAGGTGTATCTGTTTATTACTTCTCAGAGGATTGCTGGCTGTGCAGTTGTGGAAGCAATAAAGGAAGCATTCAAAGTCTTACCAGGAACGGTTGACAAAAAAACTGATGTCACTAGCACAAAGAAAACAAGTGTAAACTCAGCTACCCTCCAATTTGGGGAAATTATTTTACAGAGAGAAGTCATGAAGAAAGGTACTTCTGTTAATTGTTGTAAGATATTGGATGGCAATGACAGTGGAGCCATTGTCTGTGAGAAGGAAGCGGTGTCTGCTGTTTGTGGCATCAGAGCGATATGGGTTTGTCCATCTAACAGAAGAAAAGGCATCGCAAGTCAATTACTGGATGCTGTCAGGTAAATTCATGTACTCAGTTCAATCACTTTACAATTATTCTCAATATCTTTTGGCATTTTTGTGAAATGCTTTGATACTCCTTTCACATGTGAAGGCTGCTTAAACCAAACTATATATATAGGAAAACGGTTGAATGAAAATATCGATTTAGTTGCTTTTCTGGTGGGATGTCTATCATATTTGTGTTGGGCTGTCATCTGATTTATTTCTTACAAATCCATCGCAGGAGAAGTTTTTGCACGGGATTTGTTCTTGAAAAAGCCCAGTTAGCCTTTTCTCAGCCAAGTTCAGCCGGAAAAGCATTGGCAACCAGTTATTTTGGCACTACGTCTTTCTTGGTATACTAGGCTGATAAATTGGCCTGTTAAATGTTGCTGTTGATTTGTCTAGCATAGGTTTAGCGGTGCTGCCGATTTTATTTTTTATTTTTTAATCTTAGTCCGCTTTGCCAGTGTTGCTATATAGATAAATAATTCAGTATTTTCATTTAATGGTGGGCTCTTTGGCATCAATAGATTGAAGTCATGGAATCTCAGATTAAAAAGGATGTGGACTCCTGGAGTGACTGATAATTGCATTTTAAAAAAAAAAAAAAAAAAAAAAAGTACAGTATTTTAAAAAGAATGTTAGATAAATCAATCCGGACCACAAATAGCCTTGGAGGGATTGATAATTGCAATTTTTTTTTTAGAAAAAAAATTACAGCATTTTCAAAAGAATGTTAGATAAATCAATCCGGACCACAAGTCGGTGATGATTGCAGTTGACATGTTACCTATTAGTTTCATGTTTTTGGGGATATGTATCAATATCTTCTCAAGCACTCATATAGATAAGGAATTCACCCAACCAGCCAACCAAGAAGCGTTTGTCACCCTAAAACAAATATCTTATTTCAACAATGTACAAACGTTACATTGACAGATATTTTTTTATTGCACATTTTGCATTAAATTTAAGAGAGACGAAAACTTACTATCTCAAAAAAAAAAAAAAACAAAACAAAACAAAATCAAAGACAAAAACTTAGTAGACTTGATTACCATATCAATTTGATAGAAATGAAATTAGTTCAACTTTATTTTTGTTTCTGAATTCTGATTAAGGGCCTTTCCTTTAATCCAAGAATTTTAACAATTTGGTGCCTATCAAAAAAGTTGGGGAAAAAAATGACATTAATATTCAATATCGAAAGCAAACACCAACTACTAAAGAAATTCACTTCTCAAAACCAGGGAAAAACAATTCTTAGCAATTGCTATGCCACACACGAACTCGTTTCTGAATTAGTGTAGGACCACGAGCACATTCCCTTTTTTTTTTTTTTAATTTAATTTTCTGAGAAAATTTTGTTACATCACCTCACATTAAAGCCAGATTGATTTTGTCCACAATGGTTTCCTTAATCTGTATCCATCAAAAAATAAGGACTAAATACCTTCAGAACTTGTTCATAGACCGGTCTCTTGAAATCCACTGCCTGCTCAGAAAGAGTTTAAAACATGAGGCAAAAATGACACAAGTCTCCTAACATCGCAAGTTCACCCTAATCTACAAATAATAATTGAGAAGTATGATTTACATACAAGCTCCAAAACTTGCTCGGGATACATCCATGACCACTGCTTGAACTCTGGCGCTTCAGTCCCATCACCCATGAGATTTATCTCTTCCTCCTTTCCAGTGAACTTCAAAAGAAACCTGTTTCCCCATGAGGAATAAACAAGTTAGATTGGCTATGTAAAATATAGCAGAAACAAAACCCTTTGTCTCTGTGACTATTCAGCTTTTGACAAAACAAGCATGCAAACCCAGAGAACCCAACCTTGCAGATCATAAATACTGTCTAGTACAACTAATTAAGACCTACTGGAGTTACTTTGAAGATGAAAATAATTTCCTCGCTGTCTATGGACAACATGTGATATTGAAATGACATAGTTTACTGGTTTCATAACTTGGAGGTCCGTGTATTAAGAAAAAATTAACCGCTAGAGTAACAGGGATACAACCTACATGCAAGCAAAATTATTAATAAAGGAGGCAAGACAAAACAGAGCAAAAGTCACTCACTTGAGAAGAAAATAAATACAACCTTCACTCAAACAAGGTTCACCCAGAAACTTATTAACAGATACCCAAATTCTGTACGAACCATACAATACACAAGTTCTGGGTACCCGGAAGGGATACTGAAAATAGGCAAACAGATGCGAAAAGCTAAACCGAAAGGAAGGCATGACTAACACCACTACTACAGTCAATGCAAGTGATTCCACGAACTTTAATATATGATGCATACAATCATTTAGAAGAAAGAAGAAATCGCTACCACTTCTGTGCTTGACCTTTGTAATTTGTTCCCCATCGACGATTAAGTTTATCTTTGACTTTACGTGGGAAATCGTAAGTCAGCCAATAAGGTGTCTACACAACAATGTCAAGAATCAGTATGGTGAGACATGTAGCAGCGAGACTAAAACCCTTCTAAATGTGTTACAAGATTCCAAGGACACAACACAAGCTAAAAATTCATATCTAAAAAGGATGACCAATGTAACACCTCTGCAAGAAATTCGGCCGAAGTAACACCCGTTTCTTCTCTCAGTTCCCTCATGGCTGCATTTCTCAAATCCTCACCCTCATCAGCACCACCCTGCACAACACTTGTGAAAAAAGGCCATGTTAAAAAGACAAGAAAAAAACGAAGAATGAAATCACTTTATTAAGCTCATATACAAGGACGCACGCACCTACTACAAAGGACCGCTATAACATGCTTATATGTAGGTGACGAATGAACCTTAAATAAAATTTACACACCAAATAAACCAATTATCTGAAAACTATTTCAACACAGTACCTATTAATTCCTAAAATTGGAGTTACAGTTAAGCAAAAGAACATCAAAATCAAACAAAGAAAAAAAAAGAACAGAACTCAATGTACCTGAGGCATTTGCCATGTATCCGGTATATGTATCCTCGAAGCCGCAAAGATTTTCTACGAAACAAAAACGATTAATTAACAACACAAAATGGATGATTGAACAATAGAGACATAGATTGAGGTGAGAGAGAGAGAGGGAGAGACCTTGTTCGAGAGATTGAGGAGACAAATGCCGACATTTTTCCTGTACCCATCCGGAGGCGATAAGGCGGTTAAAGAAGACACTCTGAGTCTCGTCGAATTCCATGACAGTTGACCCAAACTTACGGGGCAATTGCGACTCATTTGACGATAAAACAGGGAATTTCCACTCACCGCCATTCTTTTTAGGGTTTTTGAAGTTTACTTGGGGCCCAAGCCTCTTCTGATGATTTTCGATAACAGTCAATCTATTAGTCTCCCGAATACACCAACAGCCTCCCCCATCCTCCTTCTTTATTCCAAAAATACCCCTCACTGCCTTTCCTTAATTACGAAGTTACCCCTCAATCGTGTCTGTTCGTATATAAACCCCACCACCACTTCTCCCTTTCTTCAATTCCAGTTGATGAGTCACGAATCAATCGATCAACATGGAGACGCTCTTCCCTGTGGTTTTCTTCGACGGCGATCGCGAGATTAACCTCGGAAACGTTGTCGTGCACCCTTCTCTCGACTACAAAAGCTTGCAATCTATTTTTAGCCGCAAGATTGGCATCGCTCCCAACCAGTTCTCTGTCTTTCTCGCTGACCGCAAGACGTCTCGCAAGATGCCCATCACCGCCAAGGCCAATTTCTCCGCGATTTCTCGGGAGAAGAACTGCTTGTTTCTCGTCGTCGCGAGAAGCTCCCGCTCGAGGCGCCAGAAACGGCTTCCGGAGCAACCAGTCGCCGATGTCGTTTTACTGAAGAGGGTCATCGACAAGAATAACTTCATTCCTCAGGATTCAGAGAAGCGGAAGGATTACGTGACGGAAATGGCTACGGGTCCGGGTCAAGCAGCAAACGGCGGCGTTTTTGCTTGCGAGGGCTGTGCGAGGGACAAGCAGGTGGGTGGAGTGGTTGGGTTTCATCATTGTGTGAATGACGCAGTGGTTACCGGATTCAGGATGAAAACGGGTCCGATTGCCCGACCCGTTAAAAAGAAACCGTAGAGGTAACGGTTTCGGTTTCCAATTTTTTGTCTTTTTTTTCTTCTCTCGAGAGAGGTAATGATCTGGCGCGGTGCGGTATAGGGTAAGGATGGTATACCAGAAACAGGACAATAATTGATTTAGTCTGTTATGTTGCTTTACAAGTGGTATAGAAGCGGGGGATATAACCGTGGATTTGACAATTTTTAAGGGGGATTATAGGAGAGGGTTTTTTGTTTTGCAAGTGAGGAGAAACAAGAATGGATAGAGTAATTGTGAAAATAGCTGAAAAGAAAGGAATATTTGATAGTACAGTAGGTCCTTCAATTTGGCTGTATAGGGTGTTGGTGAAATTTAGCGGGATTCTGATTGTGGGGTGTACTGGAGCTGGAAATTGCTTGATTGCTGCTTGTTTTTTCCATATTAAAATCTAGAATTTTAGTTGTTGTTTAGTGGTGTGTCCATTTTTGTTGGGCTTGTTTTTATTCTGTTCTATTCTATGTCAGTTTAAGAATAATATAAATATATATAGACACACATTATCAATTGCTGCCTTATCTACTCAATTACTAAAATGATTAAGTAATGAGATTTGGACTTTCCAAATCAAAACCAAATGATGCCAAGTTAATTGCCCATTCATCATGATTAATTTTCTCTATTACAACGCTTCATTATTCAGCAATTGTCTTCTCATATTAGATTCATTAAGAATTGTCGTTTAGCTTATATATGTATATGGACTTTTCTAAATCAAAAGCAGATGGTGCCAAGTTAATTGCCCATTCATCACTATTAATTTTCTCTATTACAACGCTACATTATTCAGCAATTGTCTCCTCATATATTATAGATGGTTGTTGGCACCTTTGGTTAAAAGCCATAGTCTCCATACCTCTTAGTGTGGGTTCTATACCTTATAGCAATATCATCCACCAATTTATATGGGTAGCCTTCTCACCTATATATGGGCTATTATCTCACTTTTGTGTAAGTCGATCTCTCTCATATGAAGCAGTTTTTCGTTTGGTAATCTCCTGAGTCAATCCCAAAAATCAAAAAAAAAAAGTCTCCTCATATTAGATTCATTAAGAATTGTCGTTTAGTGCGTGCGTGTGTGTATATATAAAATATTTTTTAAAATCAAGTATGTTTGATTATAAAAATATTATACATATAATACTTTTATAATCAGGTATAATTGATTTTAAAAAGTAAGAACTAACTAATCAAATTTATCTATTGCATTCTCTTTCCTAAAACAAATTTTCTCTTATATTTAACTCACATATAATAGATGAATTTGATTGATTGATCCTTACTTTCTAAAATTATAAATACCTAATTTTAATATGTGGTGATTATTTCATAAATTATGAAATAATCTAACTTTTATGGAGTGAATGGTTTATAAGTTTTTAAATGGTCAAATTATCCTTATTAGTTTTAAAATAACGAATCTTGTTAATGACCGAATGTTAATTTTGATATAGAGATATATATATTTAATCTTATTTTAAAATTTTTCAACACCTAACATCTAATGAATTTAAATTAATTTTATTAGTTCTTTGTTTGTTTTGTTAAGTGATCAAATAACTTAATAGTTTTTTTTTAAAAAAAATTATTAAAAAAGTTGACTAAATCATTGAATTGTATTTAGATTATTTTCTTTCAAAATTATTCTTTTAAAAATAATAAATCTTAATTTTCTTCTAATATTATATGGTTGAAGAATTTTATTATAAAATAATATTTATGATAAACAAAAGCAAGTTGTTTCATAATATTTTTTTATTAAAAATAATTTGAAAGTTACATGGAATCATTAACATTTTTACATAATTGTTAAACATTTATTTTATACTTTAAACTATATAAAACCTATTTCTACATCATTTTTATGTTAATTATGATTAAAATAATGACCCAGTCCGAACCGAATTTTGGGTGTGCTATTTGGTTCATGTGACCTATAGAGAGGGTGTTGGTAGAACTAACTTTTTTATTGGTACGGTTCAGTTCTAGGTACCCAATACCGAACTGAACCAAAAAGTGACTCTAATATATATATATACTTTTTTTCTCTTTTTTTTCATAAAGCATATTTACGCATGTGCACTTCAAGTAATTCAAATTTTTTATTTGTTTGGAGGGCACATGCATAAATTCACGTTCCCTATTATTGATCTTGGTCAAAGCAGAACTACTTATTCCCATTTTGTATTTTCTTCTTCTTCTTAAAGCCTGAGTCAACACTCTTACAATTTACCATTCGTCGGTCCCATCGTTGATCCCATTATTGATCTCGTTGTTGTACTTCTGTCCTAACCAGGTTTCTTTGCTATTTTATTTCTTATTTTACTTTCTATTTCATTTTCTATTTTATTTTCTATTTTATTTTCTAGATTTTTGGCTATTTTTTTTGCTAATTCAATTTTATTTCTTACATTTTTGGTTGAAAGTATCACCTTTGTCTATTGTTATCATCAAATCATACACCAATTTGTCGTCATACTTTACCATCGGTTTGACTCTATCTCTTCTTGTAACTATAATTAGCTCTCTGCAATAACAAGAGCAACAGGTCGATTCAATTGAAGAGAGGCCCAAACTTGAGCCCCAAACTGAATGGATTGAACCCATCGTGTTTTGTTCAAGCCAATTCTAGCCCTGATTTTTTACATATTTGGTTTTCCATGTTGAAAACCGAACTCTAGGGGTGGGTCTAGGTTGAGTAGGGTCAATTTTGGACAAAATCAAATTGAAACCGAATATTTTCGATTTTCTAAATTGAAACCGATCCAACCTGATTTAGTAAGGAAAACCAATCTGAACCGACACTAGTTCGTTCGGTTTCACACCAATTTCACCGGTTCATCACCAAATCTAAATTGAAACCAAAATTATGCATTTAAAATTTATATCAAAAGTGAAAATTTTGAAAGAAAAGTTTCTATTTCGATTGGATAAATTCGATTTCAAAGATGAGTTTGAAATGAAAATATTAAAACAAAATATTGATCTGATTAAAAAATTAGAATAAACTTGAAAATCAACCATAGATAGTGAAAGTAAATGGTTTTTATATATTTTTTTAAAAAACGGTAGAGTACTCACATTAAAGGCAACCATAACTTCAGCAGTGTAATTAGTAAGCAACACATAAAAAAAAAAAACAATAATAATAATAACTAAGTTCCCCAAACGAAAGTAGAACAAAAAAAAAAAAAAAAAGGAAAAAAAAAAAGAGACTAGTTCTCTAGTCAAGAGATAGATGGACAAATTTATCATCTTTATAAACAACATAGTTGTCATTTTCAAACAAGTCGGTGTAGCATTCATCGAAGGGCACAAGAGGAGGTTCCTGTAGCACCTAGAAGTAGCAACCACGAAAGAGAAAAAGCCAAGAGCTTTACACAACTAATGTCGTAAGAGAACACCATCTTTTTTTGTCTTTTCGCTTTTGTGCATGTGGTGTTAGTCAATGAGGAGAAAGTTGAGAGAAGAATTGGTTGAGTGAATCAGTGACAGCTAGAATTGTGTATAAGGATACTTTGATGTGTGTGTGTGTGTGTGTATTAATGTTTTTAATTTGTTTCAAGTCAGGTCAATTTTGTCTATCGAAAACTGGCTTGAAACTGAAAATAATTGGTTTTTCACCCCTAAAACTGGCCTAACCCGAAGTCAAATAGAAAATGGCATTTTTGGGCTAGATCAAATTGGTCCCAATTTTTTTGTCCACCCCTACCAAACATTATGTTGTCTATCCTAGTCTTTAATAAAATTAAAGATTGCCTTTAGGAAAAAAAAAGAAAAAGAAGGATCCTTTATTATAATAATAATAATAATAATTTTTTCAAATATATACGTATTACTTTTTGAGATTTTGAATGAACTTTGAAATATAGTTGTCGACTTTCAGAATCGGTCGATAGGGAGATCCAAATGCCCAAATTGTGGTTTGGTATAATAAATGATAATAAGTGTAATAAATATGGTTTAAGGTTGGTGAATAGCAGTAAATGGAGTTGAATGTTGGTTATGGTAGATGAATAACAATAATAAGCAGTTAATGGTAAAAGAATGGAGGAAGAAGAATGAAAAGATAACGATTTTACGTGGTTCGGCGAGTGTGCCTACGTCCATGGGTTACTCTGGTTTAATTCCGGCAGAGTGACGGTAATACTAGAGTTCAATCTCGTTTTTACAATGAAAATCTCCCCTATTTATAGATGAGGGGAGATACAAAAGAGTATTACACACGTCTGATCCTGATTATTCTCAACTAATCTGACATGAGTCATGCTGCATTAAATGCCATAATAATGATTATTCTTCACACGCTCACGCTTTCATTAAATGTTTCAGGCAAAGTTTTTTCTTCATTAAATGAGCAGTCGTCGCATTAAATGCTCCTTGAAAACTGTTGAAGTGGTGTCGGCGTGAAATCTTGGGAGTAGGTGGACCTAGTAGTTGACTTCCCAAGGCACATCTTTGGCGCGAGCTCACCGATCTGGCTGACTGGGCGGGCTGGAGAGATACTTAAGTGGACTCTGACATGATCGTGGGCTAGAAGTATGCCAAGACAGATTTTGCATGGCGCAAGCTCGGGAGTTCGTCGAGCTCGTTACAGCAAGCTGATGGCTAGGCTTCTTGGTACTGTATTCGTTTTTTGGGCCTCCAGCGGCCCTTTTATTCATGTCGAGAAAACGGGCATAACACTAGTATTTTAAAAAGTCACAACAACATCAAATGAAGCGCCATGAATTAAATGTTATAATATATATTTACATATGTATTTAATATTACAAGCACAAGCATAACTATCTAGATCTCTTAGAAAATGACTTATGGGCACAACCTAACACACAACACTTTGTTTTGATTCTACTCCCTAATAGTAGGGAGAGAGGGATTTCACTAAGTAGATAAAACTATCCTCCAACTAGGAGGACTTATTAGTAGATTGCCCATAGACAAGTGGGCTAAGATAAAATTATTCGCTTTTTAGTGGACTTGATACTTAAACCATATATCACTACTAAGAGTATAGGGTGAATTGGCCAATATAGTAAATCACTTTGTGAGTAAATGTCACAAAATGTTAGATTGACTTTCTTGGTGAATAAATAGAAATAATTATTAAAGGTTAGTACCCAAGTGAATTTTTTTTTTTTTTTGACTTGCAACAACTCCCGACACCAGATCAATTATTTATAGGGATCTATAGGTATCTCTGCTGAATGTGCAGTCTGAAAATCTATTCTCATGACAAGAGATGATTATCCACTAAGAGCATCTTCAATGCAAATATGAATTGTAAAAAAATAGAGTGTCACATAGGATAAATTGATAGAGGGTTAAAATTAACGTCTCCAATATAAACTTTCATAACTACTATCAAGTTGACATAACAAAAAAAAAAAAAATAGAGACTGTCAACTTCAATGTCTATTTCTAAAGAGTCTCTTGGACATCCATGTCAGCAATAAATGATAGAGACTTCCATCAAATAATATTTTATGATAATTTATTTTAACGATATATTATTATTCGATTGTTTATCATTGAAATGAATATAATAGCATTTGAGAGCCCTTTTAAACTTGAGTGTTTATCAATCCATATTTATGTTATATAGGATGCACATTTCTTTAACATTGATGATATGTCCATATTTTTCAAAATACAATCCACATTTGTATTGGAGATGATCTAAAAAATAAAAAAATTATCACTCATGTCAAGTGACTGGTGAGCATTCAAACTAGACACACCAAGGGTGGCGTGCCAAGTGAGGGTTCCTCTAGTGAGGCAACCCCCCTTTGCTAGTACCCAAGTGCTTCTTGTTTTCCGAAAAAAATAAAAAAAAAAAAAAAATTACCAAAGTGATTCTTGATCCATGAATAGAAATAATTACCAATTATAAATTATACCAATTTTAAATTGCCCCTTGGTCAATGAAAAGAAATAATTACTAATCATGGTGATGAAATATCTTGACATATAATTTATATAAGGCAAACATTAATTGACGAGTGTGCCGGATGTGGTTGTATAATTGTATGTTTAGTTTTAATGATTTTTTTTTTTCTATTTAAAAGCCTTCTGCTAATGGGTAGCAATGCTATAACTTTGGGCCGTTGTTGGTTGCATTAACATGACTCTAAATTTGAAATTGGTGCAGAACAGTAGCCAAAAGTTGAGTTTGAATTATCTCCATTTCTTTTATTACTGGCACATTGCTCAACGTATTACTAGGATTAACTTATTATAACTTTAAAGCGCAACTCAGGGGTCTACTCCCAGAAGATGAACAAAAATAATCCATATTAAATAGGAGAGCACCTACAATAGTGGAGAGAAAATTGCTTATATATTGAAAAAAATAAATTTGTAAGAAATTTTTTTCTTTAATTAGGTGTTTGTCAATCCATATTTTATTAAATGATCAATATCCTAGTTTGTTTTTCTTCCTTCTCAATATTATCCTTCTCAATTATTCATTATATTTAAAACTCAAATTAAACAACTCAGAGACTGCTAAGAATTTATCGAGACAATCACTATTTGTATAGTTTGAATATATAAAAAGAATGCTATCTTCACAAAGCTGCTTGGTAGGACCTGAACTCAATTTCTAAGGAGGATGGAAATGTGTAAAATTACATATGTTAAGAGGTAATGTTGACTGAACTCCATGCAACATCATATATGCTAAGAGGTTGTATTACAGTTGAAATGCCTATTCCTAGGGGGCAAATTACATCTTTCAAATTCAATCAGATTTGAAATAACCTATTCTATCTTAGACTAAGAAATCTAACTTGATTAGTACTATAAATTATAACCCTACAGAACCACGCTGGGTTTAAATGAAAGTAAATTATTTGTCAAAATGTATTGGCTAAAGCAAAGTGGCATTTAAGTTGTAACTAACAAATCTTCTACCATTTCATAATTTCATTTTTTATGAACATAATTAGAAGGTTATAGGGATTTATTAGTATCAATTATCAGAGGCTTGTTGAAATTATTAAGATTAAATATTATGTATTCTCGAAAACCTACTATCATACATTAAAAATATGTATTGCAAGATTAAACATTATGCATTCTTTGAAACCTACTCTTATAATATCAAAAAATATATACCTTTTCAATAAGGGAGAAAATTCTCAATACATATTAATAATTGTGAGTATAGTAAGTCCTGAACCCCTAGACGCGAAAGTGGAAATGCACTGATGGTTAATGGTTAAAGTGATAATTGGACGTGCTATCATTTCATTATTAACAGTCGGATTTCATTCCAACACAATTCCATGTAACAAACTTGCAAGTGAGAGGTCAATTGGCTGGGTTCGACACCCCTTGTAGTTGTATATTACTAATATATATATATATATAATAATAATATCTATAATAATAATAATAATAATAATATAATTATACTATTGATAATTAGTTTCTCATCTAGTTTCTCACCAATTATATGGGTCGCCCCCCCACTCTAATGTGGGTTGCTCTCTCATCTTCGTGTGAGTCTCTTCCCCATCTCTGTATGGGTGGTTCTCTCTCCAATGGAAGTAGCCCCTCGGCCGTGCCACCAGTGTCATATCTAGGTTAAAGGTCCCGGATAGATTTATCCGGGATACAGTTATTGTACTAAAAAAAAAAAAAAAAAAACCTTGCAAGTGAGAGCCTCACAGTAATCACATAGTGCGCAGACTCACGGTATCATATCCCTCTAAAGGAGCTCTGCAAGGACACGTGTAACAGAGCCTCATATGTCGCAGGCTCGCAGCGAGCCTCCATTGCATTGATTTTTCGACCTGGCAGCATATCAGCCTTTCAACTGATTTCCTCACACGGCTTCGAGTACATAACCATACTCCAATCGCCCTACAGATTGACCACTTTCCAATTATCCATATCCCCTACTAATACTGGCGAGTGGAGTAACAACTTCTCCAAAAGCACGTGGACACAAATTCAGGTTTGGTAAGTGGGACCCCGGAAAAAGGGCCCGGTACTGGAAGGCGAGGAGTGTCGTCGTAGGTGGGGTGACGGTCGTGTGGCGAGTGGTCACGTGACCTCAGTACGGCACTACTCAGCAAAAGGTACGTGTGATACTGTAACCTCACTTTCTCCGCCTTACAGAGTGAGGAACTCGTAACGTCAATTTGCAAGAAGATCCAGAGCCCCCCCTCTCTCTCTTCATTTCTCACCCCAAACAAAAACGAAAAAACAAAATCCCGCTTGCGACTCTTGAAATCTCTCCGTGTCTGTCCAACTCGACACTCTATTTCTTGCATACCAAAACCACTAATCTCTTTTTTGTTTCTCGTAAGCATGGCTGAGTTTCGACCAAACTTGGATGATGGAGAGCTCTATCTTCCCTCCGATATTTTCCTCAACAAAAAAGTCCCCACCAGAGCCAACCCACTCCACCACCACCACATCTCCTACATGGACGACCTTGCTCACCATTTCACTGCTCTCTCTTTACTTCGACAAACCCGACCCACTCCCTGTCTCAAAACACCCCATAACCCAGAGGTTGCTGTAAACTCCGTAAGTATATAATATATGCGTTTAGGTTTTAGACTACAGTCTGCATGGCTTTTTTGAAGTTAAACTAAGTCGGGTTTTATATCGTTATTTTGCAGCGGTTTAGGCCACCGGTTCGTAACCATGTAGTGAGTCCTCATCCTCTGCGACCACACAGTTACCATGGTCTCCACAGTGGTCTTGAACTTGAAGTTGGTCAAAGGCCGTTTTCGCCACCAGTCTGCGATATACACTTCCCGAAACCGACTCCAAGCCCCGTAACTTGAACCGGCTTTTTTTGTTTGTTTATTTATTTTCGTCATGCCTTGTCTTTTCAAAGTTTTTTTTTTTAAAAAAAAAGAAAAAGAAAAAAAAACTTGTGCAGCTTTAGTGAAGACGATTATTTATTAAATTGGATTTCAATTTTTATATGTTTTGTAGAGTAATAGGGTCCTTGTGCAGCAGAGGCAACTTAACCGCTTGTTGGTGCAACAAAACCGGGTATTGCCTTATCAAGGAAGCGTGTTCGGGTTCCGTGGCGGTTTACCAAGAGAATCTGGAGGGACCGGTGTGTTCCATCCTCGCATCATTAACACCTTTACTTCTAGTGGCAGTGATTCTAAAAAGAAGCAGAGTGAGTCTTAGTTTATTATTATTATTTTTTTAAATTTTTTTACTGTATTTGTGTTTAAAGTATGGCCTTCACTTATTTTGCCACAGATGGTTTTAGTCTTGTGTGCTTGTTTTGCTCTTGGCCACTGGCTAGTTTCCATGTTTTCCCAATAAACAAAATATTTTAAAAATAAAGATGTAAATTCGCTTTCATATATTCAGTGAAATGGTGCATTTGCATTTATCATGCACAGTATTTTGGGTAAAAGGAAAAAGAGAAACCGTGTAGAATATTAAAGAGTTTAGAAGAAATAATGTCAGGTTAAATAGCAATTCTCCTCGTTGCCTTGTTATGTAGGAATAGGAGCGATTAATTATTCACGTGACATCGAATGCATATTGTTTTTTTGTTTTTTTTTGGGGGAGGAATAAATGTATATTGTTTTAGGTAAATTGCTTTTTCAACGCGTTATTAGAGATTTGACGGTGTCGCTCTCCCTAGACTTGATGTTCAAACTATTAAATTTAGCTATAGCTATTAGTTAGCGGTTTATTTTTTGTAGGCACTTCTTGATGATGAATCTAGTATTACTAGTCTTCAGTAATTTTTCATTTTTAGTGCAAATGGCACATGAAAACGCCTATGTATTTTTTTTAATGAAGTCACACCCATTGATTTAGATCTTTCCTGTAGAGGAGGTGCTCATCACTTATGAGTATTATTATTCTTCATGTAACTTAATTAATAGTTTGGTCCCCATTTTAGCCTGGGAAAATAATTCAGTGTCAAAATGCAGAGTGATTCATTATTCATATTTCAGGAAAATGAAACAGCTTTTTTTACAAATTACGACCATAAAATAATCTACCAAAATTTGAATAATACATTCACATATGTACATTTTTCTTAGGGAAGCAAGCATGGTTTAATGGTGTGGTTATGGCAGGTGTGCGAGATAAAGAAGAGATGCAAAAGAGTGAACAGAGGAAGCCAATGAAAAGGATGGTGGGTGTGAGCAAGCGAGAGGACTGCTATTATCATCTTCCTCCAGAGATGGGGTTGCCCAGGGACTGGACTTACTGAGGTTTACTACCAGTACAACAACACCACCACCAACTACAACTAGTACTACTAATTGAATAAGAGCTGTAGGATAATAATAGAATGATTAACAGTATTCTGGGTTTTGTGCAGTCAAACTTGACAATACACTAAGTTTAGCTAGCAGGCATGGTTGTCGATTTCCAGCCTTTGTATGAAAAATAAGGTGTATAGGGAAGCTCCTGTTGGTATTCCATTATTATCTAATTCAGAATATTTTTTTATGGATTTATTTTGTATGCTTGCATTTAATGCCTGTGGCCACTGCCAGGCTGCCAGCATACTTGAAACCACTATTTCCTTTTTCGTTGGATAAACGCACAAACAGCGGGCAAGCATTTATGACCCCGCACGAATAGTAGCCATTTTTTATTTGAATAATGCTTGTGCAATTAAACATTGGCGCCTAACTTTAACGTGACTCCACCATCCATGGTTTCATTTTATTTCTTCATTAGTGAAGCTGTGGAAGGATCCAACTATCAGAACACATAACTTACAACAGACATTTATAATCAATAATTTAAATGCATTGAGTCAATTGCCAAGTTTGACATCTAACCCAACGAACAACGCATGGGTTTTACTTGGGAGAAGGCAGCCTACTGAGGTAGTCGAATTTCTGCATTTATGACGAGCACGGAGGTGTGGTATCAGCCAGAAAGGATTAAGTTAGGACTTAGGTGTGAGTCAACTGGGCCCCTTTTAGTTGGTATCTATATGGGCCGTCACGCTCGGCCTCTCCTGTGGCCCTTCAAGCTGCATTCTCTGGCAGATGTGGTTTGCGTTTGCCCAATCTTCTCGCACCTTGCAAGTTTTCTTTTGCACTCTAATTTTGTTGACAAAAATGTCAATTCATGTGACTGACTCTCGAGTTTTCTTTTTCAAATTTAAAACTGCTCTATTATAATTTTAAAGTACATCCTAAATCAAATTAAGAAAAACTGATTTTTGCACTCTTATTATCTGATAATATATGTTTTATAGAAAATTAGCAACTAGGAGTCTAGAAGTTAATTGACATCTAGTGTCTTGAACCCGAAGAACAAGTTTTGACAAAATATACCATTCGATAGAATCATTGAGGACTATCAACCATAGTCTTCACATTAACATATACGTCAAAATGATTATTTGTCTCATATATGATATAATACGCCATCAAAATTAGCTCAAGTTTAATTGTCCTCAATTAGATCAACAAACTTCAGAATAAAAAGCAAGCATTTTTGTCATATGAATTAATAATTTATTGTTTGAAATGCAAGCCTTCCAATTTTGGGTGCTTAGAAATGTATAAAAGTGAAATTTATGTAGGCGTTACTATTATTATTCTTTTGACTCAGATGTGTCTCATTTTGGGTCCTTTGAATAAAAGGCACTTTTGGGGCCTATGTTTACGATATTGTCACAGTTTCAATTTTGCTAAGGTATGTCTATAGATAAAAATACCTTTAATGAGAATTAATTTTCATGTGAAAGATAAGTCATTCCTTCGATAAAAAATATTTCCTATGAGAAAAAATCTTTCCTTTGATAGATAAGTTATTTCATTCCATATATCTTTCTTTTTTTCGAGAAATGAACTCTTCTTTCAATATATAAGTCATTTTTTTGAAACATAAGTTTTTTCCTTAATAGATAAGTTATTCTTTTCAGAGATAAATTTTTTATTCAATAGATATATTTTTTTTTGGGATAGATAAGTCATTTATTCGATATATAACTCATTTATTCAAGAGATATTTTCTTATTTTTCTTCACTTTCTATTTTTTTTTTATATCTTTAAGTTATTCATGTAGATTCCATTATTTTTTTTAACATTCACGTAAGAGTCGAAAAAAAAAAAGAAAGAAGAGAAGATGAAAGAAAAAAGAGAAAAGATGAAAAAGAACATGAAGATAAATCTTATTAAGAGCATTTTTATTAATATACATAATTTAATGATATTAAAATTTAAACTATTAATATAGCGACATAATCCTAAGATTTGATTAAAAGCTAACTTTTGATACCGGTTTCACCTTTTTTTTTTGTTTAGCTTTTTACTAGAGAGGTATCATAGCATAGAAGGTATTTATTATTATTATTATTATTAACGTCATTATTATTATCCACAAGAAGTTTCCATACAACTCCATTAAAAGATCCCAAGAGAGAATTTCCCTATTGAAATGTTCTTTAATAGACTGACAGTACTTGCTGTAAAGGAACAACAATTTGAAAAAGATAATAAAAGAAAGAAAGCTCTTATCCAAAACATCGATTCGCTCGTGGGAATAGAGTCTCTGTTGGTCTGGATGTGATGGTGTGAAGGTAAAATAACTTATTATTGGCTTATCTGCAGGAATGTTTTTCCTTTTTAACAAGTGACATGGGTTTAAATACATACAAAAATTAAAAAGAAAAATAAAATGAAGTAAAAGTAGAGAGAAGCAAAGGCCCCCACAAAATTGTTGATACGGGACCCACAAAACGGACTAACGGGGATCTTCTCATGTTCCTTGTTAACTACTTCATTTCTTGTCCGCTGTTGTTGGTGTAGTTTCATTTTGAAACCGAGAGGAAATACAAGAAAAAGAAAATTCAACATCGCACCTCATCAATGTCACCTCCAATATCTCAATATCAAACACCAAAACTCTAACGTTCAAATCACGCAATTTTGGCTTTGACATTGCAATCATCATTTTTTTTAGGCAATTCTGATAATTAAAAAAAAAAAAAACCATGGGTGCGCCTCAAGCAATGGAGGCATTACGCGAGAGAGCAAGGTTCGTCAGAGATTCGCTGGCAAAGAGCCAGACCATCACCGACAACATGGTCTCCATTCTCGGCTCCTTCGACCATCGTCTCTCCGCTCTCGAGACCGCCATGCGTCCCACTCAGGTCTCTCTCTCTCTCTCTCTCTCTCTCTCCTTCCGCTTGATTATAAGATTTCAGGCTTTTGAATTTTGATATTTTGATTGATGGTAGATAAGGACGCATTCGGTGAGGAGAGCGCACGAGAATATCGATAAGTCATTGAAATCTGCTGAGGTCATTTTGGCACAATTCGACCTCACTCGCAAGGTTTCTATTCTTCGCTGTTTTATTATTTATTTACGTAAAATATTTTCAATTTTAGCTCTGTTACTTGATATGCATTTTAATTTGGAATACATTGTTTTCCTCAAATTTGTAATTTTGGATAAGTTTCTGTTATTATGTTATTAATGTAAGCATATGATATTTCTTCGGTTTCAAGTCATTTGCAATGTAATTTTGGATAATCAGGTTTAATCGAAAGTTGTTTTAGTACATTATTAATGAAAACATATAATATTTTTGTCCGCTTCATATAATGAAATACTGCTAGTCTCCCGGTGCTTTGCTTTTCTATTTTAGCTAGTTTTTAACATAATGGGATGTATTGGATTTATAATTTTGGTTAAATGAAAGACAATGAGGCTTGTTGCTGATTTTCATTCAATTTATGGAAATTTACAACAGGCATCAAGGACATTGTTATTGCTATTCACTGCTTCCTTCGGTTATATTGCATCTTCTGAGGACTAACATTGTCACAATACTATTGGAGACTGCTTGTGGTTCTCTGTATTAATCTTTTATTATTATTAATTTTTTGAAATATTTAGGCAGAGGCAAAAATTCTTAGAGGTCCACATGAGGACCTAGAAAGCTACCTAGAAGCAATTGATCAACTCAGAAGCAATATTAAATTTTTTAGTAGCAATAAAGGTTTTAAGAGCAGTGATGGAGTTCTCAATCATGCTACGAACTTACTTGCGAAAGCTATTTCAAAGCTTGAAGAAGAGTTCAAACAGCTATTGTCAAATTACAGGTTGGTTTTTCGTAGATATTGTTAGCGGCCACTTTATTTGTCTTTGGATGAAGAATATCGTTTTTGGAACATTCTTCTTGTTATTTAGCGTAGCTTTGATTTCTCAGCTAAAAATTGCCGATTTGATTAGAATGTCATTTTTTATTGGCTCCAATCTCTCTCAAAATTTACCAGTTTCAGGTTTTCTACACAGATATGTTCTAAGAAGTTCATCTTCCTCGTCTTCCTTCCTTTTTAATCTATTTTAAATTCTGAATAGTAGCTACTTATGAAAACACTAGAAAGTATAGCTCTCTCTAGAACAACCCTTCCAAGACCCTTCCTTGGAAGAATCAGCACTCAGTAATGATCATTTTGATGTGTTTAGGTGGAAGAACTGAAATGTTTTAGTAGAATTGATAGAGATGGACATTATGGACAAAAGCTTTAATTTCTGATTATGATATGTTCTAAAGTAGTGATTATATCCTGCATTTGCTTGCAATGGGAAAAATTAAATGCTGTGGGCGAACTCTGTTGGAATCATTCCAGAGTACTAGGATTGGTCCATCGTCAGTTTTCTTCATGCATTATATGCCTCCATTGTTCTTGACACAAGCCTTTTACTAGTACATTCACTGTGATTTCGCTGAAATGTGGAATCTTGGTTTTAGCATTGGGGAGAATATTTTCAATTTTGTACCTCATATCTGATGAATTCTTTTGAGCGAGCAATGGAGATATTTGATATTTTATTAGTTGTTATATTTTTGATACTAATAGTTACTAAAATCTGTTCTGACTTTCAGCAAGCCTGTGGAACCTGATCTTCTTTTCGATTGTCTTCCCAACTCTTTACGACCATCATCAGGGTCGCCTGGGCAACCAGGTGAAGGTCATAGCAGGGCCGAACAGCAAAAGAAATTGGAAGCTGCTATCTACACACCTCCAACTCTTATTCCACCAAGGGTTCTGCCACTGCTGCATGATTTAGCCCAACAAATGGCTCAAGCAGGCCATCAACAACAGCTATTTAGAATATACAGGTGATTTTCCTGTTTTTTGACTTACCATGACATGCTTTAGTTCATCCTACCGCTTGAGATCTCTAATGCAGTCTCTGTTGATTTACATATTGATATAGTGTCAGATATATCATAATATACACTATGTTCAAACTGTCTTTTTTAATTTTATGCTGTAGTTGAGTTGATAACTGTGAAACCTTTGATTCCAATATTCAATGTTTTGACTGTGAAATGCTTGACAATATCTACCTAGTGAAGCAAGGACCTATTCCAAAGCCAAGTAGCGCGATTAGAAGGAAATGAGGTTAGCTGAGGGTGAATAACAATTTTCTTGTTATTTCTTGTAGATTAAAAGCAAGCTTGATGATCATAAGTCATAATATATAGTTGCTGAAGGCGTGGTATACTCTTATACTCAAGTTCAGAACATCAGTATCTGTAGGCCTTTTGCTTCATTTAGTGAATAACATGCATCTTAGCAAGGTGGACTGGTGGCGTAAAGTATTGTCTGAAAATGTTAATTATATTTGACATTTTCTGAACAAATGGACTATATTACTTCATGGATCGTCTTTCTTTCCTTTTTCTTGTTTGGTTTTAAATAAGTTGGAGGCAAGTGTTGTCTTTTATAAAAATTCTACTTTAAAGATTACCTGTTGCTTTTGTTACCTATGAGTATATATAACACAAGCTTAATTGTGATCTCTGCCTGCATTCATTGTTTATGTCTTTACCATCTTGGGTATTTAAGAGACATTCCATTTCTAGGGATACTCGTGCTTCAGTTTTGGAACAGAGCCTCCGGAAACTAGGTGTAGACAGACTCAGTAAAGATGATGTCCAGAAAATGCCATGGGAAGTTCTAGAAGCTAAGATTGGGAATTGGATACATCACATGCGGATTGCTGTAAGAATTTATGGAAATATTTCTCTCGTTCAGATTATTATAATATTCTTTAACAATGTTGTAATGATTAAAACAGGTCAAGCTGCTCATTGCTGGAGAAAAGAAAATTTGTGATCAGATTCTTGATGGTGTCTCTTCTTTAAGGGATCAATGTTTTGCTGAAGTCACGGCAAACAGTGTTTCTATTCTTCTTAGTTTCGGAGAGGCTATCGCTAAAAGCAAGAGATCACCTGAAAAGTTATTTGTTCTCTTAGACATGTATGAGATAATGAGAGAGCTTCAGTCAGAGGTATTATAATGTTTACTAATCATAAAAAATGCATCATGATGACCCAGTTATTTGGCCCTTTTTAGTTGATACATTTATAATAATAATATAATTCTTGGCTGGAGGAATTGCTTACTGGAACTTATAAAAGGAAATCAAGATCCTGTTTCTGTTCAATGCATGTGAAGAGTAAATTTCTTGAACTAAAGATGGGCAGGCAATATAAATAATCTAATCAAAGCTTAGGATTGTGAAATTACTGTATTGCTAACCTGTTTTTTGGTGAAGCATTTAGAAATAAATTTTAGCATAAGGAACAATTTCTCTTCTTTTTGACCAACTTCTGACTGAAAATAATTTGATTTACCCGCACAGTTCTGTTTTCCTGACTCTATTTAAATCCGATTAACCGTTTCCACATTAATCAAAGGCAAAATTAAAGATTTCTTCCAATATGATCAATAAGTTGGTTTTTATTGCCATGTAGAATCACGATAGAGTTTTTCTAAATAATTTTAATTTTTATAACATTCTTTTGGAATTGCTGAGCTTAAATTTCAGGCAAAGGATTAATACACAGCACTTGCAAATTTAGGGAGCAGGCAGAAGTGGTTAGTTGGAGAAAAATGCAAAATTTGGCTTCAAATATAAAGAAATAAAGATGAAAATTAATCTGGAGTTCAATGAAGGCTTAGCGAAATCCATTTTTATGGAACAATATATTCTACATAAATTTCGTATGAGAACATCAAGGTGTTACTTTTTGATGGATTGATAAATGGAAATGTCCAAACTGTAAAGGAAATGCTAGGAAATATGGATATGGAACCTGCTATCTTTTATGATTGTTCTAATTTTAATTTTTTGGAAACATAACACATACCGGGAATAGATGCAGATTTATTTGTCGAATTTAGAAACTAATATTCTTATTCTTTCCAACTTTATGTTCAATTTCTTTTTGAAATATTTTTAAGTTTAATTTTTGGTGGATTGTTTTGGGCAGATCCAAAGTTTATTTGAAAGTACGGCTTGTATTGAAATGCGGGAATCTGCTTTGAGTTTGACAAAGCGGCTAGCTCAGACAGCACAAGAGACTTTTGGTGATTTTGAAGAAGCAGTCGAAAAGGATGCAACCAAGACTGCTGTTTTTGATGGAACCGTTCATCCTTTGACTAGCTATGTGATAAATTATGTCAAGTTTTTATTTGAGTAAGTTTTGGTTTCTATTTCTGAGAAGCTTGCTAGTTTTGGTTTCTATTTCTCAGAAGTTTGCTTTTTTATGTTATATCTAATATGTTTCCTAATTCACTTTTCTGTTTTTAATGTAAATCTGGTCAATGTATCTGCCGATGAGGCTGTATTTTGTAGTTGTCTTTATAGTTATAGGGATCTTATTCTGCTACAATCTATCATTTGTTAGAACTATTTAGGCAGTGCATCTTTAAGCCCTGCTGGCCTGCCAACTTGATTATGCTTACATTGTTCTTTTCAAGTTTATCTGCTTTTTATTTTCAAGTTAAGATTTTAAAGCCTTTAAATCTCTGAGTCTTGTTATTGCCTTTATTTCTTTAATTTCTTCTGTTGTGAAGTTTGCTTCTTTCACAGTGGTAGTTGGTTTGTTTGGCAGTAATTGAGCTAAATTTATACATCTAACTGTTAAGTCATGTTATATGTTCAGCTACCAATCAACTCTGAAGCAACTTTTTCAAGAGTTTGATGATGGCGATCCTGATAATCAACTGGCCTCTGTGACTACAAGGATTATGCAGGCTCTTCAGAATAATCTGGATGGAAAGTCCAAGCAATATAAAGATCCTGCTTTGACCCAATTATTTCTCATGAACAATATTCACTATATAGTGAGATCGGTGCGGAGGTTTGTTCTATATTCAGCTCTCTTACTAAAGATCTAATATTAATTTTATGCAAATATAAGTTGCTTCAAATATATTTATTTTCAGGTCAGAAGCAAAGGATTTGTTGGGAGATGATTGGGTGCAAATACATAGAAGGATCGTGCAACAGCATGCAAACCAGTATAAAAGAGTTTCTTGGGCAAAGGTTTTGTTCCTTAAGCATACCTATAACCTATATTGCATCAGGGTTACTTTTGTTCAGATGACAATTGAAGCTTATCCTAAACCTTAACATTTTTTTCCTCAAACTTATATTGAGCAGGCGGTTTGTTTGATCACATCTAGAATTGATTTAAACTAGAAATTATTCTATTACAATATTGATATGAACCATATCTAATGCACCCTTCGTCTTTCCTTCTCTCCAAGTTTGTCCATTTTATGTTTCGATTATCTTTTGTCCTCCCTTGAGCATGATCCGAAAGGCTCTCCAAGTGTGAAGCACTGTTGGAAACTCTTGCCGAATCTTACCTGTTGGAAGTGTTTTTCGGAATTTAATGCTTTCCCTTGAAGTATACTTTCTAGTATTGAAATACTTATACGAAGGTGCTACATAAATTTTGTTAACCTTTTATAATGCTATTACAAAGTAGTGTAATTGGACTTTAGCTGAAGTGGTAAAGTTGTGGAGTTGGACTAGTTCCTAGGTTCTACTTTCAGACAGCAATTTATATGCATTCCCTGTTTCGTTATAATAAAAAAATTGTTGGGCTGGATTGTAGTTGTCTGAAAACTTATTGGCTGTGGCAAGTTTATTTAGATGCTTGTGATTTAGTCGGCTTTACTCCATGTTATAATATGTTACTGCTTGTTTGTAACCTTAATATTATACCTAACGGGTC
The DNA here is from genome assembly GCA_019925255.1 of Litchi chinensis. Taxonomy (NCBI): domain Eukaryota; kingdom Viridiplantae; phylum Streptophyta; class Magnoliopsida; order Sapindales; family Sapindaceae; genus Litchi; species Litchi chinensis. Next base: position 11,072,696 of record CM034475.1, on the reverse strand, counting down.
ACTAATATGAAGAAATCAGGCCACCCATGTTGATTTGGATTGTGGAATTTTGTGGACATGTTCATAAAATTCCTAACTGTAGATTTCACCATTTTGTGGTTAGAGAAAAGCCATAAAAAACTACCACATTTGGGCATCTCACAAGCTATAATAAAGCCCTTTAAAATGGAGTTCTCTTGATTCCGTATACATTGTTCTTCGCCATTATCTGGTAGTAAATATTATTCAGAACTAAATTGTCTGATTGTATGAAACAATGGTTCGGGTAGCTAAGCTAATTGTGTTTTGATTCCACAGATTCTGCAGTGTCTCACTGTTCCTGGTGCAGGAGGTTCTGGTGCTGAAGCTACCAGTAATGTTTCAAGAGTAGTGATAAAAGAAAAGTTCAAGACTTTCAATAGCCAATTTGAGGAGCTTCATCAAAGGCAATCTCAGTGGACAGTTCCCGACAGTGAGTTGCGCGAGTCTTTGAGACTGGCTGTTGCTGAAGTCCTCTTGCCTGCATTCAGATCTTTCAGCAGACGTTTTGGGCAAGTTTATCCCTCTCTCTTGTTGTTTCATTCCATATCAAAACAACTTTTCTTTTCCTTTGTTCATGCAAATTATATTCTTTTGCATTACAGGCCTATGATTGAGAGCGGGAAAAACCCCCAGAAGTACATTAGATACTCTCCAGAGGATCTTGAACGCATGTTGAATGAATTCTTTGAGGGTAAGACTTGGAATGAACAGAAGCGATAAAACTGTATTCTTCGTGATTTCAAAATTTAGGTACTTCAATAAGATTGGTCGGTTTGTGTACAATGATGAGCTTAAGTAATAAGTCTGGGCAATATAATTACTATGATGCATGAGGTTAGTATTATTCTTCTTGATTTTGTTATTTCCCAACAACCTAGTTGTAACATGTTGCATTTCAAGAATGACATATAAGTTGTTAATGATTCAAATGCATATTTTTAGTTTATAATTGTTATACATGTAGACACATCCTTAGATGTAAATGAGATTAACATTTTGATATACAAATGACTAATGGGCAAATTTCGACAGAAATTAAGCTCCATAAAAAGGAAATGCTTATTAGTTTATAACTGTCAAGTAAAATAAAAGACAGGTGCAAGTTTTACTCAGCAGCTATGTCGTTTTTATTGGAATGATTGGAGGAGCAAACTCACACCAGACACTATGTAGTGTTTATTGTGGTGCAAAGGGCCAAACCAAAGGCTGTAACAATTGAGGCAATAGCACAAATTAATGTATTCAAATGAATCAGATATGTGGCATAAATTTTTTTTTTTTTTTTTTCATTTTGTTCTAATGGTTGAGCATGTAAAAAATTGATGACGAAATAGGTGCCAAATTAGTTGAAGTTAAATGCTGTAACTCTTACATATATAAATTTTTTTCAATTGACAAACACAATAGTTTTTGTAATCATAGATATTCCTCAAAATGCAATTAGCTCCGCAAGATGTACTAACGTTTTTTATTTTTTTGGGAAATGTACTAACAAAAATTTAAAGTGGGTAAAGGAGGACATAAAAAAAGTAAATTAAATTTATTAAACTATTATTCCTCAAAAAAAAAATCATTAAACTATTAGTCAACCATCAACGAAAAATTCGTATAATTGTGACAGAAGTTGCCGCAGGGTACAATAGGTTTTTTGAGATTGCTCAAGGGTGTTAGTGCAAGTAACCTTTTAGAAAATTGGAAAGAGCAACCAAACTTGAGCCGGTCGCAACCGACTTTATTTAATGTAAGGTTGGGTTCGATGTTAGCTGCCGAGCTTCCTTTCATCGACTGGGCTTATTATATCATGAAACCAAATACACCGTGAGAAATGGTCCAAGTCAGCCGCTGCATGCCACTTCTATTTGCTTTTCCTTCTTTTTATGTTCTGGCCCTGGTTTCACAATTTCTTTTTCCATAGGAAGCAAATTGCTTTACTGTTTCAAATTCAAAACACATTGTACAATCTGTCACACATGTACTTTTCTGTGATGACTACATTTATTCAAACTGCCCAAATATCCATATTTTAAAACCCAGCCTAACCCTGAAATTTTCCATGTTAGTCAAATAAAGTGCTAACTCGATTTAATTTTATGTAATTCTTTCAAGCAACTTTTGCTTTGACAATAGGAAATCCAGTGTCCAGTTGGGATGGCGTGCTATTTGATTTGCTTATTCATTGTTACTCCAATAACATCTACAAAACAAATGAATTAAACTAATATGTCAGCGTCATCATACGCGTTCATATTTTCTATAAATATATTCAACAGCTAGCCACCACTGCAATCCGCAAACTAAAAAGAACTTGATTAATCTTATTTGTTTCTCTCTGATCTGTGTCACGCACAGATTCCCAGTTTCTTAACCATGGCTTCTTCTTCAGAATTCAAAACCAAAAATCTGGAAAATATTCATTACACGCTGCTGCTACCAGTCACCGACAAATCATCCAAAAAGTCTACAGACACCACCAACAACATTCTTCTCCTTATCACCACATTTTCCTCGATAATGCTTTTGGGTTGCTCCATATTCATGATCATGGCTCTCTGGCTCGGCCTGCAAGCACCCGTCGTCAAGCTAAACTCTCTCTCCATCACAAACTTCACCGTCTCAAACACGAAGCTAGCCGCCAACTGGGTAGCCGACTTCACCGTCTACAACCCTAGCCTGACCATGAAACTCTCCTTTGACCGTATAGAGAGCGTGGTTTTCTACAAAGAAAACAACGCCCTAGCCGTGACATCCGTGGAGGGTTTCGACGTGGACATAAGAGGCGAAAACAGCGTCCAGATGAAGTTTTCGACAACTGGTTACGAGGGTGATCAACCGATTGTTGAGTATCCTGTTTTGAGGGAGATTGAGGAGGACAAGAGGAGAGGAACGGTGCGTTTTAACATTGTAATGAGTATGCGAACCACGTACAAGAATGCTGGTTGCGGGGTTGCATGGACAACTAGGAGTTTTCTGATGAATCCTTATTGTTTGGCTTTGAATGTTGGGGTTGTAGCTGCAGGAAATGGTAGCTTGACTGTAGGTGGATCGACACTATGTGAGGTCGTTATGATGCTTTCTGATGATCGATCATGAACAATGATGATGAATACTGTACATCGTAAATACACAATTAGATTTTAGATGTGAAAACCTATTTTCCAAGTTTTTCTTGTATTTAATCTAAACTTTTACAACTTTCTAATAACTTCCGTAGATTTCATGTGTTATTGGCTGTTATATACATTATAAAATTATGAACACTACCCACATTTATGTCTTGTTTCGAAGGTCACTGGAATGCACACTTCTCTTACTAATAATATGTGAGTAATTTTCATATTGTCCTTTCTCCCGTTTGGGAACTTTTGTCCTCTCTCAATATTTGTAAAAGTCCTAAGTTCCAAACCACATCTCTATGCTCCAATTAAGAGAGTCTAACAAATGATTAATGTACTTATAATATGTTCAAAATAAAATTATGAACAACTTTTGTAGACTTTCATTTTTAAAGATTTTCATAAATATTGATAGAATTTCATTAACTTTTAAAAACAGTATATGCTTTACAAATTATATATATTTTTCATCTTAAAAAACATATATTTTCTTTTAAAAATCTAGAGCGAATAAGCTATTAATAACACATATCAAAACTATATATTAAATACACCATGATTTTTATATACCATGGTCCATGACTTCTAAAACTATAAATCCTATATTAATTAATATATCCAAACCTTTTAATTTTATAGAAATTATTGTAAGTCTAAGTTGAATACAACTCTAAATTAATTAGTCAAGAAACTTAAATTGCTGGAAATGGCGTTGACTTCCCATCGTTTGAAGTTTTTATTTTCCATAGATGGTTTCCTGGACAGACACGAAGACTTGAAGAGAAGAACGCATGAATTTTCAGCAATTGATTGCTGCCAAATGCCAATCCATTTATAAAGAGGTCATAATTAACAGCTAAGCTATATATGTCAATTTTAGGCGATTATTATAAAAGCTGGTCATAGTTTTCAAAAACGGATGACTAATATTATAAGGTTGAGTTGTCGAGACACATATCGGTGTTGACCAAAGGACAACCTGTGAGTCTCGTTGGGTAGAGCCGTAGAGATTCTTCAACGTCCAGCCTTCTGATATCAAATTGTGTGATGTAAATTGTCAATCACAATATGCAACATTATTGACCCCAATGTATTATTCATGAAGAAGCTTCTCTTTTGCATTCCTTGCTTGGGGTTGGAATTGACCGAGTCTACTATTACGTATTAAATTCTCTCTCACCCGGGAGAATATTTCAAACCAAAAAGAAAACTAAAATATTAGTACACGCTATTTTAACTTTGCTGTGTACCCGGCCACATTTCCGGCATGTGGGTCTTTAGCCCACGCTTCTAGCATCTAATGCACTGCTGGGCTCATTATAACCATGACTAGACGGTGAGCCAACTCGGTGACCTTTAAATCCTGCTGGTAAAACATTAAAGTATAAACAAAATAAATTGACATCTAATCAGTGTTATTATTATTACTAAAATTTCAAAAAACAATAAGAATATATAATGAATATTTTATTAATTTATATCTAAACTTTCTTACCTTGTAATTTTATTTAGAGTAAATTATAAATTAGTTATCCAATCTAAATCTTTTTTTAACTTAAGTAAACTTTATACGTTTATTACAAAATAATCCACGATAAGTATAGATTAGTCAATGGTCAGTTAACTTTAACAAATATGAGGGTATTTTTGCCATTTGATGTTAGTTTTTTTTTTAAAATGAATTTTAAAAATTAGAATAAAAAATTATATAAAAATATTTAAAACAATTTTTTTAAAAAAATATGGATCTTCACCATCCATCACTCTTGAAAGACGGTGGAGATCAAAATTTTTTTTTAAAAAAATAATGGAGATCCAATTGAAATCGTTAACTCCGTAATCAAAATCATCAATCATCCTAGGATCAAAATCATTGATTAAAAAAAATGGAAAAAAAATTATCCCAAAATCAACCATTAACCATCTTCACCGTTCATCAACCATCTCCATCTGCAGGGAAAAAAAAAAATAAACCCAAATGAATCCTAAATCCGTCAACTATCTAAAGCCCCAATTAAGGTTCAACTGAGGCAAACCCAGATGAATCTTCGGCAGTGAACCAAAAGATTTGCTGGGGGAGAGTGGCGTCGTTGCTTTCGATTGCATTTGCACAGTGAACCAAAGTTGTCCCATGCAATTGGCGTCACCGAAATTGCCTAAGGACTTTCATGTGGGGAAACCAGGCAATGGACGAGTCTTCTGAAGTTGGTTCTTGTTCATGGTGAGGTTTGATAAATGAAGTGATTTGATGGAAGGGTTGCGGTGGGGTCTCAGTGAATTGCATCATGGAGAGACAGAGAATACAAAATTGAGAAAAGAACGAAAAATAAAAGAAAATACGGGAATCAGAAGTTGGAAGAGCAGAAAGAGAAAGAGATCAGACTAGTAGTGAGTACCTTGTTCCCGGGAAAACGGTCCAAGTAATGTTGAAAGTGTGAAGAAATAAAAACACAAGGATTCTGCAAATAATTTCAAAAAAAAAAAAAAAAAAAAAAACAGAATTCTGCAAATGAATCCTAGAAATAAAATTATTATTATTTTTTTATTGTATATCTCCACCGTGGAGATCAACATTTTTTTCAAGTTTCTAAAAAATGTTTTAATTTATTTTATTTTATTTTAAAAGCATTTTGATTTTTTATCGTTTGACTAGGGCATCCGTTAAAATCAATGATTTTTCACTAACAGTAAGTAGCCAAATTGTAATAAATTAACAAATTGATTTAGCTTAAGAAAATGTTTGAATTGGATAGTTAATTTGTAATTTGCTTTTTTATTTATCTTTTTTAAAAGTTTAAAAGTAGTTATCAATGAGTCGTAATTAAGTTATTAATCAATTATGATTAAACTGTCAATCAATCAATTATGATTAAACCATATTTTATATATATAATATAATTGGATATCAATTCAACAGTTGTGTCAATATTTCTAGATTAAAAAGTAAATCGATCAATAAATAATAGATATTGAAAGAATCAAGACTACAATATATTAATGCATTTAAGTTCATAAGTTACGCAATATCGATTCAACAGTTGTGTCAGTATTTCTAGATTAAAAAGTAAATCAATCAATAAATAATAGATATTGAAAGAATCAAGGCTACAATATATTAATGCATTTAAGTTCACAAGTTACGTACTTCTTTACCCTTTATAAGTTTATACTATACAGATTCAAGTGTAAAAACGGGTTTAAAATTAGTGTGTTTATTAAATTTATTCATCCAAATAATTTTACTATTTTTGCCTTTTTTTAAACGAAATTGTCCATCAACAAACCTAATCATTAACCATATACCAGTTTCAAGAAAGAAAAATAAAACTTTTTGTTCATACATATATTATATGTCCGAAACTTTATTTGTAGGTAAGATGATCTTAAAATTGTTTAGATTCAAAAGTAACTATATTGTGTATCGAGTTAGAACTGAGGACTAATTCTACAAACAAAATAAGATAGTAAAAGCGACAATGTAGCTGAGCTTTGGTTCAATCTGAAGTCCAAAATAAAATTTCAAGCAAACAATGTCATTTATACAGATACCCATTTAATCCACCTCCATCATCATTGTATTGTACTTGCGCCTTACAATTCACAAGTCGTGCTTAAACTGGTAATTGGAAGGCCCTTCAGAGTCCTGCAACTAGTCAAGATGGAAAGACCAAATAACAAGGCTATTTATAGATATGCTATAGCTGTTTTATTTATGAAATTAAACAAAAAGTTTTCCCTCGTTTAATAATATGCCATATTTAAGCTAACACTCGACCCACAAAGACAGGAATACGGATCACATTGGTCTTTTTTTTTTTTGGTTTGATTCTTCAAAAACAAACATCTCACAAAATGTAATGTAAATATCTAACGTCTTCTGTTTCTTTTGCCTTCCTTTCCTTTAATATTACTATTTCATTCGCCAAAACTCTCTCTCTCTCCGTATCTCTCTCCGGAGAGATTTTTGAGAGAGAGAGAAACCATGGACGAATCCAAACGAACACCTGGCGGCGGTGAGCCGTCAGGCACAAATAATCAGCAACCATCACCACCAGCCCCCGCCAGTCAGCATCCTGAAACGGGAAATCCCCAGCCGGCGACCACAATTGGTTACCCGGCAACCGCAATGGGTTACCCAGCTCCAGACCAAAGAGGAATCCCAGCTCCATATCCTGGCTACCCCAATGCATCCAATTACAACCAAAATCCTTACATGCAATCACAACCACAACCAGAAACTTATTACACGTATCCAAATTACACAACAAGAACCGAAGACGACAATATGGGAATTGCACGTGCACTTATCATGTGCATGATCTTGTCGGTTATCTTTTCATGCATAGGCAGCATCATAATGTACTTCGTTTCACGTAACCAAATTCCCGTTTTCCGTATGGTTTCCTTCTCTGTGTCCAACTTTAACGTCTCAAACGACCGTTTTTCGTCCGTTTGGGATGCAAACGTCACGATGGAGAATCGCTTTCGTAATGCAGATTTTCATTTCGAACACGTCCAGAGTATCGTGTATTTTCATGATGATCTTCTGGCTGTATCTTCTGTGGAGCAATATGTCAACTCCATAACTATACGTAGGAATGAAAAAGGGACGATTCCAGGAAAGGTGACTGTGAATGATTCAAAACTGATCACGCCCGAGCCAGACAAGAAGGTCATTGAGGGTCTGAGGAACCAGCGAAAAGATAATTATATTTCTTTCAGTTTTAAAATGTATTTGTGGACAGGTGTTAAAGAAGATCTCTGGCGGACAAGACACTGGAAGATAGGGATTGTGTGTACGGATGTCAAGGTTGAATTTGAAAACCAAGATTCATCTAATGGAAACTTCAAAGGTAATTCTCAGGAGTGCGATTCCTTAACTTGAACTGTTTTCTGTTTCTCTTCATCTTCTTCTTTTTTAATAAATTGTTGCTACTGGAAATCAGGATTTGAAGTTTTAATTGTATAGATAGATTCTTTCTTTTTTTCTCTCATTTTCCTCTATGAAATTGAAACATTATTTTAATTTTCTATAATTTTTTTTTTTTAAAAAGATGTCTGATTAATGGAACTGTGACTTGTAGAGATTTCCTTGTTCTTGGTATTAATATGATATGTGAACCAACAAAATTTTTATGTTTTCCATTTTCAGTACTGAGCTAGCGCCTCCTACTAATATCATATTACAAAATTTATTATTTATTTTGTCATAAATATATACGAGGTGAGTGGAATGGAATGGGTGAGCTACTTAAACATTTTCCCTAAACCAAATGAGGATGGAGTTTGTCTCCATTCAAGCCAGGGCGCCTGTTAATATCTAAAGGCAAAATGAACTTAAATTGATTGTTTTATTTTGTACAGGTTGTGTTATAGATGGTTTGTTATAATTGAAATAAACAGCTTTTAATTTCAAAATTTATTTGTGGTCAAAAGTCCAAGAAGATTTCAATTGGACAAAATTAATTCTAATTATAATTAATCACTTTTTGTGCATTGTTTATGCTCTAATTCATTGTTTTATTAGTTTGAAACAAATTCCAATATTGATCAAAAGAAAACTAACTCAAAAGTTAAAAAAGAGTAATATTAGATATTTTAACATAGATTTGACTACCTTACTGGTTGGATATCTTATTCAATAATTACAACAATTAGATTTGACTTCAATAACTATTTTTACAACTAATCTAATTAATATAATTATTAGATAAGGTTATCTAATTAATAAAGTAGAATGATTTTATTTCTATTATACAATCTCACTTGAATTGAAATTACTTGTTGCGTCTTTGTTTAAATGATAGCTAATGAACTATTTCCAAGAAAAGGAAAATCTTTAAAAAAATTCATGATGAGCTGGGCTGTAAAAATAAGAAAAATAACAGACGCAGCCCAATTTGTATGGAGTCTCAAGTGTTGACAGACCTTGTCTTCAATCTCAAATCTAATGAGCCCATTACGATTTTTATATATATATATATGGCCCTTGACGAAATTTTGAGTTTGGTTTGGTTTGGACTTTGGACGGAGTTACCAGGTTGGGATTGTTTTCTCAAACCACTAGTTTTTGGCGTTTTGTTGATGGACGTCGTAGACCTATCCTTTCATGTGACTTCGTCCTCTTTATTAATTCATATGTATTGTTATAAGGGTTTGGAGTTTGATGAAATTTGGTAGATTTTGTTGTAATTTATAGTTTTATAGACTTTATATTAACTTTATTAGAATTAGAAATCCAATGAAATCTTTAGGAGAATAATAAGATTTGTTATAAATTTTATTATATTTCATATAAATATAAACTAAATACACCTAAATTTAAATGAATTTAATATAAATTTGAATTGAATATACATAGAATTTTAATAGAATCCATTTAAATTTGAATTGAATACATCCAAACTTTTAAAATATTTTAAATTCCAATGAATTATAAATCCAATACACTCTTATGTTTTTTTTTATTATTATTCTTAAATTTCTTTGACTATAAATTTAATAGGTAAGGGCGAGATCTAAATCCATATCTTCATTAATAAGTACGTAAGAGAGGCCAAATATTGAATCACTCCAACTTTGACCATGATCTTAAAAATCGCTCGATAATGGAACCAGTGTTGATAAAACGAAAAGGACATAAAATTACGACAAAATTTGCTAAGAGAAACAATTTTGTTAGCATAATCAAAACTATTACAATAAATTGGATCATAAATCTATTTATAATAATTAATTAGACCTAATACGTTTTTGCTATAAAATTAATGTACATAAAATAGGAAAACGACTTATATTAGTTTCAAAAAGAAAAAAGAGGAAACAAATTTCATGAAATAAAAAGATATCCTAATGAAAACAACTCAAACAAGTTTTAAAAGAATAAGAAACGAATCTGGTAAAATAAAAAGAAATAAAATAACAATCCTAAGTTATTACATCATATACTTTCTCCTAAAAAATTCCTTCTCGGGTCGAACGTGGTATTGTTTGGCAGATAATACTTGAGACAAAGCGATATGTTAATTATGGGTTTGAAGTTTGATCTAATAATTTTCAACTGGTAAAAACAATGTATGATCTTCAAAATTGATACAAATAAAAGTAATTTCAAAGTCATTGTCCATTTGTTAGGTAAGTACATTTTTCATCTTAAGAGGTTAAGGGTTCAAATCTTATTTTTGTGTTACTCAAAATGCACATGAATCTTCTAATCTCCCTTCAAATCTTCAAATAAATTATTATAATCCCTTGAAAAATCCAATAGTTTCACTTTACATGAAATTCCAAGAAGAGTAATGCTAAACTACTCAAAATTTTATCAAATTCATTCATAAATAATGTGACATGAATTATCAAAATATATTATTAATCACATTATTGAAGTTAAGGGTTTAAATCTTATTTTTGTTTTACTCAAAATGCACGTGAATATTCTAATCTCCCTTCAAATCTTCAAATAAATTATTATAATCCCTTGAAAAATCCAATAGTTTTACTTTATGTGGAATTCCAAGAAGAGTAATGCTAAATTTTTAAAAATTTTAATTAAACTCATACTTAAATAATGTGACATATGAGTTATCAAAATTATATTATTTATCATATAATCTCATGATTTACAATATTTTGATAACTCATCTATTATATCATCTGGATATGAATTTAGATAAAATTTTTAGGAAGCCTAACGTTATTCTTCCAAAAATGCAAGTTGATTTCAAATAATTTTTTTTTAAATTTTTTAATTATTACAGTGGGTGTTTTCTGATATCCTCTGCTTTAACTGTTCATTCTCAATTGAAATTCTGTTTAATGCGTGTGCCTAGATAAAAGATGTATATAAATTTAGCTTATACGATGAGACTCTCGCTACTGATACACTAATTCTATAACCGCTTCATTCTCATTGATTTGCCTGGAATATTTAATTTAGTTTAGGTACGTTTGGTTATATATTGTTTTGTTTATTGCTTGAACTATAAATTACTCACAAATTATTATCAATAATACATGCAGCATTGTCGTTTTGGGATAAGCAGCCATCACACTATACATAGTTGAGCAAGTGGATGGAATTGGACAAAATTAATTGGTCTTTTTTTCTTAACCTTTTATTTTAGAAGTACCCTGTGCCATGAAATACACACATATATATTGTCTTATCATTTTCTTATTGAAAAAAAAAAAATGATAAGATTCGCAGTCACGATAAGATGGACCACGTTATATTTGGTCACTCGGCGATGATTAAGTCCGTGAGTGGGAGTTGAGAGGGACTGAAAATGACAGGTTTATGGCAACTATACTAGGATTAATATTTGATGGGAAACTCCTATTATTTCATCCATTTTCATGGTTAAGCAAAACGTTTTTTAATTTTCTTAATCGAAGAGATTTTGCTATTACTGCATCTGCAATTTTAAATTTTTTTTTAAGTTCAAAAAATAGTAATCATGACGCTGAATAGGAAGCTTCATGTGACGAGGTGTCATGAAACATTGTTTTTTGCTTTTTGGAGTGAAATTGTTTTTAATGGCCTGACTTTAAGATAATTCACCGACTTATTTTTTAAATGAAATTGAATATTATAACAATGCATGCACCAAATACGCGCTCGAATCTCAGTAATCTACTCTCTTTTCTAGATCAAATCTTGCTCGTTATCCGTTTTAGATCATTTCACTTTGAAGTTTGGACATCAAATCAATTAGTTTTAATTCACATGCCAGAATTTATTAATGATGCCTTGAATTTAGAATGGTGGTAAAATGCAAACTTAAGTGGAGATAAAAGAATGCTTTATATATATAAGCCAATTATAATTTAATTATCTAATTTAAACTTTATTTCAAATCATATAACTGTTTCGATGTTATTGCAATTTACCCCCCTATTGTTAACATTCCTCGGTTAAAATTAACTATATGAGGGATAAAATTATCTTTTAACCTTATTTTTAAATTTTTAAAATAAATTTTAAAATTTAGAAATAACTTAAATAAAAAAATTTAATCATATATCCACTGTCCATCTTGAGATGGACGATGAAAATCAATTTAAAAATAAATAATAAAATCAAAATAAAATATTAAATATTAACAAAAAATCCAACTTGAAATCATCATCATCTTTTGAACCCATTATCATCACCATCATCTTCTTCACCGGTTCATCATAAAAAAACCATCCACAATCACTAGTTAAATAAAATCATTAACCCAAACAATCACCAATTCAATCCTATCAAAAAAAAATGAAAATTATCAGTTCAATCCAAACAATCAGAAGAAAAACTGAAAAAAAATTGAAAAAATTATGGAAATGAACCCAGAAATCTAGGTTAACGACTGAACCTAGATTTTTAGGTTAAAAATCATCAAACATCAATCTTCTTCCAGTTCATCAATTATCAATCTTCTCTCACATCAACCTTTTTCCGATTCAAAATAATCAATCTTCTTCCACATCCTCTTCTCTTTAGACTGGATTTCTAGTTGCATAGAAACCTAAATTTGGGTTACCAATCGCACAGAAACCTAGATTTGGGTTTCAGTCGCATAGAAACCTAGATTTGGGCATTGGAAACCCAAATCTAGGTTTCATGCGACCGGTAACCCAAAAAAGATGGCCCCACACATCATCAATCCTCTCCTAAAAACCCAAAAAATGACCTCAAACATCATCAACCATCATCAATCAACCTCTCAACATCATCAATCAAACCCAACATCATCATTGAAATCAAAATCGTCAATTAAACTTTAAAAAAAAAAAAAAAAAAAAAAGAAGAAGAAGAAGAAAAAAGAAGAAAAAGAAATCAATCTCAAAATCATTGATGAATCGAGATGAAGGTTCAATTGGGTTTGACAATGAACCTAGATGATGTAGGAGAAGAGAGCGACGACCAGAAGAAAGGAAATGAGAGAGAAGTAAAAAAAAGGGAGGAGAACACTTGACAGGACCCTCCCAAATTTCTATCTTGAATCCAGAAGAATTCTGTGATATGCTATAAAACTGTATATGGTTATAAAATTTTCTTATTTAAAATCATCTTTAATATCTAAAAATACATAGAGTGTTTAATAAAATTTTTGGCAATATAACGGTTATATATTCAACAAATCCACCCTGAAATAAAACAAATATGCACTTCCTAGAAATTCCAATCTCAACCATTGAGGACCTTCGGTCCCTTTCCTAAATCACATTTCAAATATAAGTAATATCAGGTAAAAACAAACTTGCTTTCATATAATATATATATATATATATATTGATATGCATATTTATATCCTTTGTAAACCAAACGTAAAAACAGAAGTGAAACTAACAAAAAATTAAAATTTTTACAAGGTTAAAGTGTAAGCGAGCACAACATGCCTATATGCCTTAGAATATACGAAATATTTATGCAATATCAAAATGTGTTTTCTTTATGTCAATTGGTCGATTAGCCCACCTTCTCCTGTTGAGAGACTTCTTTGAGACTCGACATTTCCTAGAAATGGTTTTTAAAAAATAAAAGGGTGAGAGCTAACTTCCAATGAGTGGATATAACTTTTCTAAAAATATTTCTAAAAAAAACATCAAAATTATTACTGGGATAAAGAAACAATTTCAATGATTCATAAACAATTATATTTGTAAATAAAACTGAATACAAATCTCATATCATTGTAAAACTGTAAATTTATATATAAATTATTTTTATAACTTTAATAATATAAAATATGAAAATCTATAATGTGTAAAACTTTTTTGGAAATATCTTTTTGTAAATTTGATATTTTGTAAATCTCATTCTATACTGATCAAACTCAGTATATAATATCTGTACTCTGAAAATCTATACCAATTAGTACTCAGAGAAATTTGTCATACGTGATATAGATACTCAACACACACACAGAGCGAGAGATAACATCTACCATACATATGTTAAACGACTCAATGACTCTAGACATCTACCATACACGTGTTGAGTGACTCTCCGGACTTAGACACGTGAAGCCTACTTGACTGTTAGAGGGGAGGGTACAAGCTTGATGTTTTACAAACATTTTTATTTTCCTTTTTCAAATCTTTTCTGAATATTCATATAATTCTAGATATACTTTTCTCAAGCAAAAATCAATATTCTTTTTTAAAACAAAAAATCATATTATTTAAAACATACTGAAATTTTTCTAATAATAACTCAAATTGAAAATATAAAATTCTTACTGGAATTTCTAATAAGTGTATATACATATATATACGAATTTGTAATAAACTTTCATTTCAATCATAAAACATAATTTATAATCTATAAAATCAATTAACTCAACAAATTATTTACTTGAAATAAATAATAAAATCTGAAATATAAATAAACATAACCAATTCATTTAGTTAAAAATAAAACTATCCACTCACATAACTTCTTTGTTTATTTCTGGATCTAAAATAAGTTTTCATTTGATTTTACATAATCCTGAATCCATCCTAAAATCATATAAAACTCAATTTAAATTTATAGAAAAATTAACTAATTTTTAAAATCCAAATCCTATTGAAATAAAATTACTTATCTGAATAAATCAAACGCCAAAATATTTTTTTTCTTTCCTTTTTCTTCTTCTTCTTCTTCTCTTTCGTGGTTTCCTTTCTATTTTTTTTCCTTTTCCTGTTTTTTTTTAACTTCTCCCTGCTGCCCGGTTCTGCTCTTTGTTTTCTTCCTCTACTGATCTAAAACTGCACCTATATATATACACAAAAGCCACTGCCTCACTTCATGCCTATCTTCTCTCTTTTTATTTTTATTTTATTTTATTATTATATTATTTTCTTTTCTTCTCAATCGGCACATCACAATTCCCACCATCAACTTATATATTTTTATTTCAATGGGCATGGCCTACCACTTATATTTATATATTATTATTATTATATTTGTTATTATTTAAAAATATCATCCACCGTATGATATTTTCTTGCCAACATAGAAATTTTCATTTTGTCCCTATGACATTTTTCTTTTTAATCCAACTTTCTTAATTTCTTTTAAAAATATTCTTTAGATTCCGTTTGACACGTGAGATTTGAATGAAATTGATTGGATTAGATCGGAATGACAAATCACTGTCTTATGTTTGGTAAAACTTGGGATTGAATTAAAAATATCGAATATTGTATTTTGTATAGATTGAGATTGGATTGAAATAAAATTAATTTAAATACTTTATTATATACTTAAAATTAATTTTATGAAAAATCTAAAAAAAAAGAGAAAAAATATTTAGTTAATTTAATTACAAAAATTAATTTTAAATAGTAAAATGTAGGTTGGGTTTGGATTGGAATAAAATTAATTTAAATATATTATTATATAACATAACTTATGTTATACATAAAATTAATAATGTTATAAGTGGAGTAGGTAGAGAAATAATTAATGATGACATAGAGACAAAAATTCATCCCATTGAATTTATTCTCATTGAATGATAAGAGGGAGAATGGGATTCAACAATCCCATGAGATGGGATTCAAGTGAACTTGTGATTGAGATTATAATCCCAGACTAGTCACTCCAGAGACGGGATTTGGGAGTTTGGGATATTTTCAATCTCAAAACCATCTCAAATCTCATGCACCAAACACTACCCTAATGGAATATTTATCCATAAACTTCTATATTTTAAAACTGAAACCGAACCAAATTAATAACAATAAATTGGATTTCAATTAATCTCTTGAGTCCACTTAAATTGGGGCCTTACAATATCGACTAAGAGTGAAGAGCGGCGACAGGGAGAGAGAGAAGAGGAGATGAGTATGGCGAATGGAGGAGGGGAGAGTAGATGAGAACAACAGAGAGAGGCGATGAGAGTTCTGAGGAGAATGAGAGAGAATGTGACGGTGAAGATGATAAGAGGAAGAGAGAGAAGGGAAGAATGAGAGAGACTGATGAGAGGAGAGAGAGAGAAAGCTTTATTATTGGGTCAACTGGTCAACTTCAATCATCAAGGATAATTTTGTCTTTTCGCCGTTTTATACTGTTCACTATCAAATGTAACGGAATCTTGCTAATGACAGAGGGGTAAATTGTAAAAACATCGAAACAATTGTTCCGCCTAAATTAGAGTTTGAACTAAATAACTAAATTATAATTTGTTTATATATATTATATTTATAGAGTAATTTTACCATCAGTGCCTCCTAACTTTAAAAAAATTAAAATGAACTAATCAAATTAATCCAATGCATTTGAATTAAATAGGAAAGAGAAATTTATTTTAGAAAAAAAAATGTAATTTGATTAGTTCGTCCTAACTTTTTGAAGTTATGAGACACTGTGATAAAATTACTATATATATATATATATATATATATAGATTTGGTAAGGGAAAATTAAACTTGATATTTCAGTTTTGTTGGGAGGTGTGATTCTAAACCAAGTAATACCTATAACTACATGAAATGCTTGTATTGAACAAATTTACACTACAAGAAATGCTTTTACTAAGCAAATTTATTATCAATTTGACAATACATCTAATAAAGATCATGTGAGGTAAGGTATAAAATCATGTTAAAATTTTAAATAACACTCATTCACAAATAGTTCAAGTTGGTAGTGTATTTTTCTTCTATATTTGTGATTGCTTTCAATCCTACCATGCACATTTATTAGCAAATAGCAAGTGTGAGGAAGTTTTTTTTCCTTATAATGACAAAAGATTTCTTCTAGTGTTATAAGAGTAAATTTTCGGATCGTTATGACTTCATTTGGTACAACTTCTCTAAATAGATTTTTTAGAAGTAAATCTTTTGAAAATAGATTTTTTAGAAAAAAGTTTTTGATTGTTTGGTTGTCAATTAAAAAACTCTTTTAAATTATAGGTGATTTGGTTAAATCATTTTTAAAATACTTTTAGATTATTAATTTATCAAAAAGGACATAAGAGAGAGGAGTTATATATTTATTCTAGAAATATAATTACTTCAATCTCAACTATAAAAAATTAATCAATCGTCGTAGTAATAAAAATTTAATTACTCTCTGTCAATTTTTCATTCTTGGTTTAATTAGTGTCAAGAAAAAAAAAATTGCATTTCTCTACCCTTTTTTTTAATCCATTTCATGGTTCTTCTAAGGTTCACCTGTACCCATTTCAGACCTGTTAACTGATTTTGTTTCTCTAATTTTTATTTCAAAAGAAATAAAAAGATTCTTTTTTTTTTTTTAACCTGTATCAATTATAGAATATATATATCTCAATGAACCAATATCAAAAAAATTGTATTATCATCCAAAATCAATTGTATAAATATATATATATATATAACTTACTAGTTAAAGACAAGTTTTCTGATGTTTTTATGAAATAAAGAGTGAATGAAAGTGGAAGCTTTGTGTTTATATTTATAAAAAAGTATAATAGAGTTATAAGATCATAGAGATATTAATAAAATAAGGATAGATTAGAATTTTAATCTTAAAAAAAAAAAAAAAAAAAAAAAAAAAAAAAAAAAAACCTCACTCAAAAGATCTACTTCAAAAAGCTCAAATTTGAGCTTCTCTGAGTATATATTTTTCTTCTTTTTTAATTATTTAAAAACTCTACTGAATGTCAACCAAATGACATAAAAAAATCATATAGAGCTTTTAACCTTAAAAAAATATTTTTGACCAATAGATAAGTTATACTAAATATACACATAATATTTCATCTCGGTAGGTTCTAAAAAACCTTTAACAATTAGTATTGGTATATTTCTGATTACATAATTATATTTCAAAAATTAAATAGCAAAATCGTTGCATCCAACACAGCCACTTACATAATTACCATTTTTATGAAACAATGTTGCCAAAATGCTCGAAAATACCAAAATTGCTCTAAAACATCCATTATCCTTTGAATCACCCTTTCTCTTTCACACTTGCAACATTATACATTTTTCATGTAATAAAATTTAGTTTCATTTAATTTAAAGTAGTTTCTTTGTTTAATATAGTTGATTAGAATGTGTGTGATTTGAACCAAATTGACATTAAACCGAAATTTTGTAGCTTTAGGATTTAAAATGATTATGAGCAATTGATAGAAACACTACAAGAAAATGAGGCATTTTCTGCAGCTCACACACCGCGAATACCATTTTGTTGCAAAGATATCTATATATTAATTGCGGGTGTGTGTACTAAATATCTTGATTGGTGTAGTCCAACTTGCAGCCTTATTTCTAGGTGCAATAAGAAGTGGAGAGGATTTGTCAAGCTTGTGGGCAATGTAATAAATTTAGAAGATAGATGAAGTTGTTAATATATATATATATATATTCAAATGATATGGTAAGACAATTATGTTAATTATAAGATGATGTATTAATGATGTGGTAATTACAATTAAATTTTTATATCATTTAAATAATGAATTTAAATAAATTCTAGATAGTATAATATTACTTGTGTCTTTTTATATGATTATAATTAATGCAGGCAAAAGTTGAAAAGAGAAAGTATTATATATGGTTATTCTAAAGTTTCTTATTTGACTTGTTGAGTTAGTAACATAATAAGTATACTGTACACATATAGTTCAAAATCATTTTCATCATGGCATATGTTGTATGGGAAATTTTGAAGATAATTAATAACTAATTATTTTTTTTTATTGTTCTGCCAATGATATATTTTACTTGTAGAGAAAAGGTGGCTAGTATTCTTGCCATACATTGCTTCATATCCTTTCAAATCTTTTGGAATTGTCGGTTCCTTCCCATCATTCTGTCCCACTACATTTTTGTTCTTTTTCTCTCTATTGATGCGAGCATCCAAATGGTTTTAAACCTATATATACCACTATCTAACTCTTTAATTTTCGCTTTAATTTTAGAGTCAACAAGCTCTCAAAACCATGAAAAAATGTTTCATCATCTCAATTTAGACTTAAAAAAATAAAACAATTGTTAACCGATTAGATTCTAAAATATCCCTTTCTTTACTCGAAATTCAATCTTTTTTTCCTTTTTCCTTTTTTTTTTTTTTTTTTTTTTTTTTTGATTTGGAGTTTTCTACCTCAGAGCATTCCCTACCAATCAAGAATTCTTTATTCCTGCCACTTTTTAGTTTTGTCCCTTTCACTGACCATGAATTTTGATGAGAAGCGAAGGTCACACCATCTGTGTCCCTCCTATTAACATCGCAACAAAATACGTGTATGATACACTCTAATTATTGATATTTATTTATTTTGATAAAAATTGTCAATTGAACTCATCAGAGGCAGTGAATAGACTAAAGGTTTTTTTGTCAAAAACAAAAACAAAAAACAAAAAACAAAACAAAGGAAAATGGAATAGACTAGAAGTTTATGTTTGGGAGGTTATTTGCAAGAAATAAAAGCTAAGAGGGACCAAAATATAAAGAGGGGCATTTAAAAGGGATTATGACATAAACTTTAGTTGGTTTATAAACCCTTGACCCTACCTCAACATTTTAGGTTCGCTTCTTACTAGATTAGTATTCTTAAATGAATTATAATAGTACTTTACATTATTGTGTAATCAAGTTTAAATTATAATTTAAATTCTAGATGATCCAACCATTTTTTAATTAAATAATAAAATAATTTTGTGATCACGTATTAGATTAAAAGTAAGTTGATAGTTAATTATTAAAAGCTAGATTCAAATAATAACTTTTAAGTTACAATTGTCTCACATTTATTTTACATTTAAAACCTCAAAATATTATCAAATGCATTGAAATTCATTTAATTCACCATTTTATAAAAGATTATGTAAAAACTAAAAAGCATTGATAAGTTTCTCAACTTCAAATTTCCTTCCAATTTTTTTAAGAGGACCAAGTATTTTTTTCAATAATTATATATAAAAAATAAAAGAAAATTCATAAACCAATCATGATTGTTTTACAAAAAATTACCTTTTTATTATACATGTGCGCATTAGTTTATTTGGTCGCTTACTTTTAAATAATCACATGAAATGATCTTTTTCTCTAGTCAACCGCTAGTCAAGATTAACAATAATAAGTGTATTTATACCTTTAGACATAAGAATAATACAAAGGTGACATGCGTATTGATAAAATTTTATAAATAAAAAAATCAACTTTTAGAAAAACTAACAATAAAATTTAAATAACAAACAAAAATACCAATTTTCATAGAAAAAAATATGCTAGTTGCCTCCTTTAACGCATAGGTAGCCTTTCAGCATCAATCTCCATTGGATATTAACAGTTTGTTTTCAATTGAGGAGACCACTAGTAAGGTCATCTCAATTAGGTAAAACAATACTTCTAATTAAATATTAAGTTTGACAATTGGTTCTTTAAGTTGAGGGACCCATTTGATACATTTTTTAAAAATTAGGATTTAATAAATTAATACATTTATATATAGTGTAGAAATTTAGTACATTTATATATAGTGTAAAAATGTGGCAACTCCTTAAAACTGATAAACTTCAAGCAGTGGTGTCACTCTCCCTTTGGTCACCGACACATGTCCCCATTTAATTATTCACACATGATATTTAAAAATAATCATTAATTAAGGATAAATTCTCCTCAGTTAATTACAAATTGACAATAGTATCATCAGACTGGATGTATGTCAATAATTGAGGCGGATAGATATCTGCTGTTAATAATTTTCCGATTGGAATTGCACAGCACGCGCTGAAACGGGATAAAAAAGTCATCACAAAAAAGAAGCTTCGAAGGTAGGTAAAGGAGGAAGCAAGTGAAAAATATGGGGTTTAAAGGTTCGAAGAAGATCCGTTTGTGGGGACTTGAAGAGCACTGAAACTGGGGATGATAATCCGCATAAATGTCAGTGAAAAAGGCAGATGACCTTTTTTCAGGGATCTAGTAGCCCACCCACAGAATATAGCCGCAGGGACAAAACCCACCACGCCACTTTCACATCATTTTATATGGTCTCAATTGGGATATCCTCACCGTCTTTGTCTTTCTCTCTTCTAAAATATTGTAATTTCCTTCTTTCTCGAGAATTAATATAAGATATGAGAGATTGATTTACTCACTATTTTAAGTGATTATATAATTTTTTTAACATATTTTCGAGTTTTCTTTATATATTTCAATATATATTATAAAAGTATTTTTAAGATATTATAGCAATAGATTTTTCTAAATATTTAATTCAACCATTTTCGATATATCTCTAATCATTAATTTTATACTTTAAAAATTTTATATTCATAATATATATATAGAGAGAGAGGATGTGGGAGCAAGGACTCTATCCAACTCCCATGCACTCATTTATGCTTCTGTAGAAATCATATTTACCAACCAACACTGAATTTTGAGGAGATTCATTATTGTTTGAACGATCTGTTTGTGGCAAAAAGGTAAAAAAAAAAAAAAGAAGTGAGACTGAGCAAATATTTACGACTTAATAATGCTATAACAAGGAGCTGATTTCGGAAATCCTCAATATTCAATAATTGTTCTTGGTCAAATCCATTGGTGCCAGATACTTAGTCACATGTATTAAGCATCTTATGTGACCCTCCTACCATTATAAAACTGAGGACACAGTTGTACTGCTGATAAAGATTATTATAGTAAATTATAAAATTAATTATTAGTCAGCCAGGGATTATCTAGAGACTATAGTCTATCTTAATTGTAATACTTGTTCTTAAAAAAAGGTTAATAGTGATACTTCAATGAACTCGTAAATTAATTAACTATGATTTCAGTACATGTACACCAAGTTAGGAGCCAAAAACAATCATATTTGGATACTATTAGTCTCCAACACTCCTATCATGCATTTTATTAATTTAATAATTAGTTGGTTACTCGAATTCCTGATTTGATAATTATTAGATCCGATTTTTTTATTTTTCCAAAAGAAAGGCATCATTTACTAACTACTGCAACAACTCTTTTTAAGTCCAAATATTCTAGCAAATCAACTTCAATGCCATCAACTTTGGTCGGATGGAAGAAAATTCGATCTAAGACAAAACAAGAACGACTAGGAAGATAAGAATCAATTGACTCTTAAAATTATGTAGGCCCAATAGATGACCAATATGATTGTGACAAATTGATTTCATTTTTTGATCATATTTGAGTTCGATGCGCTCGTCTTTGTATCTAAATTGCGATTTAATTAGATCATTAATTTTCTTGTCCCCGTTAATCGAAACAAGATTAAAATCAAAAGGCAGCAAAAAAGCTAAACAAAAAGCATGGTTTAATTTTAGCCACAATATGATACAATTAATATAGGCCATAGCATGAGCAGCACCCATGCCTACTCTGGGTAATTTCCTGTCCTATAATTGTCTGTTTGAGACTGGTATTTTCAAACCATGCATGGATTTCTTGTTACATACGAAAAGAACATTCATTCATTAGAGAAACTGAACAAATGTGGTTGCTTGACATTTGGTTCATTTTGATTGTTCAGCAAACAATTGTTGACTACTTTGAATGAGAGTACATGCAGCTGACCTGGCCTAATTGGACGGTGATGGTCTTGCCATGTTGTTGATAATCGAAGTAAAATAAGTACGAAAAGAAAACGGAGCTCGCACAATGTAAATGTAAGCAATGGTAGGTGGAACGTCAACCAATCGAATTAATAATGTAATTGAGAAAGAGAGAAAATCCCCTTTCTACTTCGTCATCATGAAAGAACAAAGTTTTAATGGTCTTGTTGCCTCTACCATTACTAACGTCAACTTTTAATACATTAACTAGTTGCGGGGCAGTTACTGGTCTTAGAGAATAGGAAAAAGTAACAAACTAGTTCACACTCCAAAACGTTAATTAATTTTATTGATTAATTACAAATAAATTTTTTCTAATTAAGAGGTCATAGTGTATCTTTCACAGATGAAGATTGTCTAATGATTAGAGATTTTTCAACAAAAATGAATATAACAAACAATTCTTTTAAAAAAAACACACACACACACACACAAATTGTTATATGTCGGTTGTCATAATAATCTCTACAAATTTATTATAAATTGACATTGGTTGAAAGGAAGCCTGACAAGAAATCTCAAAATTAAAGTGATGCTTTTCTTATAAGATTTGAGATTTTCAATTCATTTGTTTCGTTAAAGAAAGATAAATCGGTTTTTAATTTACTAAAATTATTTTTTTCCTAATGTTTTATATTAAATATCAAAATAAATAGTTTTAGTTATCTAAAGAGTTTAATATTTCTTTTCATATTTTAAAACATTTCTTTACACTTTCTATATCAAAACTGTATTTCATTGCTTTATCCATGCCAACTAAACACATCAAAATTCACTATATTTGTTTACTAAATTTGATTAATATCTTCACAGATATTGATGTAAGAAATCATTCGCAAGAAAATCAGCATGTGTGTGCGCGTAATTATAAAAGAAAAGGAGCAGCTCAACAACAAAAATGAAAGGAAGATTGATAGAAAATATTTAATAAAGTAAATACCCTTGTTTATAGAAAAGGCTATTAGCTTTTAGTTGGAAGAGAGAAAGAGAAGAATGAACTTTCCTGCCCAATGGCCGAAGAATAGACTTTCTTCATTAATTTCTAGGGTTTTCATTTGTGTTGTTGAAATAGAAAGAAAATCTTGTGTCCATTGATTCATTGTTTTTTTTTTTTTCTCTCTCCTTTGGCAACACGCTTGGCTTTGGGTGTAACAGTAGTATATTCTGGAACCCCAAAGAACAAAAGTCGGTGGAAAGGGTAGCTGGATGCTTCTCTGTCATGATAGTGGGCCCCCGCATGGTATCAATCGAAACGTGTCGTTTCGACTTCTCTTTTCCAATCAACATCCAACGGCCCTGGGCGCACTAAACATATTTAAACCACTTCAATCAATCATGATTCTGATTCAATACGAGAAAGCCAAAGATAATAATAAACATACATAAAAGCAACTAATCTTTTTTGGTATTTTGTTAATTTACTTTTCTCTCTTTTTGTCTAAGTTTGATTGACAAAAAGGCGGGCTACCCATTATAGACTAAGCAAACACACGCAAGGGTAGTAAGGTCCTTGCAATGTTAATCAATAATGCATGATGGACTGATTGGCTATTTGATTTTAGCAACAATTTATTTTTGATTGTTGTGCAGAAAATGAGCACGGGCATATTAGTTGGATCTGGGTTATCATTGAATCAAGGTTTAATTATTTGAATTTAATATATATATATAGAGAACGAGTTTAAAATTTCAAAGGGTGAAAGAAGAGGAAGAAAAAAGAATCTAATGATTTGGACGTGATCAATGATTAATAAAAACCCTTCTTTCATTAGTTCTGCCCTTTTTACTTGTACTTGAGTTTGGATACCAATAGATTTGGTTGCTTAAATTAGAGTGCATTTCTAGATCTTTAAAGTTAAAAAAAAAAAAAAATTTTAGATTTGAATTACTTTCAATTTATGGATTCGAATAACATAGATAATAATTAATCTTGATAAATCTTAATAGATTTTTAATATGTTTTGTGATAATTTTAGTTTTATTTATAAAATGAATTGAAAGTAATATTATAATTTGGTGACTTTATTAATTAATTTTCGAGAATTTATGACGTGTATACACTCACTCTTATGGCACTTAAATAAGTTAATTAACTAAAAAAATTATTACTACACTGCTTTTATTCATGTATTCCTCCACCAAACACTAAACATTATCCTCCCCACCAACTAAAAAAAAAAAAAGATCTATATAAATAAATACACTCTTGTTTAGTCGACACACACACAACACGTTGATCGCAAGTCGCGGTCAATACACAAAAGTAGAGGTCCCTCTCTTCCTCCACCTCTCTCTCTTTCTGTATCATTTCCAAACTCAAAACATCATTCTATAAACACTTACACGTCTCTTAAAAGCGCCTCCTGAAAACCTCTCTCTTTCTCAGTGTCACCGCCACCACAACCACCATCATGTCAGCCAAAGACTGCGGCCACCACGGCAACAAACGCCGAAAAATCTTCCGTAAAATCATCGCCGGAATCTTAATCTTCCTCCTCATAGTCTTGATCACCATACTCCTCGTCTGGGCCATCCTCCGCCCTGCCAAGCCAAGGTTCATCCTCCAAGACGCCACCGTTTACGCCTTCAACGTCTCGTCTCCAAACTTCCTCACCTCCTACTTCCAGGTTACTATCTCTTCGCGTAACCCAAATGACCAAATTGGCGTCTACTACGACAAGCTCGACGTGTACGCCACCTACCGCAACCAGCAAATCACCTTCCGTACAGCCATCCCTCCAACATACCAGGGACACAAAGAGATCAACGTCTGGTCACCGTTTGTTTACGGGATTGCCGTGCCCGTGGCGCCTTACAACGCCGTGATTTTGAGCCAAGATCAAACTAACGGAGTTGTTCCGTTGACGTTCAAGATTGATGGACGGGTGAGATGGAAAGTTGGGACCTTCATATCCGGGAGGTATCATTTGTATGTCAGGTGTCCAGCTTTGATTAATTTTGGAAACACTCAGTCGGGTGTTGTCATCAGTGAGAACGTCCGCAAGTATCAGCTGGTGCAGAGCTGCAGCGTGAGTGTGTGAACAGAGAATGAAGAAGAAAAAGAAGAAGATGATAATGGACATAATTGACGCCGTTAAGTATTGTTTATCTATCTCTTTTCATGTCGTTAGTTTTTATATTTATTTTTCTTTTTTAAAATATAAAGCAAAATAATAAATGGGGGAAATGAAAGCAAAACAGACAGCAAAATTACATACTGTGACAAGTTGTAGTTATTATATGAAAAATTGTAATTTTATTAGTGTTTTCAAATTCAATAGATAAAAATTGAGTGTCGACTGGACATCGCCGGGGTTTGTGGTGTCATTTTCTTTCGTTTTTATATTCAGTTATGGCTTACGTGTCGTTTACTTCTAGTCTATTTGTTAATTATTTCTCGTTCTTGGATCCACCAAATAAAAGCAGAAAATGAATAACATAAACCATGAGCAATCGAGACTTTTCATTTTAACCCTTTTGTTATATTAATTTCTATTAATTGACTACACATGCTTAGCACATCCAATTGCCTTTTTTTTTTTTAAGTACAATATTATCAGAATAAAATCCATGCAACCCGCTGGAGAAAAACAAAATATTGCAAGTTCAAACCTCCACCAAAAATCACCTATGCAACGACACTATGGTTCAAGTCGGGGAGGCCCACTTCAAAAAGATGTGGTGTCCGGTATTTGAAGGAGGGCAAGAGAGTTTTGATGCCTTCCATATGCCGACAGCTTCATTTGCATGGTGTGTATGATATCAGCTTCATTTGCATTGTGTGTATGATATCAATTTACATACAATGCACTACGAATTTCATTCATATTCTATTATATGAATATGATATCAAATTACCTATAATTATTTATAGGTGAAAAACGCATTGTATTCATATTAATGTAATATTTTATTAAGTTATATTATGAGTGACTGTAATTGAAATTACATGTGATTATCACGACTTATTAAAATTTTCGAATTATATACGATTGATTATGAGTAAAAGATGTATTGTATTCACATTAATATCATGGTTGGTGGGTGACTGACTTTATCATATTATATTCGACAAATTAAGAGTGATGATACTTTATATTTGTAGGCTTTAGGATTTTTTTTTTTTTTTTGAGGAATATAATATTATTTAAAAATAAATAAGAAGAGTATGGGTTATAGAAGAGAATGTGGAAACAAAGGGGATGAGGTGTAGGTGAGGTTGGGGTGGGCTCAAGTCTCACATGGGATAGTGGTGGTGCTTTTCATCCCTCACCTGTTTTCGCGATTAATAATAGGGCGCTAGAAAGGACTTTCATTATGTCTACTCTCCAATGGTCCTCTTAATCTTCCTTTATTTTTAATCAAAGTTTAGTTCACACCGCTCTTGCCTACTATTTGTCAATCAAGTTTTGCGTGGACTATTATTTGGTTATATTAAAGGAGGATATATAATTATATTATCTAGTTATATATGCGTACAATACTGGTCATGGTCATGGGGCTAGGACTCTTTACACAATTTTAATCTGTTTCCTTTAAAGACAGCTTTTTTTTTTTTTTTTTTCATTTTTTAAAATAATAAAGAATAATAACTTTAAAGTAATCTTAGATCTTCAAACACAATTCAAAATCCAAAAGGAATTGGAAAAGTTACTTAACTATCTTTCGGAAATGGCAATTCAAAACACTCCCTTAATTTAATTTCCTGAAACAAGTCAAAGGGCGTGTACACCCAATTTGTATGAACTTGTTGCCGGCCGTCATGCTTGTAATGGCTTCAGGGAAAGGTAAGTTAGATAAATCATTTACCTAATTTGCAAGAAATGTGTATAAAAAAGATTTTTTTTTTTAAAAAAAAAAAAGTAATTTTGGCTTGTAGGTGAGTAAATCTAACAAAACCTAGAAATGTGTGCCAGAGAAATCAGACTTCCGCTCTATCTTTTGTCTGGTACAACGAACATGCCATATCTCCCTAATTTTCTGTGAGCTTAGAGAGAGAAGCATGTTATGATTTAGATGTGAGGTCAATTCAATACCTAAAGAAAGTGACTATATCCGGTGAATTTGCAGTATGCAAGATAATCAACATTTCACGCAAACTCCTATCGTCTTTGGAATCATGTGGCTAAAATTTTGATGTTTTAGGGGGCCATGCCACATCATGAAAATAATAATTAGGGGCATCAAAAATATAGCAAAATGTCCGAAAGTAAATTTTGGGTCTAAATGTGACTCAGCCACTTAGAATGCATATGTTAGTCACTTAATTATGTTGGATATAAGATTTTATATTTGGATTTCTCAAAAATGAACCGCAATTTGCTGGTTGCTCATAATAAATGATTTTAAGAAACTAGGTCGCACAGTTTCATCGTCTCTCCCAAATTTCTGTGCAAGACAATAGTAGCTTGGAGAATTTCCATTTTTTTCTTTGGATGCAAGTGCACTAGTTGTCTGGTCTTCCCACGACCAGAGGTCCAAGTAGAAAGAATCTGAAACTTTGGAAGGTCTGTTGTATATTTCGAGCCCATCATAAGCCCACATAAAACCACATACGGTGGAAAGTGGAAATCGATGTCTGTGGCCGTAGTGCTAAATATGTCCCAACCTTTTTCTAACCACATTCCTATTATCACTTATTATTCTTTATATTATTATATTCTTATGTTCTTGTAAGATTCATTAAAACAAAAAAGTTTACGTAGAGTTTTAAACGTGGGTCACATTGATCATTGTTCTCTTCAAACTTACCGGGGTTACATGTAGAACATCCCATGTACTTTAAAATTTGAAGTATTGTTGGATATCTAAAGGAAGATGAATTTATTCAAAAACCTCCCCAAAATTCTAACAACATTAAAATTTTGTTAGATTAACTTTCATTTGACTATTGAAAAGCTGTTATACCCTTATATAAATTCTCTTTTATTTAAAACTAATAAAAAACTACTAAAATAAATAATACTTATAAAATAATGTAATGATAAAAGCATTTATCTTTAAAAAGTAATATTAATAATGTTAACATCTCACCTTTTGTATCCCACCTACATTTCAACCAATGATTTTGTAATCGATGAATGGATGCATATTAATGATGTTTTATTTTGCCTATAAAATTTATCCACTTATTAATTGCTATATCATTTGAAAAGAATTTTAAAAAAAAAATCATTTGAAAAGAAACCAATGCAATAGGCAATAGAAAACAAAATAATAACACACATAATTTATATGAAAAAAAAACCCCAAATTGGAGAAAAAACCACGGGACAGAGGAGAAAAAAGTCACTAGATTAAAGATGAATACAAAGTGGAGTGATTAGGGTTGCTACAAAACATAATCAATAACCCTAAAAGAATACATATATATATATATATATATATATATATATGCAAGTACGAGAAACCTTTAGCCCAAGCCGAAATAGAGTAGATCTATACTATTATTATTTTTGTGTATGTAATGAAACTTTGTCATGAGATCATTATTATTTGGTGTTTGTACTTAATAAATTTATATTTTCATAAACTTTATATTTATGTTATTTAGATGTGATGTTAGATTGAAGTAAAGATTGAGTTATTTTAAGTTTTAATTTTTATTTATTGTTTGTATATTTGTCTTTAATATAAAATTTGTAACTTATTAAAAATTAAATTGGGTCAAAACGAGTCAGCTTTGAAGCAAATCATTCCAAACTGTCCGAGTTTGAGGTAGAAAGTCATGACTTATTTGGGTCATGGGTTGGGTTTGTGACACTCATCACAAATTCCGATTGGATTTGGGGTGAATCGATCTGGTTCCAATCTGATCTGTCATCATCCTTAGTTAGGATAACGTTAGAATTTCATAGAAAGGGTTTTTGAGTAAAGAATAAATCCGTTTTCCTCTAATAATTCAACAATACTTTATATGGGAGGTTTTTGCATTTAATTTACAATCAGTGCTACGCAATTAATCCAAATTCACCTAATCTTGCAAATATTTCCACAATAATCTTAAAGATAAAAATAACTCATGAGCAGATGAACTACTCCATTACTGCATCCACAGTCTCGTTATGCTTCAAAATTTATTAGCCTAACCCATTAATTAATGTTGGGCGGTGAGTAGTTAAACCGTGTGCAAACCTTGATATTATGTACCCACCATTAACGAGCGTATGACATTGTCCAGGAGAAAAGGTTTAACGCGCTTGGACTATTCAAGATTACATGATACATGACATAAGAGTACTCAATATATATAAATAATACAATAAAAGTTTTCTTGAGCGGGCCAGGGGTCTGTACCAGCGAGCCCATCTGCCCAAGATCTTGTCTAATAGTAATTCTAACATAGTTTTGGGAAAAAATTCTGTTTTCCATGACGATTTTGGTTGATTTTTGTGTTGCTCGTCTATTTCTCCAAGTTAAAATTTCTAGATTTTCATGTTCTTACGTCAAATAAACACCTCTTTTAGCTGAAATTTTAGTTTGTGATAATGAACACCTGATGAAATTGTTATAAAATTTGCGTTTATACTGAACAAAAGGAATAAAATAGGCATTTGGACCCTTTCAACCATCATTTTTCTTCCTCGTGAGCCGTCATATTTGTACATCCGATACATACATTATTTTTAATATATTAAACATGTCCTAATCGCTTTAGAAATATTTTCTTCCTTCATTATGGAACAGATGGGTTTAGGTACAATTCATTGACCTTCACAAAGAATTAGTTTTTTTTTTTTTTTCCTCACATATTTTTAGAATTAGAGGACTATTAAGATAAGTTAAGATATGACTTTACTAGCACAGTTCGGATGATTACTCTCAAACATTAGGAGAGGACTACCTCATACTTTTATGAATATTAAAACAAAGGATGAGACTTATTTGGAACTCGAACCTGTTAGTTGAGGTAGTAAGTGGAAGTAACTAACCACTAAGTCACTCCACTTACAAAAAATTACTTTTAATTCACCCAATAATTTAATTTGTCCTTGTAACGATTGATAATGGATCCATACTTTCTTAAGGGATGTATTCAATTTAAGATTTTATTGGAATTTAGAAGTTTTAAAAATTAATTCAAGTATATTTAATCCAAATTTAATAGATTCCATTGAAATTTATGTCTATTCAATCCAGATCCATATAAAATCTATTAAAATCTAAGTGTATTGAATCATATTTATATTAATCCAATAAAATCTTAAGTGTATATAATTTGGATTTGTATGAAATATAATAAAATTTAAGTGTATTTAAAAAATCATTAATTTACAAATTTCATTTAAATGATGAATTTGAAAGGATTTTAATGTGATTTTTATGATG
This sequence comes from Litchi chinensis, assembly GCA_019925255.1. Lineage (NCBI taxonomy): Eukaryota > Viridiplantae > Streptophyta > Magnoliopsida > Sapindales > Sapindaceae > Litchi > Litchi chinensis. The sequence continues at coordinate 11,041,683 of CM034475.1, read as the reverse complement.
AAAAAAGTTTATAATAAACCTTACCATTCTCTGTAAGATTTCATTGGATTTAAGGAATTTAAAAAATTAATATAGAATCCATAAAGTATATGAATTCTATTAAAATCTATTATAAAAAAAAAAATTCATCAAACTCCAATAAATTATAGTTGAATACACTTCCCCTTAATTCACAATTGCCTAATTATGACTTCCTAGATATCACGATTTGGAAGACAATCTATTGACGTAATAATCGACATATATATATATATATATATATATATATATAACACAATCAAATTGACCAAGCAAGTCATGCAAGCACTTTGTTAAGGGTAAATGTCAAAACTATATATAATATATATATATATATATATATATATAGTTTTATATATAGTTTTGACATTTACCCTTAACAAAGTGCTTAAACTCTTTCACTTTCACCTCTTTTAACTCAGGTTTGAATCTCATTTTGTTCTAATAATAACTAAGTATAAGATACCTCTTTCCTATAATGAAAGTTATATTTCATATTATACTGTAAAATGACCTCTTTCCTACATTAAAAATTATTTTTGAGATTGTGTTGTAGGATAAGTTATATTCCAGACCATGGTTATAACGTCTAATCTAGCAAGGTCACAATAGATATTACATTTAAAAATAGGATTTTAATGTCATATTGGTAAAGTAATTTTACCATCAATTACATCTATTAGATTAATTATAAGAGTGATTATTGAAATTAATCGAATGGTTGGAATTATTGAATTAGCTTAATAAGGTAATCAAATCTTTTAAAATAATAACCTCAAAAAATTCATTTTCTCATTTCTTTCATACGGGAAAGTCAATGGATTTGGAAGTTACCGGGAAAGATCAATCCATATAAATTTCCAATCGACACGTAATAAAAGAAGGAAGTTGTTTTTTTTTTTTTTAATTATTATTATTATTATTTAGAAACAACAGGAAGTTACCAAGCACCATCCTTTTTGCTCAATGAAAACCCAAAAAATTTCTTAATTTGTAAGACTTTCTCTATCTCGTCGCACAAATCAAAATCAACGAACCCACAGGACCAAAGCAACCGCGTCAATTGACGCGGGCTCTGCCGTGTCCACTAATATAATAAAACGCGCTAAACTACGGCGCGTCCGCCTACTTGCCTTTTCCCACCATTCCAACTCCATTACTGTCTCCTCTTATATAAACTCTATAACCTCTCCTTCTACAACATATTCTCTCAATTTGTTTTCTCAAAACAAGAGTTTTCCATCTCCCATTCGAGTGTTCATTTATTTTTCGTTATGGCAGATAAACAAGCCCACTTGAATGGAGCCTATTACGGGCCAGCCATTCCACCAACAAAACACTACCACCGCCCAGGCCGTGGCTCAGGTTGTGGCTGTGGCTGCTGCCTCTTGACCCTTTTGCTCAAAATCATCGTTACGATTGTTGTCATCGTCGGCCTTGCTGCCCTTATTGTCTGGCTCATCTTCCGCCCCATCAACAAGGTCAAGTTCCATGTGAACGACGTATCTCTCACTAGCTTCAACCTCACGGGAAACCAGAACCTTGACTACAGACTTGCTCTTAACATCACTATCCGAAACCCTAATAAGAAGATCGGTATATACTATGATCGTATAGAGGCCAGGGCTTACTATGATGACCAGAGGTTAAAATCAGTGTTTTTACCGCCATTCTATCAGGGACATAAGAATACCACTGTTTTGAGTACGGTCTTTGAAGGGCAGCAATTGTTGATGGGAGAGGAGATTCAAGAGTTCAATGAGGAGAAAGCTACTGGGATTTATAGCATCGATGTAAACCTTCACTTGAGGGTCAGATTCAAGTTGGGCAAGATCAAAACTCCCAGGTTTAGGCCAAAGATCAATTGTGAGTTGAAGGTACCTGTGACTTCTTCTAGTGGCAGTTTCAGTGGTGGCGCTCAATCTGCCAAGTGCGAGGTCGATTTCTGATTTCTTCACCGCATCTTCTTCATGCTTCATTGGGTGTTCCAGTATTTTTTTGGGTTTATTTATTCTTTTGTTTATGGTATTGTTCATTCAATACCGATTTATGTTATCATCTGTATATGATCTACTACATATCGTTGGATCATACGTTTTTTTATACCTTTTTTTTTTTTTTTTTCTAGATGTTATCTGTTAGACTTACGTTTTGCATGTGAATAAATAATGAATATATGAATTATTTATCCGCTTTTGATAATAAGATGGTTTATAAGTTATTATTAATATTATTATTATTTTGAGAAAAGATGGGTGATGAGTTTGATGTTTGGCGGACTTTTCATATTTTAAGAAAACTGTAATTAAACTACGAATTTGCGCTATTGAAAGTCGAAGGGCCTACGCACCCCAAAACGAAAAAACGAATGTAGGAGGGCAGATTCCTAAGGAGATTGAAAAAAAAAAAAATGTAAGACGGCAGTCAAACACGTAAGATGAACAAAGTCAGAAAATTAAATATGTTTCTTTGAATTGTCAATGAGTTTAGATCGTTAGATGATCAATTCAATATGGGCCAGCCAATACATTATTTTTCTATAACAACGGAATATTCTAACATGTGGTCAGCATTATGTCACAGGGGATATAATCTTGTACCAACTTGATGAGAAAGGAGGTCACCTGTAATTTTATTGAACAATATGCACATCGTGTACTGAAGATACATATTATATATTGCCCACAGCAGAAAATTACAATCATTAGAAAAGTGGAAATTCTTTATTGAAAAAAGGTGTGTAAAAATTAAGTTTGTCAGTAGTAAGCCTTTATCTGTACATCAATTAATGTGTTAACCAGACATGAAAATGTCACATGTAAATTCATGAATGCGTGGATATCCACATATAATGGGTGGATGAAGATTTTATTAAGTTTATGGACGAATGAGGATGTGAATTTCCACACCCGAAGTGGGTTTAATTATGGATGCAAGTACGAAAAAAATCATATTCTTACTCATATACCACAAAATCAAATAAATGTATTATTTGTTATCTTTTAAACTAATATGCCCAAAATAACGTCATTTTGAGTATAGTATTCATGGACAAGCTCAAAAAATGTCGATTTGAACTTCTATGCTAAAAACAGTTTAGAAATCCCTAACACTTTTGTTTGACATGGTTCTCCCCTCTTTGCCATTTTGCTGTCCATAAGACCATAGCAAACAACCCTTCCCTGCCGTCAAGCTTGTCCTCGCCATCGTCGGTCTCTTGCCTTAATAATTTTACTAATTCTCTCAACAAATGCACTATGAGGACAAAAATACCATTATACCATTTTAATATTTTTGTTTAAATCATAAAATAAGAAAATAAAAAATCAAATAATTTTTTTTCTAGTCATTCTCTCCCATTGCTCTGATCATCCTGTCCAACAAACTCCTCGGATGACACTTCTCCATGAACACTCCTCCTCCTCCTCCTTTTCTTCCTTCTTTTTTTGTCCCTTCTTCATCTCCACACCAAAAGATGGATAAGAAAATAACATCCCTATTACTATATCAATCTCTTCTATATATGTCATATTATTATTGTGATATCTCTATTTTTCATATATACAATATATTATTGTAGTTGTTTTGTATAGACCATATTATTCTAGTTGTATAGAATATTCAACTACCTATTTTATTTTCCTCTTTAGCTTATAAATATGCTTCAATTTATATATCGTAAAATTACAATAAAATACACAATATTCTTCCATACTTTATCATGGTATTAGAGCTTATGATTCTCTAAAATTTTTCAGCTACTGCCTCTATTCCATTTTGTTGCATCTGTTTTCAGTCGTTCTGTTGCCTTTGTTCTCAACTGTGGTTTTTGTCTCATTGAGTGTAGTCTCTATTTTGTTGCTGCATTGCGTGCAATCTTTATTTTGCTGTTGTGATCTCCGTCTCACTACGTGCAATCTCTGTTCTACCGCTGCTCGACGTGCAGTCTTTGTTCTATTGTTGTAGTCTCTATCTTTGTTTCGGTGCTCAATAACTTGATTTCCAAACTCAAATAGTTTACGGGGATGTTACCATATCAATCTCTTCTATATATGTCACACTATTATTGTGACATCTCTATTTTCCATATATGCAATATATTATTCTAGTTGACTTATGTAAAATATAGGGCAAATTGCACACCTCCTCTAAGATTTGGTGAAATTGCACAAAAATGACGATGTTTGGATAATCTATACTAACCTCCCATAAGGTTCCAAAAATTTAGCACAAACCTCCTTTACTATTAATCAACCATTAGTCAATCTTTATCAAGTCCAAATTGTTAAGGATAAAATAGTCAATACACACCTTATAAATATTTTAATTTAATATATATACTAATTTAATTAATAAATAAACAAAAAAATTAAAAGTATATATATTTTTAATTAATAAATAATAATATAATATTTAAACTCTTAAAAAAAAAAAAATCTTCATCTTCTAGCTCTTCATTATCATCTTCCTTCTCTCCATTTCATCATTTTATCATGGGATAATCCCAATATCCCCCCTGTAGTTTGACGAAATAGTTGAAATTTTTCCTGTAGTTTGATGAAATAGCTAAAATCACCCCTTACTTTAAAAATCGCTAATATCCCCCTTCTTGATTTTCAAAATAGATAAAAAAAACCCCCTGTAATTTATTAAAATACCCAAAAAACCCCTTACCGTTAATTTGGATGTTAAAATCAACGGTTGACCGTTATCTGAAAAGGAAAATCCCAATATCCCTCCTGTAGTTTGATGAAATAGCTAAAATCCCCTCTTATTTTAAAAAATCGCTAAAATCCCCCTTACTTTAAAAAATCGCTAAAATCCTCATTTATTTTAAAAAATCGCTAATATCCCCCCTCTTGATTTTCAAAATAGATAAAAAAAACCCCTGTAATTTATTAAAATACCAAAAAAACCCCTTACCTTTAATTTGAACGTTAAAAGTTAACGGTTGACCGTTATATGAAAGGGCAAAACTGTCAAATAAAATAAAAATAAAAATATTAATATTTAATAAAACGATAATTTAATATTAAAAAAATTTAAAAAAATTAACCGTTCATTTCTAAAATGGACGATGGTGATCAAAATTACTAAAAAAATTTAAAATATTAATAATTTTTAAAAAATTATGTCCACCGTCCATCATATTGATGGACGGTGGATATAATCCAAAAAAATAAAAAAAATAAAAAAATTAATTTTTTTTTTTTTTTTTTTTTTTTTTTTCACTCTCTCTTTTCTCTTTTCTTCTTCTTCTTTTCTCTATCTGCTTCGTCTCCCGACAGTAGGTGGACGGACTCTCTTCTCTTCTTCTTCTTCTTCTACTTTCTCTTCTTTCTTCTCCTTCTCTCTCTTCTCTCTCTCTCTTTCTTCTCTCTCTCTCTTCTTCTTCTTCTTCTTCTTCTCTCAGCTATGGTCTCCGTCGACATGGAGACTGTGGGTGTCTGACGAGGATACCATTGGGTCTCCTTCATCAGAAACCAGGGGTGGTCCGACGAAAGAGACCAGAACTGGTCTCCACGTGATGGAGACCAGATCTAGTCTCCGTGAAGACCAGATCGGAGATTCTAATCTTCGATCTAGTCTCCACGGAGACCAGATCTGGTCTCCATTGCGTGGAGACCAGAACTGGTCTCCACGCGACGAAGACCATTTGGTCTCCTTCACCGGACCACCCTTGGTTTTCGATGAAGAAGACCCAATGGTATCCTCGCCGAACACCCCCAGTCTCCATGCCAACAGAGACCATAATCGAGAGAAGAAGAAGAAGAGAGAGAGGAGAATAAGAAGAAGAAGAGAGAAGAGAGTCCGTCCACCCACCGTCGGGAGACGAAGCAGATAGAGAAGAAGAAGAGAGAGGAAAGAGAGAGTGATAAGTAGAGAGAGAATGTGTTTAAGTATTCATTTTTTTAATTTTTTTTTTAAATTTTTTTGGATTATATCCACCGTCCATCATATTGATGGACGGTGGACGTAATTTTTTTAAAATTATTAATATTTTTAAATTTTTAAAATTTTAAATTTTTTTAATAATTTTGATCACCACCGTCCATTTTAAAGATGGACGGTTAATTTTTTTAAAATTTTTTTAATATTAAATTATCATTTTATTAAATATTAATATTTTTATTTTTATTTTATTTTGATAGTTTTGCCCTTTCATATAACGGTCAACCGTTAACTTTTAACGTCCAAATTAAATATAAGGGGTTTTTTGGGTATTTTAATAAATTACAGGGGTTTTTTTTATCTATTTTGAAAATCAAGAGGGAGGATATTAGCGATTTTTTAAAATAAAAGGGGATTTTAGCAATTTTTTAAGGTAAGGGGTATTTTAGCGATTTTTTAAAATAAGGGAGATTTTAGCTATTTCGTCAAACTACAGAGGGGATATTGGGATTTTCCCTTTCAGATAACAGTCAACCGTTGACTTTAACGTCCAAATTAATGGTAAAGGATTTTTTGGGTATTTTAATAAATTTCAGGGAGTTTTTTTATCTATTTTTAAAATCAAGAGGGGGGATATTAGCGATTTTCTAAAGTAAATGAGGATTTTAGCTATTTCGTCAAACTACAAGGGGGAAATTGGGATTATCCCTTTTATCATCCATCTCTTATTTCATCAAAATCATCATCTCCATCATTTTCATCAAACCAACATCACTCAAATCAATCATCATCATCAAACCAAATATCACTCAAATAAAAAAACCTTAAAGTTCATAATTTTTTTTTTTTTTAAAAAAAAAAAAAAAAAGAATCACCCTCTGGAGACTAGATATGGTCTTCATTGTCGGAGACTAGATCCAGTTTTCGGTGACGGAGGCCACCAATCTCCTGGTCTCCAACGTTGGAGATCAGGAGACTAGTGGTCTCCATCACTAGAGACCACTAGTCTCCAAATGCGTCTCCAGTGATGGAGACGATCTCCATCTCTTAAAACCTTTTGGTTTCCATGGGAGACCAAGATTTAGGGGACCAAGATTTGGTCTCCCATGGAGACTAGGTTATTATTATTATTTTTTTAATATTTTTTAATTATTTAATTTTCTAATTAAATTAATAATGTATATAATATTAATTTTAAATTTACAAAAATAAAAAGTTTGACTTTAAATTTGACTTCTTTTTGTATATTTGACCATTGACCGAATGAATTTAACCATGTTGACTAACAATAAGAGAGGTTTGTGCTAAATTTTTCGAATATCATAGGAGATCAGTGTGGGTTATTCAAATATCGTCATTTTTATGTAATTTAGCCAATCCTCAAAGGAGTGTGTGCAATTTGCCCTAGAATATACTATTCTAGTTGCCTTGTGTAGAATATTTATCTGTCTATTTTATTTTTCTCTTTAGTTTATTAATAGACTTCACTTTGTATGTTATAAAATTAGAGTGAAATACACAATAATCTTCAATACTTTATCAGTCCCTATATTGCCGCATTACTCACATCAACCAGACAATAACGTCTCTAAAATATGTAAAATTCTATGAACTTTTTTCTCCTTCTCTGACAAAGGAGTGGAGAAGATGAAGAAGAAAAAGGACAGAAGGAAAAGAAGGATCATCCAGTGAGTAGATTTTTCTTTGTCAAAAAAAAAAAAAAAAAAAAAAAAAAAATCTAAATGACGTGTGGGTAAATTTTTAGAATAGTTAATGATAATTACATCAAAACACTTGACATTTAGGTCAATTTCGTAAAATTGTTGATCTAGGTCACTTTTTGATAAATCTAGTAATTTATGATCATTTACCTCCAGAAGGCTTTATGCAAAATTATATTTAACTCTGAATGTTAAATTTTAGTGTCCCTGTTGACAAAACTGTGTTATCTTATTACACTCCAGCATTTAGCCCTTCGTTTGATGATAATTTAATCCTTAATGCAAATTACTAGAATAGACAAAAACAATTGCAAAAACATATACCCTTTAATCTGAAGTAGCATGCACTGATGGAATACTGCTACCAACCATTTTTATTATATATATATATATATATTTTTTTTTTTGACATGATTTGGATTTGAGCCTAGAATTTAGAACTCTGCCAAACGCATCTCATCTATCTACTAAACACTTGAAAATTGGTGGAGCAAGAATGAAAACGAGAAAATAAATAAAACTTCAATTTGCAACTCAAGCAACACACAACTTTGGTTTCTCGATATCAGTCACAATGGATCTAAAGAAATTGCAGCCCAGCTGCTTATAGGAGAATTAGCCCTCTAGTCTTTTAAATAACTATTATATGCTTCTTACATATCTCACTGGTCACTACTTGATAAACCAACAAGGCTCTGTACTGCGGCTTCTGCTTGTATTAACTGAATCACGGAAACATGAACCAAATAAGGAATATATCCTCGACATCTTAAAGCAATATATGTTAGTTTCATCTCAACAGTAGTTGAACTATGAATTAAAAAGATCAGAATTATTTTCTACGTTAATCATTATACCGGGCACAATAGAATATTTGTTTTATTTATTTTTGAGTGATTTGAATCTAAAACAGTACCAACGTGAATAAAAGTTCACTATTATAAAACTATATTGGAGGATGGTGTGACATTTATTATGGAAAGTTTAAGATTTATTTTTTTATTTAACTTTCCAATTTTAATATCTGTAACTGCAGTACATAATCTTTAAATAGATCATCCCAAATTACCATTTCCGTACTGGTATAAACAAAATTTGTGCTCGAATAACTTGCAAGGAAGGAAAAAAAAAAAAAATCGATTGCAGTCTTCTAGATGGTTTTCACCGAACATGTTAAATTAATAGAATCTCCATGAAGTTTTATGGCAAATAGCACAAACTTTCCTTCAAGTATAGTGAAAAGATAAAATATTCAATATTTACTACTAATTCCACAGACATACTCTGGAGTCAATGGTTAAACGGTTAGATTTAATGGTTTATCTAAGGCTTTAGGGTATCTAATCATTTTGCCTGTTCATTAAAATAGGAAATCAAGAGTTGGTCAATGATGTGGTGGTAATGCCACTGATTTGGTGCCTTGGGTGCCTATTTCAACTTTTACCAATGGCAAAAAACCTCTCTCTTACTATATAAAATATAAAAATGTGTGGATTGTTCCTTCATCTTATATGAACCTTCTTCTCACTTATGTATAGGTTAATCTCTCATATATGAGAGCCGCCCCCCGAGTCTCGCTTCAGAGTCAAACTTCATTTAGTTTTGATTGATCTTTAAGTTTGTCCTAATCGACAAAAAATATTTATGTGAAATCTTAAATTATATTCGAAGTTTTTATAATGATAAATTTATCTCAAATTTAATTATGAAATAATTACAAATTTTCAATAATCATATTTTCAAATAAAAACTTTGAAGTCCATCATAGTTCTTCACGATTGACGCTTGATTGTTGGGTTTATTTATTGTAATTAATTGTAAAAGTTGAGTATTTTTATTTTTTCACTATATTTACAGGAATTATATCCTAATCAAAGGTAAATATCGTTTTTACGCAGCCTGTTTTAAAAATAAAAGGACAATTTTACCCTCTCAAACACACTATTTACATTTTATACTTCTCTTTTATCATCTTGGATAAGTAATCTATCAACAAGAGCAATGTGGTAAAAGAGATGTATAAGATAAAAATGAGTAATGTTAGACTTTTTAAATATTTCGTTAAATTCATATCTAAATAATGTGACATATTAATTATTAATATCCTATTAATTATCACATTTACTCATTATTTATAAAATTTTGATAACTTATATGTCACATCATTTGAACATGAATTTAAGTAAAATATTTGAAAAATTTAACATTACTCGAATGCAAATAATTTATTTGAGAGGTAAAAAGATCTTGACAATTTCTATGTCACATAATTTAAATATGCATTTGAGTAAAATATTTGAAAAACTTAGTATTATTCGGATGCAAGTAATTTATTTGAGAGGTAAAAACGATTTTTTTGAATAAGACAAAAACGAATTTACTTTAAAATGTTGATAATTTTTTAAATTAAACATGGTCCATTAATTTCTCCAAGTTAATGTTTCCAGATTTTCATGATTTTATGTCAAATGAACATCTCTTTTAGCTGAAATTTTAGCTTGCGACGGTGAACAGCCGATGAAATTGGAATAAAATTTGCATTTGTACTGAACCAAGGGAATAAAATAGGCATTTGGATTCTTTCAACCGTCATTTTTCTTCCTCGTGAGTCGTCATACACACATTATTTTTAATATATCGCATTAGAAATATTTTCTTAGTTCCCGATGGAACAGGTGGGTTTTAGGTAGAATTAATTTACTTTCAAAAATTTGTCCATTTAACTATTGATAATGGATCCGGACTTTCTTAAGAGTTGCATTCAATTTAGAATCTCAGTGAAATTTTAAAAATTTGGATATATTATATTTGAATTTGAATAGAGTTTAATAAAATCTAGATATATTCAATTTAGATAGTATAAAATTCATTAAAATTTGGATGTATTTAATCTATATTTATATGAAATTCAATAAAATTTCAATATATTCAATTCAGATTTGTATGAAATTCAATAAAATTCAAATGTATTTAAAAACTTCATTAGCTTATAGATTTCATTTAAGTGGAGAATTTCGGTAGATTTTAAAGTGATTTTTATAAGGGAATGTTACACTAAATTACCTGCACATAACCTATTATTACAACAATGATGCAACTTTAGCCTATATAGCACTGAAATACCTTTGACCACATAAACCATTGTTGATTGAATGGTGGTTTTAACGTAATATGGTAAAAATACCTAATAATCATTGCACATAACCAAATGTAATGTGACTACTGACTACCTAATATGATTTTAACATAAATCAATTTAAAATAAACTTTAAATATATTAATTAAAATAATAATTTCGATATTATTGAATAAAAATAAATGGACACCTGGTTCACCTTTCAATAAACCAGGTAATTTCTCTTGCTTGTCTCTTCTATCGAAGATGAGCATACAATATCTTCTTCTTTAATCACTCTATCCTCTTTCCAAAACTCTTATTCTTCCTTCACAACACAATATCTTCCTCAACCATTTCACTTAATATTCACCAATTAATATATTTACAAATAATTAATAAGAGAAGTTAAAAAAAAAAAAATCTTAGGCAGATGGGAATATTTCTAAAATGATCTCCAACATTTGCTCATAATAAGAAAATACTCCCATAGTTTTGTAATTAGCAATTTTATATCTTGCCATTAGTTTTTCCGTTAGAAAATTAATTAAGAGATTGTTCGTTTTTCTATTTAAAACTTTATAGTACTGAATTACATCTTTTTATTTTTTTAAGTAGTTAAATCACTTAAAACTACCAAAAAACAACTGAAAAAATTAAGTAAGAATTTTTAACTTTTCACTTAATTATAAACCACTTAATGATATTTAAAAGTTTTTATTTCAAATTTATCCTCCCAAAATAATATAATTTCAAAATTATCCTAATTTTATATTACTCATATTTTCTTTTCTGTTTTTTTCCTTGATACTTAAAAAAATATATTTGAGAAGTAAAATCTAAATACATCTCATCCCAAATTATCTTGGAATTAAACCAATATATTTTAATTTATAATTTAAACATTCATTTTTTTAATTGTTTTCTTAAATATATTAATATATTTAAATATATAAATATGGTTAATACTATTATATTTTTTAATAATATTTTAATTATGAATAAAATTTTATTAATATCTACATAAAAAATGTTTTAGAATTCATTAAATTATTTATTTTCAAATATTTATATTACATTAATTAAAATTACATAACAACAAATAGTAAAAATAGTATAAATGTTAATTTATTAGTTTTTAGACAATTTTGAATTTAAAAAACAAATAAGTTTATAATATATTTAGAGGTAAGGGGGAAAAAAAAAAACATATTATTCAAATTTCAGATTTCAGTCACTATTCAGTCTTCAATCTTCACCAACATTATTCAGTCTTCAAATAAAAAAACAAACGATCTCTAAGAGCAATAAATAACTTCTTTGTCCTTGATTTAAACTTAATTAAAATAAAATTAAAAAATTAAAATTAAAAAAAAAAATTAATAAAAGTATATCTCCACTATCTATATTTGAAATGGGCAGTGGAAGATCAAAATCAATTAAAGAATTTATTAAATTAGAAAATGAAAATTTTTTAAAAGTAAAAAATAAAAATAAAAAGAATTAATCAAATGAAGATATCCACCGCACATCTTTGAAATGGATAGTGAAAGATCAAAATTAATATAATAATTTATTAAATTATTACACAAAAAAAAGTAATAAAAATTAATCCGAAAAAATTAAAGTCCTCAAATTAAACAAAAAAGAAAACATTCAAAGAAACTTAAGTCCTCCATTGCCAACTTTGGGCGACAAAGTTATAGGTCTCCATCACCGACGACCATTATCGGTGATGGAGATGGTAGAGGGTCTTAATAAACATATAAACAGTAATAAAGTAAAATGAATACGACAACATTTTTAATATGATTCAATTTTACTTTATATTCACAAGGCCTTGCCCATAGTAATCAACTCATTGATAAACTTTAACAAAATACAACCAACTCTTGACTTACTCAATCTAAGACTCTCTCCTAAAGTTAACGCAAGACATATACTCGTTCACCAATTAAGTTGCAACAAGTTCTCATTACCTTCAATGAACTTCAACTACACGAACTCACTTTAACAACTTCAGATCTACCTTATTTTGAAAACTAATCGGTTCTTCCTTTCGAAGAACACAAATTGCATGAACTCCCTTGAAGACTTGATAAACCGTCTCTTCTTTGAGACAAAAATGTTTTTCCTACTAAAGACCCAATGACTTGTTATCCTAGCAAGTTTCTAATCAAAATTGGACCTAGTAATCTTACACTTTTGAAGTCTCACATACAACTTTGAAAACAAACTCTCTAAGGTTTACGCAAGCATTCTCTCTGAAGCTCTCAAAAACTCATATTGCTTGCTTCGATCACTTTAAAGAACACTCTCTTTCTAAAACAAAAAACTATATAAAGACAAATACTCTAAGTCACAAATACAAGCAACTTCATAAGATATTTTCTCTTTCATTTTGCATATAAAACTGCACATCAAACTACATGTAAACACTCTCACTGTCGCTTACAAGAATTGCACTACTCATATGTTTTTCTTCAACGTATTGAATTGTATTTATTCAAGAAATGTGTAACAATAATCAAAGAAAATACTATAAATCAATTCATTAGACTTAAAAATCATCAAACAAAATCTCTAAAAATTAGAAATAAAATCAGCTAAAAATTGTAAGTCCATTCATATTTTTTAGTATTGATCAATTCACTTAAATTTCAAGTTTCTTGCTTGACCAAATCTAGTCCAAACAATGTCTTGATTCACGCTACCCTTGCAAATCAATTGACCAATTTACCATTTCAGGATAAACACAAGCTATCTTTAAATTAAAATGATTATTGCCAAATAAGATAAAGTCAAATGAATATTTTATTCCAAAAAAAAATATATGTATATTAATATTTCCTAAAAGATATATAATGAGAATAACTTGACAACTAATCACTAAAATTATTGACAAGACCCTTTTAGACTCTCATTTTGAGTTCGAGAAGATTTTGTGATATATTGAAAACTTATATGCGAGTCTAAAACTTTTGATAAAAATCATTTAGAAATTTAAAAATACATAAAATGGTTTAATAAAAATTTCGATAATATAACTACTATTTAACCAAAATTCCACCCTGTAATATTCAAAATAACACACTTCTAAAATATTTCAAATATGAGCAATATCATATAAAGCATATAAAACAAACTTGTTTTCATATGAGAATATAATTATAAAATATGTTGATATCATTTTCAAATCAGAAAGTCAAAACATAAGCGACACTAACAAGTAATTAAATATTTTACAAACATTAAAGTGGTAAGTATATACATGTAAATCTAGATGTCATTTAATATACAAAATATATATACAATATTAAAATATCATTTCTCAGCATCATGTGATCGAGAGGTCCACCTCTTCCTATCTGAAAGTTTCTTTTAAGACCTGACGATTACCTGGGAAATGATTTTAAAAATATAAAAGAGTGAACAATAATGCCCAGTAAGTGGATATACTTAAAAAAAAAAAAAAAAAAACCCACTCAAATAATCATTTTCAATAATAATTAACATATATAATATAAAACTAATATTAAATAAAACTTTAATGATCCATATTCATTCACATCTAAAATTAATATTAAAATTACATCTTATATCATAATAAAATATAAATACTTGTATGGATAATTTCTGTTTGCTAATAAAAGTTTGATCTACACCAATCTAGTACCCAGAGAAATATGGCATATGTGGTGGAGATACTTAACACACACGTAGAGAGATATCATATACCATACACGTGCTGAGCAACTTATTAACTCTCTCGACAACTCAATGACTTTTTTGACATCTACTATACACATGTTGGCTGACTCTCTAGAATTTACACACGTGAAGCCTGCTTGATCGCTAGATACAATACTGGTGTTCTAAAATCTCATTTCATTCGTTTCTTAACTCAAATAATTTTTATATGCAAATTTGTAATATTCGATTTTTAAATAAAAATATAATTATCAATAATAAATATTTTTGTCGACGTTCGGAAACGGTCGACCCAGAGATTCAGGGGCCCATAATGCGAATGTGGTAATTAAATGATGATAACTGTAATAAATGTGTACTAATGAATGTTTAAGGTTGGTATGTTTTAATAAAGGTGAAAGAATGTTGGTCGTGGTTGCTGAACGGTAGTAATGAGACGATTAATGAAGAAATGAGAGGGAAGAAGGAATACAAAACACAAGATTTTTATGTGGTTCGGCGAGCTCTTAGGTAATTCCGACAGAGTGACGGTATACTAGTGTGCTCTCTCCTTTTAGTACAGTAAAAATCTCCCCTATTTATAGAGGGGGAGAGATACAAAGAAGAGTGTTACATACATTATAAATGATGGTGATTTCAACTAATTCTGACATAAATCATACTGCATTTATTGTAAAGATAATTATTATTTCTTCTATGCACACGTCTACATTTATTACACCGGGAGAAGTATTCTCTTCATTAAATGCATGACTGCTGCATTGAACGCTCCTTGGTAATTGTATAGGTGGTTCCGATGTGAAATCAGGGCATTTGGTAAATCTGATGGCTTGCTGTATAAGGCATCTTCTGGAGCGAGCTCCCAATCTGGTGGACTGCTCGGGGTAAAGGGATGCGGGACTAGGCTAGAATGTGCTCGGTCCGTTTCTGTATCACGCGAGCTTCCGAGCTCGCGAGCTCGCTACAACGACCTGAAGATTGGACTTTCTGGGCTTTTGTCCCTGTTCATATCTGTTGGGCTTTTACCAGCCAATTTATCCAAGCCGAGAAAATGGGCATAACAATTCTAAAATCAAATAATAAATCATAATACATAATTAATAAATAAATCAATTAATTAAATAATTTTCTTTTAATAACAATTAAATAAATAAAAGCTAAAACTTAAATTAAAATAACTCAATTCAATCGAAATAAACAATTCAAGAAATTAATTATTTAACAAATAATTCATTTATAATAATTCATAAATAACCAAATCTAAAAATATAGATAACTATAAATAATTAATTCGTTTTAAATGAAAACAATCCACTAATAAATTTGGTGTCAAACTCTTTTTGAAACTATTAGCATCCAAATTATCCTTGAGTTCTTTTCCACTAAAACATAACATAAAAACCTATTTAGAATCCATTAAAAAAATTCAAAAAATTAAACTTGGAATTGAATTTATTGCATACCAAATCAACTTAGAAATCAGCTTCAATTATTTCCTATTTTCTCTATCTTTTCTTTTCTTCTTCTTCTTCAGCTTGGTATGTTCTTGTACTTTTTGTTTTGCTTTGATTCTGTCAACATTCAGAATCAGTCGACCTAAAGATTCAAAGGTTTAGACTGCGATTCAAATAATAAATGATGATAAATATTATTTAAGGTTGGTAAATGATAATAAAAATGATTGAATGCTGGTTAAGGTAGATGAGTGATAGTAAAGGAGTGATTAATAACAAGAGAAGGGGGGAAGGAAGAATGCAAAGACAAGGATTTTTACGTGGTTCGACAAGTGTTCCTACGTCCATGGGTCATCTTGAATAAATTTTGGCAGAGTGACGGTAATACTACTGCTAACTTGTTTTTACAATGACCATCCCCCCTAGTTATAGAGAAGAGGGGTACATGATAAAAATCATCATTATTCTCAACTAATTTGACTCAGACCATATTGTATTTATTGCTACAACAATGATTATTCTTACATGCCCACTTCCGCATTAAATACTTCAGGTAAGGTCTTTTCCGTATTAAATGCATAGCTGTCATCACATTAAATGCCCATTGAGAACTGTAGAGATTGAGTCGGCGTGAAATCTGAAAATTCGAACGATTTGGCATTGGCTTCTCAAGACACTGTCTGGCGTGAGCTCATCGATCTGTTTATTTATGCAAGTTGAAGATAAGTTGAGATAAACTTTGTCATGGTCACGAGCTGAGGATGCGTTAAAGTAAATCTAACAGGCACGAGCTTGAGGGTTCAGTGAGCTCGTAGTCGCGACCTGAGGAATGGGCTCTTTGGGCCTTTCGCGACTGTACGCGTCATTTGGGCCTTTAGTGGCCCATTTGCCTAGGTCGCAAAAACAGTCATAACAAGTTCCATGTGTTTGATTTCTTCACTTATATATATATATATATATATATGTTCTATACCACCCACCACCCTTTTTTTAATAATAAATAAATAAACTCATCATTTTCTTTACAGCCACCTCACCCATCGTTTTTTTTTGTATTATTATTATAATAATAATATTTTTTTCAATTTTTTTCCTACTTGTTATGCCCGTTTTCACGGCACAAGCGAATAGGTCGCTAAAAACCCAAAAGATGAATACAGTAGCGAAAGACTCAAAGAACCCAATCCTCAGGTCACGGTGAAGAGCTCGTGGGACCCTCAAGCTCTTGCTTATGGCGAATCTGCTTTGGTGCACTTCCAGCTCGTGCTTGTGTCAGATTTACTTTGATGCATTCTCAGCTCGTGTCCATATCTATATCCGTCTCAATACACCTTCAGCTCGTATAAGTGAACATGTTGGATTGATGAGCTTGCGTCAGAAAGTGTCTTGAGAAGCCAATGCCAGATCGTCCCGATTTCCTGATTTCACGCCGACTCAATCTCTATAGTTCTTGAGAGACATTTAATACGATGACGGTTGTACATTTAATGCGGAGAAGACTTTACCTGAAGTATTTAATGCAAACATGGGAATGTAAGAATTATTAGTATAGTAGCAATAAATACAGTATGACCTAAGTCAGATTAGTTGAAAATAGTGATGATTTTTGACGTGTAAAACATTCAATTGTCATTCCCCTTTTCTATAAATAAGGAAGATGTTCATTGTAAAAAAATGAGTTAACATCAGTATTACTGTTACTCTGCTAAAATATATTCAGGGTGACCCATGGACGTAGGCACACTTACCGAACCACGTAAAAATTCTTGTCTTTGCATCATTCCCTCTCCTCTTTCTTTGTTATTAATTGTTCATTTACTATCATCCATCTACCTCAACCAACATTTGACCTTCTTTATTGTTGCTTACCAACCTTATACCATATTAATTATCATTTGTTATCAGAATTGCAGTTTAAACCTTTAGATCTCTAGGTCAACCGATTCCAAACGTTGACACTACCTAAATCGGTCATCCACTTCCATTTATATATTTATTTTTCAATGGACATGAGTCACCGCAATTATCAACTTGTAAATTTATATTTTGCATTCCACATTTTGCTATGACATTTTTTCCTTTCACACCTAACTTACTTAATTTCTTTTAGAAATGTCCTTCAAGAGGATATTTATCCATACTTATTTATTTTTAAAACTTAAACCGGACCAAATTAATAATAATAGATTGGATTTCAATTAATCCTTTGAATCCATTTGAATTAAGGCCTTACAAAAATAATCTTGATATCAATCAAATCCTGTAAAACTCGAAATCAAGTCAAACTTGATAAAAACTTTGAGTTCTGTACTGAGTCTTGTTTACAAAATTTGTTGTAACATCATTGTTGATATGACAATACTAATTCAGCCATTATAAAATGTATTTGAGATATTACAACAGTGTAACCCTATAGTCCATGAATTTGGCTGTAAACTTTTTAAATAATGAAATTGATTTGATTTTTTCTTAACCATTATGCATCCATATTTTAATTCAAAAAATCTACACAAAAAATATTGATCAACTATAAAATAGGAGATTCATTCCTATTTAATAGTTTGATCGAATTTATCTGTAAAATTCAAAATTTTATTTTATGAAAAATAATTTATTTTTTGATGAATAATGTTTCTAAATGAATAGTGTCCAGATAAATAATGATTTTTGGAAAGCAGACCCTACAAATCAAAAATTTCAAAATAAGTATTAAAGTTAAAAGAAACCGAAATAGATTAAAAATGAGTTCATTGAATAGGTTTTAAGCAAGTCAAAGTTTATTGGATAAAAATATCCTTTTTGAACAATAATGGGTATTAATGATTTTACACCCATTTAAATTTTTCCAAACATGCAATTGAAAAATTTCATATCTAATTAGAGTATACATGGTCAATTTGAAGATCTGAGGACCATGAAATATTTTTAGAATTTATTTAGACAAGAATGTGAATTTAATGCATTAAAGGGCAAAATGGATTTTTGACATGAAAATATTAATTAGTGGAAGTATGACACATATTAAGGACCAATCATATGTTTTCTTAAGAGTGAAGTTTGATTATATTAATGGTGAGTAGATTGGTGAGTTATTAAAGAGAGCAAATCAATGTGTGACATATGTAAAAGTTGATTTTTATATCAAATGAGGGTCAAGGGGAATTTAGGTCTTTTAGCACTATTAAAGGAGACATAAATATGACACCACAACATAAATGAAACCAATTCTCAGCCTTTGTTTTTGTGCAGTTTGGCAGACCAAGAAGAAAAAGAAGAAATTAAGCTTGTCATAAGTCATTTCAAGTTATCTAGGTGTGAATGTGATACTTCATCATCTCTTCCTTTTGTCTCCATTAAAAGTGTTCAAGAATGTGAGGGGCTGAATTTGAGCAGGAGAAAGTGAAGAAATAAGTAAGTTTATAGGTTAGGTTTTATGGGTTTTCATGAGTTTTTGTTTGGTTTTCTAATTTACGTTGTTAATTGAATTTTTGGCATGTTTAAAACACTATTTTCACCATAATTAGACTTGGGATTTAAGGAGTTAAACGAAAAAAAAAAAAAAAAAAGATTATTCAAGTGGCTTGTATCAAGGTGAGCACACTAATCTCATGCTTAAACTTGGATTTAAGTTATATTTAAGTGTTAGGGAAACATTTTGCATGATTTAAGATAATTATATACCAAGAAAACTAAAGAAAAATGATGATATCCCACCAACTAAATTTTTAGCCATGTGTATACTTCTTGGTTCAATTTATGTTTGATGATTTTGATAGAGTTTTATGCTTATTTATATGTGTTTAAGTTGATTGGAATCAAGAATAATGAAAAGGAAAGTCATATGTATATATATCTATTACATTCGGCCAAGGTGCATAGTAATGGTTCATGTTACAATTTAAGCTTCAATAGTTTGATGCATGTATAAGTTCTAAGTGACAATTATACTCGTACTAAAGTGTAGGAGGAGTGAAGAGCTAAAGAAGAGCTTGAAAGAGTGGTTTGCTAGTTGGATAGCAAGTTGTGAGTGATTATTTTTAAAGCTTTTATGAGCTTTATCAGTTAATAATTAATAATTACAAATATTTATTTTAGTATTTAATTTATTATGTTGAATGGATCAAGTTTTTAACATGTTAATATTTTTTAATGATGCATGTAAATTTTTAAATTTACGTTATAAATGTATATATTTTAGTAGTAAAGTAATTTAATATGTTTGAGTGAAGACATGCATAAAAGAGACATGCTAAAGGTATCTGTAAAGTTATAGACTTTTATCTTAGAAAGATAGTATTTTAGTTGTAAATCATATACTAGAAAAAAAATATATTTTTTAGTTAAATCAATATACTTTTATGTCTAGTGTATGTAAGATTTTTAAGTATATTGAAAGGATTTTAAATGTCTTTGGTTTACTCTAATCCCCAGTATATTCGACTGAAGTATCATATGCGTATATGATAAAAAATAAAGAGAGTCATTAAATTGGAGGGTTGAGTCAGTGTGTCGCCCTCTATACGTATAAGGTAGTGTAGATCTACCTGATGTTGGGGGAAACAATCCCAAAGTTTCCGTATCTGCAACTACACATGGTAGCATTCTCTAATTCTATTGATGTATATACATACCGTCACATAAGAATGAGTTTCCCTGGATTACCTTGTAAGACAAGTTTTAGAAGGAAAAACACGTCATTAGATATGAAGTTTAGAAAACAAGAAAATTTATGTTTTATGAGATTTATTACTAGATTTCGAGCATTATTATTTATATGTTTTATGTCAGTTTTACAATTTTATAACTGTTAGAAAGAAATTATTAATTTTTCAACATATTTTGGGAGGATGTATATAATTAGAAAGTAAATATTATAGTTTAAAAGTTTACCCACTCACCGAGTTAACTCACTACTCTTTTTATGTTTTTGAAAAACAAAATCATCCCTAGGTGCAGGTTTGAGCCATCAAACGGAAGGGGCTTCATCAGACGTGCAGGTGGATTGAAGACACGATGCTACTACACTTGTTTACTTTTAAAATGTCATTTGCATGCATAATTACTTATGAGTTGATGTTTATTTTGTAAATACTATTTTTGGATAATATATATATATATATATATATATATATATATACACTTTAGTAGTTTATGTTTTTTGGGAAAAAAAAAATTATGAACTACGAGAGCGTTGATCTCTACCGAGTTGGAGTACATAGGCAATTAAGCTTAATCTCAACTCAAGCTCAAAAGTTTTGAAAATCTTGCGTATATCATGCTTTTGTGTAAATTAAATGATTTTTAAGTTGTATATTTTTAAACTGAAAGCATGATTATTGAAAAATAAAATATGCTTTGAGACTCGGAAGTTGATAATTTTTTTGCTATAGAATTATATAGATTTTCTATAAATTTTTACAGGGTGAAATGTTTAGAAAACAGACGTTATGTTATCAAAATTTTAATAACTCGGTTTTGCAAACGTACACTAAATAGAAAAAGTTTCTATCCATTTTCACTAGAAAATAAATTTAAAGTGAAAGTGGTACCTCCACGGGACCCTTTTGAGCCAGAGTGATGGTTCGATTGAGTTTTATCGGAGTGCCACAAGACTCCCATCGAGGTTCCACAGGGGGATTCAGGGCAAGCCACGTCACTATCTTTAACATTGTTATCCATGAAACAAAAAAAAAAAAACAATTTGGTCAAACCACATTTGTAATTAAATAATTCGATTCATATGTAAAACTTGCAGAAAAAGAAGGAGATGTTTTTAAAGATTTTCCTAAAAAATTGTATGTCAACCCTTAGACTTTAGAAAAGACTAATGGTGCGTTTACTTCACTTGGAGGAATCGGAATAGGAATCGGAATGAGAATCGGAATGATCTGGAATCGGAATGACTTGGAATCGAAATGAAGTATCGGAATCAGAATAAGTTGTTTGCTTCAACTGTAACAATCGGAATCGGAATCGGAATCAGCGGTATTCCCATTAAGCTGTTTACTTTACTTTGGAATCAGAATGGATTAATTATAAGTTACAAAAATGTCCTTAATTAAAATTATGGATTAATTACAATGTACAAAATTTTGTTTAAAATGTTAGTGTTATCTTTTTATCTTGTAATTCATCATAATAAGCTAAAAAAAAAAAAAACTTAACAATTTGACAATATCATTGTAAGCATTTTGTGTATTTATTATTTATTTTTAGAAGAAGATATTATGTATTTATATGGTATATCAAATCATTTTTTTTAATTATATATAAAATATTATCTAAACTTTCTTAACCATATTATTGTAATATTCTTCAATTGAACTCAAAATTTTAGTGCTAACTGTAAATTATTTCTTATAAAATATAACATTTTGCACTAACACATTTTTTTTATGAAAACTTATAGCATATGTAAATATTTATATTTATAAATATAAAACAAAGGAATAAACTTATAGCATATTTTTTAAAGAAGGGTATAAGGGATATTTTAGCTTGATAAAGGGAATGAGAATGAGATTCTCAAGTGGATTGGGGGGAATAAGATTCTCATTCCTCAACCCCAAATTGATGTGGGGCCCACCATTTCATTCCCATTACGGAATGAATTTTAAGCAAGTAAACATTATCAATCAATCTCATTCCTGATTCCTATTCCCCAATCAATGAAGTAAACACACCCTAAATAACTTTATTTCCAAGAGTTTTAACTACACAAAATCTGCACAAGAAAATATTCTAGAGCCAAATCAGATTTCCAAAATAAAGATTATTTTTCTATAAAGATTATTGTCCAAAATAAGGTCAACCCAATATTTTATTTCCTTTTAATATTTTTCTTCAATTACTGACACAAGGAAATTTAAATATCTTGGCAAATAATCATAAGAAAAAAAAAGTTTATATTGAACAACTCATATAAATCAGATCAATCATGAAAACAAAGTCAACTATGAACCAGAAAAACGAGACTCATCTAGATCCTAAATCTAATTCGAAATCTTCATTGAATCTTGCACAAAAATTGTTGTAAGAGACTCATCTAGATCCTAAATCTAATTCGGAATCTTCATTGAATCCTGCACAAAAATTGTTGTAACACATTATCACAGCCGGTGTAACATCACAACATCTGTTGAAATATTTCTTTACAAGTTATAATTTCTGACTATCGACGGTGCATGGATATTGCTGTACAAATCTTATTGCATTGCAAGATGTGAACGTTAGTGCACAACCTGTGCACAGTGCACTAACAATCATACATCTAAATATAAAACCATCTAGACATGTGATTATAAAATAATATTTTTATAATTAATAAATTAAAATTATTGATTATTATAATTTAAAAATTTAAATTCATATAGTTTTTAATAAAAATATAAATTAATATTAACGTTAAGTACTAATTCAAGTAAATTTTTTTATAAATTTATTAAAATTCATTTAAGAACGTAAAGGCGTGTCTCCTCCTCATTTGTGAGGAGGAGTGACTGTTCCTAGCACTCCTCCATGTCAGCAAAATTTATTGGAAAATCACGGGAATTAAAAGACTATATTTATATTTTGTAGCACCTACAACTAACGGCTATAAAGATCTAGGAGCACTTCTGCTTTACAGCCATATGATTGTACGACTACGAAAGTACTAAATTTTTCATTAATGAAGTGAAACCGAACAAAACAGAGGAGAGCTCCACTCAGATCCTGCCACATCATATTTATGATCACCATTCTGTGGGTCCATATTCTGACGTGGCAAAACTTAAATCAGCTGGACACGCTGGACTGTCAACTAGTTTCGTGTCCCGGTCTGTGAAAACACTTAAAACATATCAAATCAAACAGCTATCCAATCACAACCACAAGCATGCACACAAACCCCATGTTACTCCACAAACCCCAACTCCACGCATACGTCTAGTGACTGATGAAATTTATTTGATCTTAGATTTGATATCTTTGAAAGAAACAATTAATTTTAATTCTAATATTTCAATAAACCTATTATTATCAATTCCATCGAAGCCACTTGATGACAATTTACAACACAAGTAGTGAAGTAGACTAGACCCCATCGGAAACTTCTCTCTACATTCCTATAATATATAAATTTTAGAACATAAGTAGTGAAGTAGACTAGATCCCATCAGAAATTTCTCTCTACATTCCTATAATATATAAATTTGGGTGAATTAGTTTCAGTTAATTCTCTTAATGATTTCCTCATTGATTGTTAATGACATTTTAATTAGTATTAGTGAATTTTTTTAATGATTTCCTCATTGACTGTTAATGATATTTTAATTAGCACGTATACATGAAAACATATTTAGACCTTAATTTGGTATTGTTAGGGGATTATACCAATTTGATAAGCAAAAATGAACCAAACTGAACCAGTAACACCTTTAATAAAAAAAGGGGGAAAAAAACGTAAGTACAGGAAAATCTAATCAACAGCTGTGTGATTCACCGGCGGACAATATATAACACCACCTTTTAATCACCATAAACTTGTAAACTAATTAACAAACGACACGTCGTTTTCACATTTTTCCGGCGAGTGCTTGTCGTGAGAAGGAGACGGCGAAGGAGTGTAGTACGGTGGCGAAGCACAGGGAGTCGAAAACGGCGTCGCTTCCTCCTCAACAGCTTGGGTGATCACACCCACTTCACCCAAACTCTGATCAGTAGCCTCATCAGCAAGAACCGTTTTGGTCTTCGTGGCTTCATTGTCAGGCTCCGTCTCGGTCCCCTCTCTCTCCTCCTCCTTGATAGTGAACAAAACCCTCGACGGTCCGTACATGCCCTGCTGCCACTTCGCCAGTTCGTCATCAGCCGCCTCCGCACCCGGAGGCTCCGCAACAGTAGCGATCCCCGCCGGCCCTACCCGGGACGGGTTCTTGCAGCAGAAGAAGTAGAGTAGCTGCTCCTTCGAAGGCGTCATGGAATACGGGTCGCTCCCCAGTTCCGGGTCGGTTCTTAGCCGGAAAACTCTCCTCCGCCATAGAACGTAAATGAGCTCGATGACTAACGCGAGGATGAAGACTGAAAACAGCAAAGTGAGTACAGTTTTTAGCGTGGTTAAACCATCCATGGCTCTTTATTTCATGACTTCTTCAAATGTTAAAGGAAGCTGATCTAAATTGTGCTTTTGTTTTCTTTGTGGAGAGTGATTGATGGGTTACGGGAGAGTTACCGGAGATTTTTGGTTGACTAAAGGAGCTCCTGGGGTTTTAGTCACTGGGAGTAATGGGTTACCGGTGGTAAAATGGGACAAAGCTATCAATAAGAAAGAAAAAGTTATCTTGTGAAAAAGAAAATGATATGTTGCTTCTTGGTGGTTTGCTTGCCTGATGTGTAAGTGTAATGTCTTCTTGGAAATGTAGTTGTGGAAAAAGACGACAATCCATGATGACCTGGACTTCGAGTTACAGATGACGTGGATTAACTTTTTTTAAATTTGAATTTGTTAGGCGGATGACAAGTTTCTATCGAGTATCTACCAAACCTTTCTTTATATAAAGAGGCAAGTAGTATAAAAAAAAGGGGTTGCAGTTATCTATGTTTGTCCAGCAACATCAACATGATACAAAACGTATGAGTTTTGATTGAATCTTGTTAGGTTTAAATCGCCTATGGGTACACATGTTAAATCTGAAATTTTATTTTGGAAGGAGATTATATTGTAACTTGATTATTTTTATTTATTGAATGAGAATGAGTTTAGTCATTTGGAATTGTGCATAATTAAGCTAAATATATATATATATATATGCATATATATATTTTTAAATTAAAGATGTAAATAGATTAAGTTATTAACTCACAAATTATTTGACCAGTAACCTTTAATTTAAAAGGTTGTATTTAAATATTAATTTATAATCTATTAATCCAGAAGGACGAATTTACCAAAAAAAAGTGGGTTTTTGTTTGAGTTTATAGACACTTAACTTGATAACTCGGGTTGTTTTTTAATGTACAAAGTAGAGTATCCCTTTACAACCAATAAGGTTACACTAAGGCTACGTTTGACATACAGGATGAAAATGGTTTAAATTAGATTGGATAGGAATAAATTAGATTGAGTTGGATTTGATTGAATTAAAAAATTATTGTCTCGTATTTAATAGAACTTAAGATTGAATTAAAATAATATTATATTGTGTTTGGTATGGTTTGGAATTGAATTATAATAAAATTAATTTAAATATTTTATAATATACTTAAAATTATTTTTTTAAAAATTTCTTTTAAAAATTTGAAAAAAAACCAAAAAACAAAAAGTGAAAATGGAATGTTCATTCATAAGTCTATCAAATCCCACCATTTTTATTGGAAATGAGCATTTCCATGAAATGAAGATTTGAGGTAGTTTGGGATTATATTTGGAATTCCATCCATTGCTTTCCAAACATAAGATTTGAGAGTTTGAGATACTTTGAGTCTTAAATCTACTTCAAATCTCATGTTTTAAATATAGGTTAAGTGTTTGATACCATTATAATTTGACTTATAAGCTATCAAGCTATAAAGATTATAGTACTATGTTTTGCTAATCATATCAATTGTATAATAAATTTAATGACACATCTTTATTTTATATAAATTAACTGTAAAAAGGTCATGATTAAAGTAATTGCATGCTTACGTTTTGGAATCATAAATTCTAATGTTTTTATGTAATATAAATCGTGTCCAAAATTAGTATGGGTGAAAAACAGAAAGAGAGGCAAAGTGATGATGAGAAACAAATGTGGAACAATCATGTAAATTTGTGGGGCACCAGCGACCAAATAAATTTTCTGTTCATCTCGGTGAGGATAAACATCATGAGATTAATGAGACTGTGTCAATCCAACGCGTGATCTAGACTGGCCCACGAAAAAGTAAACGGTCTATTCGTATTAAATAAATTAAGCCGTTCATGTCAACCGTTTGTCTTCTTCTTCAAAGTTTCTTTGCTCCAAAATCGAATGTATTTTTCATCGGCAGGGCAAGGGCTCCTGTAAATATTCATTGAGAAAATTGAGAAAATGGTTCATTTGGAGAGGTCAATCTCAAAAATAACCTTTTATAATTGATAGTACAAAAAAGTACAAAAAAATGCATGAATGGACAAAAATGCCCTTAATGAGTCATTTTTTGAAATCAATCTCAACCTATAGGTTGGAAATCTCAATCCCGAGGTTGGGAGTCCCAAATAGAACAAAAGCATGAATTGACAAAAATACCCTTAATGAGTATTTTTTGAAATTAATCCCAACTTATAGGTTGGGATCTCAACTTCGAGGTTGGAAATTCCAAATAGGATTGAATATCAAAGATTGGGATTCTCAACTTTTAGGTTGAGATCCCAACCTAAAGGTTGAAAATCCTAACCTTAGATGTTTATTCAAGTTTGGGATTCCCAACCTCAAGATTGGGATTCCCATCCTTGAAGTTGAGATTTCAAATATGAATATTGAATCAAGGTTGGAACTCCCAACCTTTAGGTTGGGATTCCCAACCTGGAGGTTGAGAATGTCAACCTAAATGTTTAATTATATATATTTCGTAATTAAATAAATTTTTAGGGTTGTTTCGTAATTATTAAATTTAGAATAGAGAGCGTTTCTTGGGTAAGAAGCGCCTTTAAAGATATTTTTTTAAAATTACAAAATTGCACTTTTATTTTTTTGAATTATTAAACCTGACCTTATTATTATTTTTTGAACAAAATTACCCCTATCATTTCTTCAATATCAAAATTCATAATCCCAACCTCAAGGTTAGGATTCCCTATCAATCCTAACTTTCAGGTTGGGAATCCCAACCTCGAGGTTGAGATTCCCAACTTTAATTGAAAATTCAGGGTAAAATTCATAATTAAACAAATTTTTGAGGTTATTTCGTAATTATCAAATTTAGAATAGAGGGCGCTTCTTACCCAAGAAGCGCCCTTAAATATATTTTTTAAAATTATAAAATTGACTTCTAGTTTTCTGAATTATCAAAACGGACCTTATTATTATTTTTTGAATAAAATTACCCCTCCCATTCCTTCAATATCAAAACCCATAATCTCCCACAATTCATCAATCCAATTCATCAACATCATCATCTCCCACAACAACAACAATAACATCAAATCATTCATAAACTCATTAATAAACAAACAAAAAAAAAAAAAAAAAGAAATCTGGTTCTGGGTTCGCGAACCCAGAACTGATGTGGTTCTGGGTCACAAAACCAGAACCATATGGTTCTGGTTCGCGACCAGATCCAACTCAGGAAAAAAAAAAAAGAGAAAAAAAGGAAAGAAGAAGAAGAAGAAGAAGAAGAAGAAGAAGAGAGGGAGGAGGGATGGGAATGTAGATGAGTTAGGGCATTTTAGAGAGAGAATGAGAGGAAAAAATTTGATGGGATGGAAATTTTAGAGAGAGAATCAGAAATGGGGTGGGTCATTGGAGGGAAAAACCATGGTAAGTGGTAATTAGCTGGACTATTAAGGGTATTTTGGACAAAAAAAAATCATGCTGCAGGGAATTCAAAAAAAAATGGTAATATCCCAAAGGGTTATCAAAAAAAGGTTAGATTTGGTTAAAACCTATATTCATTGCTAATCAAACCAACCGGTTCATGCACGGTCTGATAGAGTGACAGGAGTCAGGAGCCAATTATATCTATTTGGGCCCAATATCAACAAGTTGGCTGTGTAGGTGAGTGACGATATTGGCACCCGAAAATGCTCAATGTGCACCCCTTTTACATGTTCATTCAATTATTTATTTATTTATTTTTTTAATATTAGAAGTTTGTAATCACAACCCATAATATATCATTTTCTTGTTTCTATTCTCCACCACAGTCATCATCATGATGCTCTCCTTTAAAATTTTCATTTTTATTTAGCAGGAGTCTAGTTTTCACTGCTGATCTCCCTATTTCTCATTAATTAACTACACAATCCTCCTTTGTTGTTGTTTCCTTTAGTCCCTACATGCTCTTCCTCCACATCCATGCTGGCTGGTGCCTGCATCCTGAAATATGCGAGCCTTTTTATCAAAAACAAAAAGTATTTTGCGGGAGAATTGGGTGTTTTCTTCTTTGGAATAAAATGGTTTATCAAAATACCACTTCGAATTATTCTATAAATATTACTTCACCAGAGATGTCATTGGCAAGGCCATTGATCCTGTCACTAATAACACAGCCTCCTTCCATAATCTACTTGGCCACACTCTGATCAGTTGCTCGCAAGACAGCCAATGCACTGCTTGAGGGTTGAATAGGGCCACGGTGCCTACCCTCTCCTCTCACTACACTCAAATCTCTCTCAAACACTGTAACATCATACCCTCTATTTTTGGCGGCCAAGGCCAAAACCCGCACGCCAATTCCTCCACCTGCAATCGCTATCCTCATCTTCTCCTATTCTGATCTTGATTTACATCTTACAACACTAAATGTTTTTAGTCTTCTCAAACCAAGTGCTGTTATTCCAATACTGCTTTGAACATATATCATCATTTACCATCAACACATTACTTTTATTGTGAGCTATTCTTATAAAAATCTGTTAATTGATATAGTTTGGTCTATGATTCATAAAAATGGTCAGTCACTCAGAAAAACTCAAGTCAATCAAATGAATAGAAATAATTGACAGGGCTGGAGAAAGAATGGAAGATGTCTACGCCAGAAAGAAGTGGAAGATGGACAATATTGAAATTTTAAAGATAATTATACTTTGGGGTGTATATACAATTTTAAAGGGGTTGAAATATCATCACCCCAAGAATTCAGAGAGTGAGTATTGTTGCCTACCTCAGTTACTGTCATGTTAGGGCCCATTTGGTGCCCTGGAAATCTTATTGGTTTGTAAAAAAAAAAATTTCCATCCTTACCGAGCCATGTGGGTCCGACATTGAAGTTTTAGTTCCATGGCATTTGGGTGGGGTTCACAAATCCCAAACAAGTGGGATTTTATTATTTTTTTAAATTATATTTTTAATTAATTTTTAATTTATTAATTTTATTAAATGTATTTAAAAATTAATTCATTATTGATTTCAAAAAAATTAATTCGTTACATGTTATTTAAAAGTCAATTTATTATAATATTAAATTAATTTATTAAATTTAATCCAACCTAATATGAATTACATCAAACACATTAGGGTATTAATTTAATTTAATCCAATCTTATCTAATCCCATTCCATCTACATCAAAAGACCTTAGGGTTTGAGAGGGATATTTTATTAGAACCCACAATTTTATTAAATATGAAAAATATACTAAAAAGAATTTATTGTTTTGGAATATAAAAGGACTATTTGATTGAAAATATTAACAAGCAAGAGAGAGAGAGAGTAAATTGAGCAACCCACATACGTTGGGCAAAATACCCACAAAAGTGAGATTTTATGAGTAGAATCCATAACCCCTAAAGGCAACATAGATGAGTTATGGTTTACCATCACGTCACAACCGTTTTTTCACTTTTGATGATTACTTATTAAATACTAATAGTGACTCTATGAAATTAAGGGTGTTGGTTATGTTTGGAATTTAGGACAGGAAACTCAAACTTCTAGGGAAATGAAATGAATGTTAGATGAATGAGAACATCTCCAACATTATTATGCATTTTTGAGTGTCTATTTATGACATATATATTTTTAATATGGATCCACTTTGGCTATATATATAAATGCATATTCTCTTCTCTAATACAATTATTAAAAGCAAAATATGCATCAACATTTAATGAATCAAATTAATATCTCTCTCTCTCTCTCTCTCTTTATATTTTTCCAAGTAAGAGAAAAGAGTATGAGATAAATCTTCATATCTTTTCATTGGCTAGAACATGTAAGAAATCCTAGTCAACATTTCTAGAAAAGTTTTTCAATTGAGAAACTCATCTCTATTTTTTCTAAAAAAAAATTGTTACATCAACTCTATATTTGAGTTAAATAATATATTGGAGAAAGCTTTTTAGTCTCACTATTTATTCATCATATGTGACAAAGTATTCAACCAAAATAGATGGTTGCATTGGAAATGCTCTGAGTAATGATAAGTTTCCTAAATTTTTGCCAAAATTCATACCTGATAAGATGTTAACAAACTTAGATATCACAACCTCTGGGGTAAAAAATTGAGAAATCTAATATTACTCTATATAAATTATTCATAGAGGAACAGTGTGATTCTGTGAGTTACTGGTCGAAGAAATAAGTAAATAAAGTGTTGCATTTTCGAAGCATAAATTGGAAGTGGTGTGTAAAATGCACTAACAGACTGGAGTTATGATTTGGCCAGTGAACCTAGCAACTGTTTTAGTCCATTTCATAAACCAAGACCTATGAATTGTAGTGTTGTTCCTTTAATTAATTTTATAGATATGTTGTTTTGTATCCAGGTTGGGATCGTGCTAGTCCGATCGAATTGGGTTGTTATGTTTTCCAAGTTAATGGAGTGAGCACCATTTATCATGGACCAATGAGCTGATGAAGAATGAACTCGTTAAAGAACGAAAGTGGCTAAATGTGGCTGCTACTTCACATTAAAATGGGCCTTGAAACTGGTTAAGAATAAAAGCATACAAGTGCAAGCACTTTTCTTGGGCTAGGGCCGGCCCAATGAAATAAAATCGAAAATTGTCCATAGGCAGGATCCTCTTATACAGGTCACCAAGCAATCTTTTTGCTTACTTCCAACTTTTTATTGAAAGGTGTGGTAACAAAATAGTTCGAACACCAACAAAGCAATAGATACTAATTTGAAACCAATAAATGAGAAGATTTTTAACTTAGGGGTTGTATATATAAAAAAAAATCTTTCTGAAAACTATCTTATAGCTGATGTAATAAAATAAACCAATAAAAAAGTTAAGAGAAAAAGAAAGATTAATAAAAATATTGAAAAAAAATAGATAATATTACTTTATTAATCTATTTCACCACATCATCTATGAGATAATCTCATAAAAGATTTTGTCGTCTATACGTGTCTCCTTCGTAGACGAATAAGTGAGAAACAAACAAAGGTTTTTGTAATGTATTAATTAAAAACACGAAGTGGAGGATCAAGCATGTATATGAGTATATATCAGCTCTTTAAAATGAAAATGGCATAGGAAAACGACCCAACAATCATCAAAAGCAGCATCATCTTCAAAATCTAATCATCATTCACATTCATTCTGGGTTTATTCGCGTGTGATTGCTTCTCTTTTTGACCAAGTCTTTATTCAAAAAGAGAGCTCCACCCCCCACAAGCTAAAACCAAACCCCTTAAACACAAAACAACATGGCTTAATGGTGGTGGTGGTGGTACCTCTTCATATCTCACTTCCCCATAACTAAAAACAGCAGCACATGAAAGTACCTCTCCTTGGATCCCTCACTCATCACTTTCAAATGATAAATCCATAAAAAGCAATCCCTCTCAAAAGAGAGAGAGCGATGATACAATAACTGGGAATATATGTCCATCTATAGATTGTGAGGGACTTTAGGATCCCAGATTTCCCTTACTTTCATGCAAAAATTCACTCATAAGAGAAGGAAAAGAGAAAAAGAGAATGGAATGGACAATGACCTTATGGAAAAGAGCAATTTGTTACCTCCCCTTTTCTTAAAGTCTGCAAAAGGGCTTAAGGTGTGTGGAAACTTTGTCTCCATGCTTATGTTGTCTTTTGTAGATGCCTACAAATCTTCTTTTTTGGTGGGTCTTTGGAGGCCTCTCTTGTCTTGTTTGTTCAAAATTATTTGGTATTCGATGCAAAAACAAACATCCACCCCTTGTCCACAGTCACAGATCACACTTTAAAAGCACTGGTGCATTCACAGGCTACGACCTGAAAAGAAACTTAGTATTTTCTTGTATATGTCTTTTTTTTTTTTTTTAATATATATATCGAGAAGACTCAAGAATGAAGATTCCATGTTTAATTTCTTTTGCTATACTCATCTTCACCATAGCCAAAAGTTGTGCAAAGGCAATCTAGCAACATATATAATGATGATTTGGAAATTGTAAATTAAACTACTCAGCCATATATATTATAATTAACTACATTAATTATGTTCTAATTTATTGAACCTTGACCGAGCCCGGAACAACAATATAAGGTTAGCTTCAGGGAATACCATATGATGCACAAAACTGTATTAAAATATCGTATGGTTTGAGCTTATCCAAGGAATTATGTACAGCTCTCACTATTGAAATTAAAAGAAAATATGACGCAGATTTAAGGGGGGGTCCAAAGTCCAAACTAATCTTTTCGCAGCTCGCCAAAATAGTCGGGACCCCATTATTTTAAAAATCTTGCCTTGAAACATTGCATATTGAAAAGCATGCTGTGAAGAGTGTTTGATCAGTTGCCGTTCCTAAAAAGGTAATATCCAGTCCACCTTTGACTAACCTAACTTGATCGCTTGAGCTAAGTTTGGGTCATGCATCCCATGCATTCCCAGATAAAGTTAGATTCCAATCTTTGTGCAAGTGAGATTTAAGAGATCTCACATCCTAACTAATAAAACTAATCGCTAGCTAGTTCTCGAAAAATATGAGATAAAGAATTACGTACTTTTTCTTTTTGTTTTATTTTTTTAAAACTGCATTCATTCTATTTCCATTTAGGGGTGTTTGTTTTTCACATCTTAAAGTTTTTTAATTTAGGAATTAAATTAAGTAGAATATTTTTGTACTTATATCTTAATTTAAATTAATAAATATCTTAATTAAAAAAATAAAATTTTAAATTTTTTAGGAAAAAGTCTATTATCCCCCCTGTAGTTTGATAAAATATCCAAAATCCCCCTTTTCTTTGAAAATTTTTTGCTTATGAAGGGGGATTTTGGACATTTCATCAAACTATAGGGGGATAATAGACTTTTCCAATTTTTTAAGTTATAATTTACCGATTAATACTAATTTAATAGAATAACCTTATATAATTAAATTATTACAAAAAATACCGTATTCATGGAAAAATCTCCAATTTCATCAAATCCTTCCTAAACCCAACCCTAAAATACTAAATCAAATGTGAGGAGGCGGGAGGGTGCCTCTTCTTTAATTTTAATGGGAAGAGATTGCTAGCCTCATTTAATCTTAGCAACAGAGGCCACCAACTTCCATGTGTGGGTCGTTCGGCTTCTATTGCCGTTGTAAGCTTCCTCTTGGCAAACCAGCAAGGAACGAGGTCCTTCCTTGCCAATATTTTTTATTATTTAAATAAATAATATTGGCTTATTATTTTTGTTTATAATAAATAA
Source organism: Litchi chinensis (assembly GCA_019925255.1). Taxonomy (NCBI): domain Eukaryota; kingdom Viridiplantae; phylum Streptophyta; class Magnoliopsida; order Sapindales; family Sapindaceae; genus Litchi; species Litchi chinensis. Next base: position 11,007,483 of record CM034475.1, on the reverse strand, counting down.
TTACAAATATTGAAAATAAATATTTCATAAAAATAAATGAAAATATATAGTTAGGATGAGGGGTATAATCATAGTAATAAATTACTTAATATTTAAGTTAAGCTATAAAAATAAATAAAACAAACAAACTAAAGTTTCTTAAATATTAAATCTTATTTGTTACAAACTCAAAATGAGAATTTATAGGAGTTAAAGACAAAAAAACAAATGCCATCTTAGTTAGCATCAACAATTTAAGTATTTTTATAATATCCTAGCCAATTACCATCCTATGATATTCCACTAACTTTCAATAAAACTAATTATTTGTTCTTGATTTTGGGATTTAAATTCTTCGTCTTTTATGAGCATTAAGGGCTCATGTGTCCTAGTATCTTACAAAATTCTGGGAAACTTGCATTATGTGGTAATCCGAATCAATAAAAGGAACACAATAATTTTTTTGTTCAATTATATAATAGGTAAGAAATTAACAATAAACAAACTCAATCATCCCAATCAAAATGCCCATAATCATATCAAAATGATTTGTCTAATCCGCCAACAACTTGTCAAAGCAATAGCCCATATAAAGGTTTGAAAGAATATAAAAGGCTTTATAAAATTAAGAAAAGGGCAAGAGATCTGGTAAAGAAGCACAATTATTTGGTGAGAAAAAGCCGATGAAACCCACCCATATCTTGAGAAAGATATATGATTAGAGTTCCCAAAAAGTTGTTTAGGTATTCATTAGTGGTGATTTAAAAAAAAAAAAGGTTTCTAAAGTAAAGGAAACAAAACAATGGCTCTTAAAGATGGGAAAAAGAAGAAAATATAGAGGCCCCCAATTGGTTGATACAAAGCAGAGAAGGTTGTTACCTTAATGAGTATGTCTCTTATCTCCAGAGGCTTATCAATGAAGTTTTGGCTCCTAAGGGGCCCTATGTGTGACGTACCTCTCTATTTTCCCCTTGTTAAGACAATGCTTGAGTTGAGATCGTGGCCCCACTAATGCCTCCAGCTACCATCATTTTGTGGGCCATTTATTCAACTCCTTTATTCCTCTGTGTGAGAGAATTTTAAGACACCAAAATGATCAATTTCACTTATGTTCCAAAGCATACAGACAACAACAGTATTCCCGTGAAAAAAAGCTTTGGGTTACGTAGTTTACCCTGTTATGTTTGATTCATGTGAATCCAGTTTAGGATAATACTCACTTTCTCACACGGTTTGCAAATAGTTCAATATTGTCTTTGTTAAGCCCATGTAGCTTGCATGATTCCATTTTTTAAGTTATCATTCAACAAAACCTCGTACTAGTACTAATTTGAAAAATCTCTATCTCTCTCTCTCTCTCTCTCTCTCTCTCTCTATATATATATATATATATATACAAGTTGATAACTCGAACTAAACAATATGAAATTCTGGAAATTTACATTTACCTTCCAATTCATCGTATATGTCCCTTAAATACTTTGTTCTTATGTTTAGATTATTAAAATAATTACCAGTCTGCAAATTTAATTATCCATGTGTATTTTTTGGGTCAAGCCAGTTTGTCTACTAATTACTGGCCAGAAATAGGAAAAAAAATAAAAAAAGGAAAAGAAACGATTATGGCCTAACAATTTGATTATTATCCCGTCTAGCAGCTCCCTAAATTTGGGTGGAGGTAGAGGGACAAATATTTGTTAGACAAAAGAATCAGTTTCAAGATAAGCAGAAAATGCGCTCCATGTGTCTGTTAGTGGCATGACACTACTTAATGAGATTGTTTTAGTTCTCAAAAATATTGTTAATTTGGGCTGCAAATGCAAATGGTTCCTTTTTTTCCATTATTGTTATAATAACTGGTTATACAGGAAAAAGGAGAATGTACAAAAAGACGCATAGACAGATTAAAGTTAAACGCGGTGAGGTTAAGGGTGCTTAAATAACAGCCACAAAGATTGAAAAAGCGAACAGCTTTGCTTTTAAAGGGACACCCACTTTCTGCAATTTAATTACATTATTACATACGTTTTTACTTTTTCATGCACAGCCTCATTTTCCTTCCTGCTTTTGAGGGAAACTTAGATTCCATTTCATTCACGTTTTATTAAAATAACCCTGTATTTTTTTTTTTTTTTATGTTTCTTATCAGGGAGGGATATCATTCAGATAATCATAAAAAAGCTGTGATAATCAACGAATCTCACAAAATGAACCTAATTATTTTACCAAGATTTGCTCCATATACCAAGAGAATAAGTTTAAGATTGAATATCATGGGTGTGAGCCTGGAACTGATTTGACTAATTTAATTAATAATCACCTTTCGATCCTGTAAAATAAAATGGAGAATAATTTATTACTGGTTTGCAAGAGCCTTACTAGAATCTCTCTTGGTAGTTGATATAACCATATAACTATATTTGTTGAGAATTTTGAGATATCCGACATCTTTATTAATTAGTATCTAAAATTCTAGATAAATGGTAGTTGCTAAAGGTCTTTTTTCTCTATAATAATGCATGGTTGTAACTTAAAGTTGTGATACTTGAATAAGTATAAAGCCCGAATTTATAACTATAACTTGAAACAAATTTATAAATTTAATATAAAAATATATATATGTTAAAAGGAATATAAATTTAGTTAAATATATGATCTACTCTACTTAGTAATTACATTTTCTGTCTTAAAAGAATAAAAATTACTTTATATCTAGTTCTATATCACAATTCTTCTTGATTTAAAAGAAATCTTATGTACTTATGACTTATGAAAACTGGTAGAATATTGCCGACTCACTGGCAAAGAAAATCCAACATTCGGGAAAAGAAAAACAGTGAAAATGCAGAGAGAAAAAAGAAGAAGAAAAACCAAAAAAAATAATAATAATAATAATAATAAGGGGAAGGACGGAAAAAGCAGTCTAAGATGGAGGCTTCTTCCTTTGGAGTTAGAGATAAAGAAAGAAAAAAAAAAAGATAAAAGAGATAAATAAAAAGTAGAAAAGAATAAAACACAACACTAAAGGATTTAGTTAGAGAGAGATAGAAAGAGCAAAAAATAAGTGCAACTCATCAAACCCCACCTTGTCTTGCTAATAATTCATCAACTCCCAAAACTCCCTAATCTTTTTAAAAGCCACAAAGCGACAAATTCCCTACTTATGCTTAAGGGTTTAATTAAAGTTGTCAAGATAACAATCTTTTTGTGATTCTAAAGTAGAAACATCTTTAAGGTTTAAAGAAGAGATGCTTATTATATTTTATGCGTTTTTTTTTTAATTTCTTTCTTTCTTAATCTCTTTGTTTTTTTTTTTTTTCTTTTACTTTTTTTTATTTATTTATTTTTAAAACCTTATACCGCAACTTTCTAATGCTTTCCAAAGGTGGGAATGTTGGGTTACGAAAATCAAAGAAAGTAGAAATTTTTAAAAAATAAAATAAAAAATTATTTATTCTTTTACAAAACGAATCGTGAAGCATGAAAAGTAGTGTTATCTTTTGATATTTCTTAGGGAAGATTTTGCTTTTCCCTTCTAAAGTAGAAAAAGTTGCTTCTCCTTTGCACAAACCTTACGTTATGGATCAAATTCATACCTTAATTTTACTTCGTCCATTCCCAGCATTCCTTTATACATACATCATGGACAACAAAACTACACTTTGTATACATTTTTACTTCTATGTGTACAACTCAGATTATTAATGAAACATATACAGATATATCTTGATTTAGAATAAAAAATTACTGAAACATTTAATAGCATTAACAAAATAAAAACATATATTTCTCCACTCAATTATGCATAAATGATAATATACATGAAGAGGATATAAAATTATTAATTTAATGAGAAAGTTTCGGTACCATTAATCGCTATTTGATTTCTAACTGCTTATTAACATTTGTTGGTGAATTTGTGCTAGAACTGTGCCAGCTAACAATATACAAAAACCACAAGCCCCACCTTTGGATTTTTTTTTTTTTTTTTAAAAAAAAGCATTAATGGTGTAACAACATGAACCTAGATTATTGATAGGCTGAATAAGTTTTTTCTGTCATCATATCACATTAGATTGTAATTTCAAATTTTCTTTTGTTTTTAATTTTGATATTTATACAACATCAAGTTTACTCTTCACATTTTTAAAATAAGCTCATATATTCTATCTTGGACAATTTTTTTTTTTGAATGTAATTTTTATCTAAAATCAGTGACATCGACTTACAGTGCTAATTTTTTAACAATTTCTAACCAATTTGGGCCACAAATATGCCTAAGTTTTCTTCCCTCCACTAACTTTGATTTTTTTTTTTTAATTTTTTTTATTATTATTTAAAAAAAAAAAAAAACCCTAAAAACAACTCTGAAGCTTTGCAACGCAACGCCAACCTATCCTCACAACGAAATCCAGCAGTGATGACCTTCAACAACATTGATAACCAGCTTGATTGACAATGATGATGACGATTTATTGACTATCTATAACCACGAACAATGTAACTAAAGTAGAAGATAATGCTGATGTGGCATAATAGAGGTTGAAATCCATTAAAGAATAATGAGGTAGTTGCATTATGATGTAAAATGGCGATCGTTATAATAAGTCTTTGTCACACAACAGATTTCTGTGACAGATTTTTTGTCATAATATTACCAACTCATCATGGTTGTACTTCTAATAATCTCTGCTCAGACTTATATGTCAATCTAAGTCTCAACAAAGTAATGTTCATTAAAATAAGTTTTGATGTAGTGTTCTTTCTTTTTAACAACAAAGTCTCGAAAATATTATAATGTTATAAAATTATTATTTTTCAATCAACAAAAATGCATGCTTGCAAAGTATAAGGAAACTAAATTTAAAGTTCAAGGATTGACTAATGTGCAAAAAATGTTGTAGATGATGTTAAAGTGCAAATCATACATCTTATAATGCACTCGTCACTAACAAAATTAGTGTTTTCATTAGTTGCCAAAGTGAGTGCTCTTCCAATATTATTGAGTAAGAAACTGTGAGCTATAATAGTTGCTGCGGTGTTTTTGAGTGTCCTATCTAGGATTTTCAGAGGTACATTAGTAATGAAAGAAAGAAGAGAGAAGGTTTGCTAGATAAAGCATTTGAATGAAGGAGAAGTAAGAGAAACCATTGATTTGCTATGTAAGGGTGTTTTGGTCCTCACACCTCACTTGAGTCACAAAATAACTAGAGTTACACTAAACTTATTAATTATGTTGGTGATAGCTAGTTCTAAAAAGAAGGACATTGTTGATGACATTCCCCTCAATTTCTTTAAAGATTCAACCTAGCTAAAAGTACATGTATTATAGGTAAGTACTCATCACATTGGATTTTTCTTTTGAATTAGGATTCTTTTCTACATTGATCTCTTTGTTGTACATGATGAATCTGGTGACATGTGTCATCAATGTTTAGATATATTCTTCCAATTTTGTTTTTTCATTTTTATTATATTTAACTATTGTGTTTATTTTAACTCTTTATGCTTACAAAAATCAGTCAATGAGAGAATCTTGATTCTTTTTTTTTTTTTTTTTTGGTAAACTCAATAAATTTAATAAATTAATTTTTTATTTACACTAAACAAAATGAGGTTGATTGTTCTTTGCACTTACTTTTTTGAAGTTGAGTTCCATTCATATTTCCTACCTTCAAATCTCAAATTTATTGTAGTGGTACGTTAAACAAAAAAAAAAAAAAAAACAATGAAAATAATAGTTAAAAACAAAAGTACAAATCAAAATCAAAATATTCTGTACTGTTTTTGCTTGAGTCCCAAATCCATCACATATTGTTTAAAAGATTTCGGGGTTAATGAGTAAAATGAGTTTTCCATCGAATACAATACTATTTTTTTGTTAGATAGACATATGGATACCCATTGCCTACAAATATTGTAAAGGCAACCTGTAATATACATGTCCCTTACCAGTACAACAATGGTAATTATATTTTCATTTTTGATTAGTTGAGATTCCTTAACCTTCATATATTTTTGTTTCTATGACAACGACTACGCATGATTTTAATATTATGTTATGAAAAAATGAGTTTGAGTATTAGACCATGATTTAGACGAATTATGGGCATTCATAAAGGCAGCAAACATATACATACATATATATATATATGTATATATATATATTCACTGAGGCACTAAGGCAGTAAATACGCATGTACGTAGGCCATGTGATGTGCATTATTATAATTCCAATATCAAAATTCAGATGAGTCCTCCGTTGACTTCAAAATAGAAGCCAATACCTCAGAAACCCAGCCTTATCTCTAACCTTTTAAATTTGATCATTTAATTTAATTTATTTTTTTTAAACTTGTCCAAATTTTCATAATATAGTCAATGAGCTCAATTGATCGGTGAACAAATTAAAAACAGGGATACCTGTAAAAATTAATTAAACTGAGAATAATTTTAGTATAATATATTTATTAGATTAATTAAATTAAATTTTCTATTAGACACAAAATAAATTATAGCAATTTTAGAGTGTTTTTGAAATTGTTTCCACTTATAAAATAATCACTTATTTCATAAATTTTGACCAAAAACGTGATAGATAAACCTTTTATAATATGCTTATTTAATAATATACTTTTCTTATAATCAACTTTTAAGAAGTTGGTTAGTGGTTACTTTTGAAAATAAATTATTGGAGAAACTAATTCTTAACCTTTGAAATCTCCATACTATCCTCCTTATTTTAATGAAAAGTCAATAATATCCTCACTTTAATAATAATCTCAAAACTAATAAAAAAATTCAAAATATATTAGTATTCTTTTTATTTAAATAATTTATTGTAATTAATTATATTAGAAATTACAATTAAGAAAATAATACATAATAGTCATCGTGGTGGTTATTACTATACCAACAATGGAGGCCTGCTTCATCACTAGAGCTTCTAACGATCGATAATGGAACCAACATTGCTAGAGGAGAAATCAACCTCCTTTAGTGTTAGAGGAGATCTCGCCTCCTTCGATGACTTTTGTAGTGGCGGAGGAGATGAGATCTCCTCCTCCAACACTGAAGGAGGTTGATTTCTCCTCTAGTAATGTTGGTTCCATTGTTGATATTGTTGGAGGGGGAATTGACCCCTTCTAGCTTTGGAGGAGTTGATTAACTTCAACAATTGGAGCCAAGTTCAGATCCTCCATCATCCATCTTGCACTGGTCTTCTTTGATGCCTTCAATAGTCGTCAAAGGAGACTTTGATGATGGAGCAGGCCTCTCATCGCTGGCACAATGGCGATTATTATACCAACAATGGAAGTTTGCTTCATCTTTGGAGCCTCCAATGATCGATGATGGAACCAACATTGTTAGATAATCGGTGGAGGAGATCACTCCTCCTTTGATGACTATTGTAGTGGTCGGAGAAGGTGAGATCTCCTCCTCCAACACTGAAGGAGATTGATTTCTCCTTTGGTAATGTTGGTTCCATCGTCAATATTGTTAGAGGAGGAATCGACCACTTCTAGCTTTGAAGAGTTGATTAACTTCAACAATTGGAGCCAAGTTTAGCCCCTCCATCATCCATCTCCCATTGGTCTCCTTCGATGGCTTCAACAATCATCAAAGGAGGATTATGATGGAGCAAGCCTCCATCGTCAGCACATTGTGGCCATAATTTTTTTTAATTTTATTAATTATAATAAAACTAATTTTATTTATTTATTTTAATGAAAAAGAAAAAGAATAAAAAATGTTGGAAAATATTAAAAAATAGAAAAGAGAACAAATTAAAAAATAAGAAAAAAAAAAAGTTTATTACATTTTAACAATTACGTTCATTGTAGTAATTTTACATAATTAATTAAAATTTACTAAACATATTTATGTTACTTTTCAATTAAGGGGATTATTTTAAAAACCTAATTTACCAAACAACTATCGACTTCTATTTTAAGCATATTATTTCATAAATAAAACTATAAAGGATTATTTAATAAGTAGAAATAATCTCAAACGTAGCCTTAGGTAATATAATTATAAGTTTTGGATCCTACAAATAGATTTGCCACATTGAATTATTTCAACAAAATTAAAAGTCATTGGAAAGAATGCAAAACTTGAAATTATTAGTAAAATTACATGACTGAAAGACCAATTTAAAGGATCAACCAAGTTAATTATTCTTTCGCGATCTGTTTCATTGAATTTTTTTTTCCCACATACAGTACTGCCGACAAGGATTCCTTAACAGCTGGAAAATCGACATATCCATTCACGGAATGAGTTTAAAGAGCTTGCTTTGTAGTCTGTATACTATATAATAAAATTGAAAGCACGTAACCAACATTTTATTTGATGGTATTATATGTTTGTATGTGACTTTAGAACTAGAATCTGTACGTAGATGCTCTTACTTGACATGGCATGCGCTTTCTACCATGTGAAAGCACACAATTTCGACAGGCCATCTGTTTTTTCGGTTTCAAACCATGTGGCTTTTGTCAAATTTAATTAGCTGCATTACAAAGTTTTTCAACAATTACGTTGCATTCAAAGTTGGTAAAAGTCATCAATTTTATACAAATCTGATTAAGAATTTAACTGGTTTTGAGTACCGGTGAGCGGACTGTCATTAGCTATAGGGTGGCCATGGCCCCCAGTCCAAAATTTCTTTTAGAAAATATTTTGTTTCCTACAGAATCTTAACGGTAGAAAAGAAAATTGATATAATATAGTGTTCATATTAATTAATAAATACAAAATATTAATTAGCCTCCTTATTTATAGTATCTCCATATGATTTTTTTCCTTTTTAATTTAGATGTGACGCATAAATGCAAAAAAAAAAATTGGTTTTTAAGTTGTAAATTTTTTCATAAACTGCACATTAATTAGGATTGAGAAGGACACAGACTGAGGTGATCATTAAAATAATAATAATAATAATAATAATAATAATCGACACCATAATTTGATTATGTTTTATCTCAATCTATTCTCCCAATGAATCCACCTTACTCTACGAATTAATCATTATAGTTGAGGTGACAGAGACGCATAGAACATCAATTTTAGTTGCACTCGTCCTGTACTATCCATTATGGTACTATTTGCAGGCGGGAAGAACGTAAGAGAATCAACAAAAATTAATTTGGGTCAAAGAGAAGATTGACTGGAAATGATTTTTCTTTTCCACTCACTAAGAAAATATTGTATATTATTTTGATTTTGTAGAAAACTAATTAAATACTTGAAAACCACTTAGCATAACTGATCTCTTCAAATTTCAGTAGATCCCTAATGCCACTAGTGTCAGCTTTCCAAACAAAACTGGTAAGAATGAGAAAAAAACAGCAAGAATCAGAGGTTTGATACATAAATATCGAAAGATATACAACATAAACTACTTGCGTATTTGCGCTGGAACAAATGCCAATGGAACATATTCTTGATTCTTCGTGTTTCTTTGATTATATTGTACATATATGATACTCTAGGTCATTCAGAAGAAAACGACCTTTTCATGTACTCTCACACTTTTACTTTTGGAAGGAATTAGAAATGATTCCTATAATTTGCTTTAAAAGATATCCTACTTGGAAGCATCCAATTTGTGCTATGTACCATGCATTTCTATGTTGGACTCCTGAATGATTCATTCAAAGAAACAACAAAGGTGCAGGCCCCACTCAGAAAACAGAAGACCAAGAAGATTTAATAGAAAAAGTTGTTATTTTTTATTGTCTATGATTGCATAATTTACAAATTTCATGATGGGGGAATTAGCATTATAGCAGAAACCACTTCAAACGAGCAATTACAAACTGGGAAAGCCACAAAAAAAAAAAAAAAACAAAAGTTTAATTAACTAAATTCTTTTTCAAAGAATATAGGATTATATAATTATGGATCATATTACTATATAAAAATTAATATCAATTTCTTAAATTTACTCTGAAGATTCAAATTTAAAAAACAAAAATAAAACATGTATCGACGATAATTATGAAAATTCTAGTAATTATACGATAATTATATAAATCTTATAATAGTGTGCAAAATCAATAATTACATATTTTTTAAGTATATCATGTATATTTTAAAATATAGAAAATTGTATTTTGATTAATCACGAATGATAACTAATAGCTTCACAACATCTATATCAACTAATTAATATTTGAAGTTACACGGCCAATTACACAAATGTACTGCCATCAGCAACTAATGAGAAAGCAGACATGAAAATATTCATTAATATTCAATATGCTCTCTTCTAAAAGTCCTCTTAAATTATATCTCATTCATTCGTGTGTTCGAGTAGTGGTCACTACCCATTCAAAACTGGTCAATAATCTAGTCTTCAGGTGTCTATGAAACCAAATAACAAAGCAGATAAGAACAATGGAAAAGTGCATGCACGGTCGTTTGAAATATTTTAAGATGTTTGATTAATATCAAGTAGTTTGGTGCATGCACAAAACTAGACTGTTAGATTAGAGTCCATGCATGAACTAAAATTAGTTAAATGCATTGTATATAAACAAAGGAGAATAAATCATTTTTAATTATATACTTTCCTATTCCTTCAGAGCCAGAACTCAAGAACTCTACTTTTTTTTGAGTTCTTACTGAGCTTTTAAACATTAGAATTAAATGACACATGCAATGTGATCCAAATTAGGATGTTATAGGATTGTTTCGTTTTTAATACTCTAACACTTTAATGACCAATTGAAAGCATTAAATTTGATCTGGTTATTGCTGAAAGCAACAATCCTTCTTATGAGCGGAAGGCTACATAAAAAGTGAAGCAATTAAAGAAAAAATTGCTAGAGAAGGAATTAATGCTATTAAATCGTTGAAGAGAACCAGACAAAAATTAGAGAAATTAAAAAATAATAATAATAAAGAAAAAAAGGGAAACCCATCGAACATATTACATGAAGTTCATGGATGATAATATACACGTAGCTTTATATATAAAGGCAACCTCACTCATCAGCAGCTTGGCCTAATTTATGTCTGAGAATCTAAAGAACAAATTAAACAACTTGACAGCGTGGTAATTTGAAAAACTCTCTATTGTAACTCCATGATTTTGAAAACGATCCTCTTATCGACAGATTCAAGTAGACCAATGTCATCAATTGACTGATCCTCGGTGCTATCATCATCAATGGAAATATTCAAATCCAAAGACACAGAAGGGCTTGTCTCCTCCAATGTTGAACTTTTATTATCCTCTTCCGAGCCATCTGTTTTTGGCTTAACAGGAGGAGAGCAGGCTCGAGATCTTGAACTGAAGCTTTCGCAGCTCAAGATTGTAATAGCATCACTGAGACCAACTTCATGACCTTTCGAATTGGTTATTCTTCCTCTTTCCATTGCCCTTTTGAAGCCCTTTTGCGACCAATAATCGGCTTGCTCAACATCTTCGATCAAGAAAACTCTATGTGGATTGCTTGACAATGCTTCAGCGAATCTCTCAATGTAACTACAACTTTGCTCATTTCTGGATCTTTTGTTTCTATTGTCTTCAGTTGAATCCGCTCTTGTAGATGAGAAGCTGCTTAAGGCTATTGAAATGAAGCTGGTGTGGGAGCCAAAGACAATCCTGGCAAGTTCTTTAGCTATCTTTTCTTTTGCATCCATGTCAACACCCTGGAAGAGCAACCAAGTTTCCTCTTTGGCCTCAATGTCATCTCCAATCTTCCCTTTTCTTCTTACCATACCAGACCTGCATTTCAAGACCGTACTTGCAATTTCAGGGACTATATCTTTCTGCCATGGCACCTTCTTCTCCAACGCAGTGCATAGGGTTGTCATGTTTTCGGCGTTTACCTCCTTGAACTTGTGGGCAAATTCCATCTCCATGACATCGTTTGAAGAAACCGAGTTCGGTGTGGAATTAGGGTTTGACGAAATCAGTTGTTTGGGATCATCGTGTTCTGGAATGTATATTCTCAAACTTGGTTCGACACCACCACCCTTGTTAACAGTCTCAGAAAACCAGAAATGTTGTTCCCTCCATGACTGTTTGGGTTCGACATTAATAGTCCAATCATGGTGGGTCTTGTGCAAACTAGGGTATTGCTGGTGATCATACGAGAAACCAGAAGTAGAGGAAGAAGGTGAAACAGAAGAGAAAGTGAGGGTTCTTTCAGAGTAGTAAGGTTGTTTGTGTATTGAATTGCAAATTGAGTTCCACTTTTTGCAAAGTTCTCTCATTGGAGAGTCCTGGTTATAAGAGAAAAAAAAACAAAAAATAATAATAATAATAATAATTAATTAGTTTAAACGTGTATGTGTTATTGGAGTGTAACTGTATATATGTAATGTCAAAGCATATGTAACTGAGATGTGCCAAATAATAACCTTATCATTACTGCCAAGTCCTTCGTTCTCATCCTTATATTGTTGAAGCCATGCAGGAAGTCTTGAAGCGGTAGAGTCACTGTTACTATTAGTGCTATTTTGTAAGTTTCTGGCTTCAGCTTCAAACTTGGCTGAGCAATCAGCACAGCAAGTGAGCTGCTTCTCCTCTCCACCTTCAAGAGGAAGCCAACTAGATCCATTTTCAGCTCCCTTGCTTGTGGACTGACTTTGTAGATCACTACAAAAGAAGCAAAGTGAAAAAAATTAAAATAAAAATATGCTAAGTATTTTGCACCGAGATTGTATATATATATATCACGAATGGCAGAAAAGAACATGTGAAAAGAAGATTTTAAACTGCTTCAACGAAGAAAATCCTCCCAGGCCATGCTATTTCTACTTTTTTCGAGAAAAAGGAAGCAACATCAACTGTGTCAAATTCATTTCGGATTATAAATTCTAATCTTTTCTCATTTGTTTCTCTCAAAAGAATGTATAGACATGGCATAAAAGCAAAGAGTGAAAAAGATATTATTCACTATCATGAATTTTTGTGTTTTTATTAAAAAAAAAAATTATTGGAAAGAGAAGGTGACATGTATGATCGAAAGCCATACAATTATGTCCAACTTTAGCAAGTAGTGTTTTACCTGTCAGTGATGAGACTCAAGCGTAAGCTGCCTGCAGGAATTGTAAGAGGATGGAGAGCCCAAACAGTCTCGAGTGACGGATGGCCAGATTTACATCTCATGTAAGTTTGGAAAGTGGCAATCCCCATGAACCAAAACCTTCTGTTCTCTCCATTTCCACATACCAATTTCCCAACCTCCATGATGATGTGCTCCACACCACTGTAATACCCTCTTCCAGCTTGCTCACTTGAACCACTAACCCATTCAACATCTCCCAAATACAACACAACCCCTCTACCCATACAACCTCGCACATGGTTCCTGATTTCTTCAATCTTTTGTTCAATCTCTACTCTACTTAGGTTTCCAAAAGAGGAGAGAGAAAGGGTTATAAACTTCACATCTCTCAAAGCCTCAGGAACATCACCTTTGTTAACTTTCTCCATCACTCCTTTAACCACACCCTCAACAGTAGCAAGACACTCTCCTACAACCACAAAATTTCTTCTCCTTTTGTTCATCAAATTCTCTATCACATACATGACATCCTCATTCCTAACTGGATCTGATAATATTCTCGGTTGGGCAACTTTTGTTCCAACTTGACCTATAGGAGAAGATTGAGAGAGGACTAAAACGTTACTATCCTTAGACTTACTACTTACAGAATTGGCAGTAGTACTTTGAGAACATATTTCTAAGGACACGGCTTGTTCAACATTGCTTTTTACTTGGGTGCTCGAGAAACCAGCTTCTCTCATGACTCTACTCACACTAGGATCATCTAAAATAGATATGATAAGTTGTTCTAACTCTATCTTTACGGCTAGGAGGGGCTGCTGCTGGTTCTCAATAGAGCCACGCCTCTGATGAGCCTGTGCGCGCTTAAAAGCTGCAACCAAAGCGTTAGAGATAGAAGGGTATTGAGAATGACCACCCAACATGGGAGTGGACGTTGAAGCCGGCAGGCGATTCAGAGCAACATTGAAGCAGAGCTCTAGAGCTTTGCACTGAAGTGGGTGAGAGTGGGATTGAAGGCAAGCCGTTCTGAGTAGACCAGCGGAAGCCGCAAGCATAGTGTTTGCGACATGAAGAGGGGTCACTTGGGCATGACCCCTCCGTCTAGCCAAGTTTACGGCTTGTTTTACAACACCTGCAGCCTCTGCCGTCAGGGCTTGTTGCACGGTGCAACCTCCAGCTCTCATATTTCTCTAACTTAAATAATTTCTCTACTACAAGTAAGAGGAGACGACCTTGAAATAGAGAGATCAAGAAAGATCTTGTAAAGAGTCTAGCATCATGGACATGGATTAAATCATATTGAAAGAAATCAAGAAAAGTCGAACAAAAGGGTATTGAAGAAGTATGAGAAAGTGATGAAGAGGAGGAGGGTTGAGGTAAGTGATGATAGGTTGTGAGGGAGCTAATTAAATCTAGTCTACTAGGGAGGAGTGTTGTTGTATGAATCTATGAAGCTTTGTGTTATCTAGTATAGACTATGATTTGATCGTGGGAAGAGAGAGAGAGAAGGGAGTGAAATATAAGGGAGGTGGGCTATGCTTTTCGTGTAGGTGAGGTAAAATTTGGGGTCCAAAGTCGATTTTGTAGTGGAAAGTGGAATGCATGTGCTGACAAGCAGGACGAATGCACCAGTATCAAAGGCAACTCAGCTTTGCCCATCTCAAATTTGATAAAAGATATGGATTTCCTAAGTGGGTCTCTCTCTTTTATGCAACTATTTAATAAAAATTAAGGTAATAATTAAACTAAGAATAATCAAAGGTACTTATATATTTCTCTTTTTTTTTTTTTTGAAATTCTTATATATTTCTTAATCGTTAATTAAGTATGGAAAAAATCTTGACCATTGATGTAATCACTCTTTTAGCCTTGAAGCTACTAATAATCCAAGAATTTATAATTGAGTAACCAACCAATATATAAATAGCAACCAATTAATGAAGGATTTTTGAATATTCATGATTAAGCTTAATTAAAGTATAAGGTCTAAATAGCTTCCTTAAATATCGGTTTAGTACTTAAGAGAGAGAGCTTTTTCTACGATCCGCCAAAATCGAGGACCTGAAAAGAAAATGGGGACTATGTGTCGAAAGGAATCGGGAACTGTGTACGATTTTCTTCCGGACTCAAAGACAAGGAATAAAGCGTCTCTCTTTCCATTTACTTGTCTTTTTAAATAAATAATAATACACTACTTGACGCTCTTTGAATGCCCATATCATGTATTTTGCATGGGGATTTAAAACTCTACACAAAAACATTCCCTCAACCTCATCTTTCTCTCCTTTTTCTCACATTATTTCATAAAGGTGGAGCTAGCTTTTGGACCCTCTCTCTGATTCAAAATTTTAACAAACAAATCATCAAGTGAAACATCATATGATGATGACGCACTCTCTCACTGCTGGGGCACCGCTGGTCATAGGGGTTTTGGTTTCTTTTTTATTTTATGGAATTAATTATCATGGATTATTTTTTTCAACTACATATGTATATCATGGATTATCTTAGTATGCAGTAGTAGTTCTTAATTTTACATTTAAAATCTTGCTCGTAATATTGAAATTTATAATTTTATACAGCCTTTCCTTTTATCATTAAGACACAGAGTTCCAGCTCGTTGTAAGTAGCATGACTCTTTCACATGTCTCTTCCTCGGCAAATTGGTTGTATAATACATCATGCGGAGAGTATTGTGATGATGGAACCGAAAATCAAACACTTACTGATAATTTATAATGGTAATTAATTGTCTTAAATTAATCAGCGCAACAACAATTCTGCTCCCCTTTGTCTCAAAAAAAGGGAAAAAAATAAAATAAAATCTGCTCCCCTTCCTGTGTTGCAAGCATCCTTTCCAAGTACTGAGAGATAAGGCTAATAAAATATTATGGATCGAAATTTATGAAA
The DNA here is from genome assembly GCA_019925255.1 of Litchi chinensis. NCBI lineage: Eukaryota > Viridiplantae > Streptophyta > Magnoliopsida > Sapindales > Sapindaceae > Litchi > Litchi chinensis. The sequence goes on along the minus strand of CM034475.1, from coordinate 10,991,563 downwards.
GTATTCATCACCCAAAATAAGAAAAATGTCGAAAATATATCAGTGTCATTTCAATATTTAATACTTTGCTTATAACATGATTAAATTCAAAAGAAAGATTGCTTTTAAGTAGGAGATTCATATAAAGAAAAACTCTTGATAGAGAAAGCCAAAACAAAAGGAAATATTAGCATACCGAAGAGGTGTTGTATACTAATATCACAGACCGTTGCAATTTACAAATTTTAGTTAATTTATAGAAACATCATTTTAAACCTTCAAAACTTTAGCAAATATTTAAAGTGACAAAACGTGTGGGGTGGGGTCAAATTTTATATGTGGTGTTTTTAAAAGGAAAATTGATGTCATTATGGAATGTATTGGGTGCATATATGGATCCTACACTGACCTTGTGTTGACTCCGAATTTCCAAATGACATCCATCTATTACAAGACTAAAAGTTTGAAGAGAAATTCCACATTCTTCCACTTTTTCTTCACTTTAAGTCTTTAATTTTCAATTTCTAGCGGGCGCTACGATGGACACGTAAACCAACCTTGTCATAAATCATAATGTCACAATATATGTAGACAATTACAAATTTTTGCTCTTTGTTACTACCTTTATTAACTATTTATATGACAATAATTATCCAAAACAGAAAATACACCAAGGTGAAAATTGTGCTAAATAACATTCAAGCCTATAAGCCAGCACCCTGCAAAAGTGCTGTAATAGCTAAAGCTGGATGCATTCAGGTTCATCTCACCACTGAAAATCTTTTATTAATTTTACTGATTATTCTCATGCATTTTTTTTTCTCCAAATCATGATTATTTTGGTGTTATACATCCAAGAAATGTACACTTGTTCTACATAATTAGGTCAAAGCACCTGGAGAAGAGCGTTTAATGTTATAGACATTGAATTTATTTTCTTCTGATTTTTACATATATTCAGGATAACGTTAACACTAGATCAAAGTATTATAATAGTAAAAGATAAAGCCAAAAAAAAAAAAAAAAAAGTTGCAAATAAAACTACGATCATATATATTACACCCTCTAGTGATCTCAAGTACAGTAGTTTTAATAAATAAAATACTCTCATAGGACAATAAAATCTAACATTGTGCAGTTATAATAATAATAATTATTATTATTATTATTATTAATTTTAGTAATCACTTATTAAAATTTAATTTCTTTTAAGATACAAACTTAGATTAACAGATAATCCGAAACCACAAAAATAACTTAAATTATTTATATAAAAGTAAGCATCGATTTATTTTGACAAAAAGAGACTAGTTACTAGTATACCCTTCACATTTATATTTAACAGGTTCTGAGTTTAAGTTGTGCCCTCTCTCCAAACTTTAAATTTTTGTAATTGTTAAAATAAAAAAATAAAATAAAAAATAAAAAAACAAATCCTTTATTTTTTGTCGTTATGCTTTAAGCGATTTTTAATTAAAAACACCCTCTGCATGAAGATGGTGCATATTTCCTTAGTTAAAGGTGTTTGACTTTGCGTGCCTCTAACTAAACTTCCATAATTGAATGTAAGGTTTTCAATCAAACAAAGTTGTTCGTCTATAATTCTCTATTGTTAATTAATTTGATATTTGATTAGATTACTGTAGAATTTGACCAATATATCTAATTGGACCACCGCAAGTACGGTATAGTTTAGATATACTATTCCCTTACATACAAGGTCAGGAATAATATCTGGTATTTACTACACGAGATTCATGACATGCATGATGTATGCCGTATCTAATGATCAATTACCTTTATAATTTAAAAGTTCGTAGCAACCAACGATTGGCTACAGAATATGAATAATTTAGTATATAACAAACTATCGGTAGACCAAGGAGACCTTTTGAATTAATAACATAATCAACTCCCCAGTATGGGGTATCTGAAAAATGATTAGAGTGTAATCTTAATTTCCTGGGACCTGCGTATTCTTCTCCTGCTTATTATTTGTTCTTTGTCTCTGGCAGTGAGTTATATAGCTATGTTAACCAGACGCTGAGTTCGTGAGTTGATTTGTGGTGTGTGTTAGCTTTGTAGTGGCCCATGCTAGGTTATTACTGGTCTTACTCCAACCCAGCGTGCCTTTGCATAGAAAGGAGAGCTACACCACTAGGACTCTACTCTCCCTTCTCTCTAGGTCTTTCAAATAAACTAATGAACAAAAATTTCCCTTCAACAAAAAACGAGAGATCTACCTTTCATTCCTCAATCATCCTCCACTTTTACTTGTTATCTTCTACAATTTATATATCCTTAGCAAATCAAATTCGTGTTTAGTGATATAATACCATCATCACTCTTAAATGCTTATTCAACTCTTTATTAAGATAAAAGTAAGAACAAATGAATAAGGAAGAAGTTATTTTAATGTTAAATTATCAGTTTAAATCGTGTTTGAATTTTTCAACCCCATTTACTTATAAGATTAAAAAGAAATCTAAAAAGAAAGATAGAATATATATATATACACTATAATTAACCAGCATAGTAGAAAGATAGAATATATATATATATACACACACTATAATTAACCAGCATAGTAGAAAGCTAGTTTTTGGAAATAGAAAAATTGCTAGGGACAAAAGCTGATAGGACTTCCTGTCCACCTATAAGCGAAGAACAAGCAGACGAATGTCTTTATAGGTAGCCCAAGATGGTATAATAACATTTCACATGAGATGACTAGACAAAGTTCGTTTCAATTTCTATTACCTTATTAGCTTGTTCATGTGAGTCTGTGACATCTCAGTGCTGTGCTTTTATTAGCTTTTCAAAGGTCACCATTCAAATTGTTTGTAAGCTATCAGCACCTTAGTCATGGTTAATTACTCAATTTCAATTACCAGCTTAGACTACTGTTATCCTGAACCCATAAAGATCGATTTACATATCTTGTACATCATTTGCACGTGACAAGCATGTGATAAAAAATGAACTGGTTTGTGATACGAGTAGGACCCAAATTATAACTCTAATTTAAAAGCCACAACTGTTTATTTTTCTGGGTGAGCATTAATTCATTCTGAGTATTAGTCCCCAGTCAAAAAGCTTATATATCTTTGCTGGCCTCAAAAGACATACAAAGGGCACCTAAATAATCTGAAAACAAAGCATCCTGTACCGCTAGAAAAGGAGTGTTTGAATGAAAGAGAGGAATACATATAGTTGCTTAGAATACACCCTACCTAGCTACTTCTATCTTTCTCACCAATAACGGTTTAATTTTATTATTTTTTGTTTTTCAAATAAGCATAACTGTAACAAAAGCCATCTCATAACTGTTGCTTGCTAAATATGAGTATGGACACCAAAAGATGTGTATCAAAGTGAAAGTTAGGTTTATCTTTTCTCTTCTTTCACTATCAATCCCTTTAATTTTTCATGAGAAAACATTGCATTAGTGCCCTTAATTTTACATATCTATTTATTTATTTTACAAGTTTCTTCTTTTGCATAAAGTAAAGCACTCTCTCATAAAACAATATAAAAAGCAAAATATGGCATTATCTACTAAAAAGGGACGTTCATTTTATGCTTTTAAGCTTCAAAATTCAAATAAGCATCTTGGTTTATACGTGGCCATGTGGGTGAAAGCAATATCTAAGAGACGAACAAAACTGAGGTCTAAGAGAGAATAGATAATTGTATTTTGGTGGTCGGCCAGACTTTAAAGGTTACATTGAGAAAAAAGTTGCTCTAATTTTGACAAGACAGCCTTGTTTATGTAAAGGTGATGGAATTACGTACCGCACACTCCTTTTCTCAAAAGTTTGCATTATTTTATTTGTGTTCGGTATCTACTAAGCCAAATGAATTTAGCTTAAGTTTCAACATCTGATAAAGACAAGCAGCAGCAGCTCACCATGATTTGACTTAACTGATTGGTCTAGCTCATATCCACTGAACTTGTATGCAAAAACTAATTATCCTGCTCTTGTTTTAGCTCTGTTTACAAGAATTTGTTTTTATTTGTTATCCATTATGTTTTTAGACAGATAAGATGAGATAACGTATTTAATTAGGTATAATTCATACTGAATCAAGTGGTTAGTTTGATGTACCCACTAACATAATGTGGGACGATGTATACTGTATACAACACCCTGAGCATGTGTCATTTGATCAACAGTGCAAGTAAGATTGTGGTAGTAAAACAGAAAGAACAGAAAAGGTTACAGTCACGAGTAAATAAATCAGTTCAAGACACGAATCTCAGGTAAATGACACTTCACATATTGGAATGAGAATATTGCCCAAGAACAAAACAACAGATCGGTTGATGAGGGTACAATTGCAACAGAACAAATTATGGTAAACAACATTATTTAGCAAAATTGTCCTATATGTTATTATTATACAATTATACAATTATATGATAATTAACATACTATAAAGAAAGAACGAAAGAAATAAGGGGCCGTTTAGTTAGTAAGCTAACCTATAGACCTTAACCTATAGCTTCATCCACCTTGACATTCCGGAAAATCTCCAGGACGATTATTTTGTAGTAGCGGAGCAAGTATGCTTTCAACAAAAGATCTCTGCTTACACGTTTCCTCATGTATCAACAAGCGAGCATCCTCACAAGCTTTGGTGCTAGGAAAACCAATTGTCCATCTCCCATCTGCAGCCGAATTGAACATCTTTGGGGTGTGCCCTCTAGTTTTACTTGCACTGGATCTTGGGTCAAATTCTCTTATCCGAAAATGCAACCACGTCTGATGCTCTTCATCTATCTTTGGCTGTTGTGAGTGAAGGAAGAAAATACATTACAAAATTAATTGTATCTATGACTATAGCAGTCATAGAGCTCCACAATCAGTGAATAATTTAAATGTCCTAAATGCGAAGATAGAAAACTATTCTCAATATACATAATGACAGATAAAGGTACACGTTATGATGAACCAAAACATTAGCATAGCTAATGCAACAGACAACCAACAAGTACAAAGTAATAAATTTACTGAAGATTATCCAGAAATGGTCCAAACTTCCTGAATCATACTATTGTGACAAAGTATCACGATTAAAAGAAATTTTAAAAAGGATCCCAGGAGCCTGATTGCCAACGTATCATGGGAAACCTCAACAATACCAGGATCTCATAACTTCTCAGCCTAAGACACCAAATTAACATGTCTTACTAGTATCTCAAAAGCAGTGAAGGAACGCTCGGTGATAAAAAGATTTTATTTTATAATTTCTGAACAATTTATGCACAGTTAATCAATGGATCCAGACTATTGATTCAACTTTAATCTCATCTCAATTATATTCAGTCAATGATACAGCAACTAACACATTTCTCCATAATCTACATCATCCTCTACAGCAGAAGAGTCATCATTTTCATCTCCAACCCAAATTTTCTCTACACTTTCTAAATTTCTCTTTGTACAGCCTTCGCCTTTAAATTGGATCACACCTCACTATCATGACCATTGGCAACATTTTCACTTATCAGAAAAGTCCCTCCGATACCTATTCTTGAAAGCGAACCCAATTATTCTAAACTGAAAGCAACTGACATTGTAAAAAGATCAGACAACACATGCAAATGTGTAATGTCATGGGTCACTAGATGTTCCAGAAATCTGCTAAAAACCTATGTGTATTTTTTCAAGGTCCGGGCACAAATCCATGGTGGATATACAAAGCCTACTCAAAGAATCCAGCTAAAAAAGCCTTTTTTTGTAGCATCAAGCCAACCAAGAAAAATCCATATTGATTATTCCCATTATTTCATTGAGTAATTAGACCAAGATCAACACATCTCTATAAGTTAACACCACAAATATAATAGAACGTTTCAACAAAGCAGATTTTACCAGTGTCAGAACTTACATTCAAACCTGCCAAAGGTGCGATAGCAATTACGACCCCCCGTTGACTTCGGAAGGGATGTTTCTCTGCAAGAATCAGTTTGCCAGATAATCCTTTTGTTGCAGGTATCAGGTAGATATCCCTGACTCCAGCATTAGAAAAAGCAATCCTACACGGGATTCCTGATCCTACAAAACTCGATAAATTCCAAATGAATAATGCATGATCCCAGAAACATTTTTAATAGTTAACTAAAGATGCAGTTGACAGATACCCAACCTAGAGAAACCTCCGACCCAAAGCTTGCAGATGAAAGATCTGAAGAATGGGATATTCCAGAATCAGTGGCGGTGCTGCTCATCAAGTCTAACAAGGGATTTTCAAGCAATTCTCCTTTGAGAATAAAGGCTTTCAGCTGAAGATGGAGAATGAATACCTAAAATTATGTGGACTATGAGATTCAAATCATGGTCAACTTCAATGCATTATGAACACTTAGCATGGGAAATATAACTGCAATTAATTACTGCAAAATATAATTGCAAATTCACAGAAAAACTAGAAAAAGATACTCATAAAGACAAGTGCAGATGTTTGTAATTGAGGGGAATTAATCAATGAAACAGTGTAAGAGTTGATACGCATCCACATACAAATAATGGAATCGAAACAAAGTTCAATAAATCTATAGAGTTTCTGGTAATAATGGTAGGTTGATTATTTCCTTTTTTAGGAGATTTGGTCAACTTATCTAATTACCTTTTCTATATAGATTGTATGTCAGTGCCTAATTTGTAGTGATTGTATCTAGTTTTCCCTTTTTTATTTTTTTCCTTTCATAGCTATCTCTAGGGTTACTACTTTGTATATATATTATGCTAAGGCTGTATGGTGTTTTTATGTTCTGTGAATAAAAGAAAATACCACAGAAACTGCTCAAAACCCTTTCTTTCTTCATGGTATCAGAGCTGTTCTGAGTACTAATCATGTCTCAATCGGGTGAGGACTCAACAGTTGAGACTTCCTCTCATAATAGAGGTTTTAACGACCTGCCACCCGATCCTCATATGCCCATCACTAGTCATAAACTCAATGGAAAGAATTATTTACCATGGTCTCAATCAATGTTAATGTTCCTCAAAGGAAAAGGAAAATATGAGTTTATCACAGGAGAGGTTGTCATGCCGAAGAAAGAGGACAAAGCCTACAAACTTTGGGAGGTGGAGAATAGCAAGGTCATGACATGGCTTTGTAATTCAATGATACCAGAATTGAGTGAGAGCTATTTATTGTGTGAGACGGCAAAGGAGCTATGGGATGCTGTCAAAAAAACGTACTCGAATAAAGATAACATTGCTGAAGTTTTCAATCTTGAAGGGCTTCTAAAGGACCTAAAACAAGGTGAGATGTCAGTTATAGATTATTATACTAAACTTTCCAAGTATTGACCGCAGATGGATACCTTCGTAAAGCTTCCGTGGAAGTGTTCAGACGATGGAGTGCTGTTCCGAGACTTTATTGAAGAGAGGAGAATTTTCACTTTTCTGCTGGGTTTGAATGACAATCTAGATGAAGTAAGAGGCAGAATATTGGGTAAAAAACCTCTCCCAACAATTAGAGAAGTTGTTTCTGAAGTGCGCCGAGAAGAAAGTCGAAGAAGAGTTATGCTATTAAAATCAGATGGTGCTGAAATTAAAGGAGAGGCATCTGCTCTTGCTGCTGCCAAAGGAAATCCAAATCAGATGTTTGACAACTGGCAAAGGAGAAACAGACCCTGGTGTGACCATTGTCGAAGACCTAGTCATGTCAAGGACACTTGCTGGAAGATTCACGGCAAACCTCAAGATTGGAAGCCTAAAAATCACAATGATAAAGATGCTAAGGGCTATACAGCTAGTAGGAATGAAGTTTCAGGGTCTGATTGCATCCTGTTTAGTCCAGAACAAATGGAACAACTTCAGAAGATGTTCTCAGGCATGAACACAGCAGTTGTTAGGGCAGGTTCTGTTGCAAAAACAGGTACTTTCTCGACTGCCCTGAATGTAAAACAAGAGATTTTGAGGTCTTGGATTGTGGACTCAGGTGCTACTGACCACATGACAGGTGATGTTAAGAGTCTTTAATACCTTTGAACCATGTGAAGGTAATTATATGTTAAGATTGCTGATGGTTCCCTATCTAAAGTTACTAGGTGCGGTTCAGTTGTGATTTCAGACACTTTAACACTACAATCAGTTTTGTTTGTTCCCAATTTGGACTGTAACTTATTATCAGTTTCAAAACTCACCTTTGATGAAAAATGTGTGACCAAATTTTATCCTTCCTATTGTATTTTTCAGGACATGATCTCGGGGAAGATAATTGGAACTGCTGAGGTGAAATCTGGTCTCTACATCCTTAATGCTAAAGCTCCAAAGGGGTATACAATGTAATTCCGTTGATTCTGAATTATCATTTATTGAGTCTAGTCGTATGTCTAATAAAAATAGTGCAATCATGATGTGGCACTATAGGTTAGGGCATCCAAGTTTTATGAATCTTGAAAAACTGTTCCCTGACTTATTCATCAATAAAAGTTCTCAAGATTTTCATTGTGAAATTTGTGAGTTATCTAAGCATACTCGCACTATGTTTCCCCCTAGTAGCTATAAAATGTCTAAACCTTTTTCATTAGTTCATAGTGATGTTTGGGGGCCTACTAAGGTCCCTAACATTACTGGGGCAAGGTGGTTTGTTACTTTTATAGATGATCATACTAGAATAACTTGGGTTTTCCTAATGAAAGAAAAATCTGAGATCACCAACATCCTCAAAAACTTTAATTCCATGATACAAAACCAATTCCGGACAAAAATTCAAGTGTTGAGATCTGATAATGGGAAAGAATTCATTAATCAAGGATTAAGGGAATATTTATTGAGTGAGGGTATAATACATCAAACATCCTGTGTTGATACTCCTCAACAAAATGGGGTGGCTGAAAGGAAAAATCGTCATCTATTAGAGGTTGCCCGTTCCATACTATTTTATATGAGAGTTCCAATTAGTTTTTGAGACGAAGCTATTTTGACGGCTACATACTTAATTAACAGACAACCATCAAGAGTGTTACAATATAAAACTCCTGTTCAAAGCCTACTTGAAATATATCCTCACACAAAGCTTATTTCCAATGTTCCTTTTCGTGTCTTTAGGTGTACAAGTTTTGTTCATATTTACCCCCACACGCGCAACAAATTTGACCCGAGAGCAGTAAGGTGTCTATTTTTTGGGTATTCTCCTACTCACAAAGGATACAAATGCTATGACTCAGTGAATAGGAAGTGGTATGTGTCCTTAGATGTTACATTTGTTGAAGATCAACCTTTTTTCCCTCCAACTAAAATTCAAGGGGGTAGTGAATCTGAATTTCAGTTTTTGAATGTTGTTGAACCTTAAAATCAAGTGTCTAGTGAATTCTGAACTTCAATCTTCTATTGTTTTTGATACCTTTAACTTTGAGTCTCCTAAATCTAGTCAAAAACAATCTCAACAACAGTCTCAAAATGTGTCGGAGTCAACAAATCATGAAATCTTTCCTAAAGATCCAACTATATCTATTGTATACACAAGGAGACCTAAAGCAAAGCAGGATGAGCTGAACCTGATTGTACCTGAACAGAGCCATGAATCAGACCCAGAATCATCTATCCAAGTTCTTGATCCCAATATAAAGCCTTTGAGTGAAATTACAAACAATCCAACAGATTCTGTTTTGAGTGAAACCTGTAAGGAGCCAGACACCAATGACGAGAAACCAATTGCTTTGAGGAAGCCTGTAAGAGAATGCAGATCCAGACCTTTATATCCACTATGTAAGTATCTATCATATAAAGGCCTATCACCAAATTACAAGAAATTTGCCCTCAATATCACCAATGTGTCGGTTCCAGCAACCATCAAGGAAGCCATAATAGTCCCAGAATGGAGGAAGGCTGTTCTAGAGGAGTTAGAAGCTCTTAAAAGAAACAAAACATGGGACATCATAGATTTACCAAGTGGAAAAAGGACTGTAGGGTGCAAATGGGTGTTTACAGTAAAATATAGGGCTGATGGAAGTGTAGAACGCTATAAAACCAGATTGGTTGCTAAGGGTTTTACACAAACATATGGCATCGATTATGAGGAGACGTTTGCTCCAGTGGCTAAGTTGAACACAATTCGAGTTCTATTTTCTATTGCAGTAAATCTGAATTGGAAGCTCCATCAAATGGATGTTAAAAATGCTTTCTTAAACAGAGATTTGAAGGAAGAAGTCTACATGGAGGGACTACCAGGTTTTGAAGCATTCTTTGGGAATAAAGTGTGTAAATTGAAGAAATCATTGTATGGGTTAAAACAGTCACCGAGGGCGTGGTTTGAAAGGTTAACCAAGGCAGTTAGAAGGTATGGTTACTCTCAATGTCAAGCTGACCACACCTTGTTTGTCAAGCATTCCTCAAGTAATATAGTTACTATGCTTATAGTATATGTGGATGACATGATAATTACTGGAAACAGTGAAAAGGAGATTCGGAAACTAAAGTGTTTTCTAGCCCAGGAGTTTGAAAATAAAGATCTGGCGAGTCTGAAATATTTCTTGGGAATGTAGGTTGCAAGATCACAAGCTGGAGTGTTTATCAACCAAAGGAAGTATATACCGGATCTTCTTAAAGAAACTGGGATGACAGAGTGCAAACCTGCAGATACTCCTATGGATAGTACAACTAAACTGGGTTTAGTTGAAGGGAGTCCTCCAGTAGATAAAGGGAGATATCAACGCTTGGTAGGAAAGTTAATCTATCTGTCACATACTAGACCAGACATTGCCTTCTCTGTAAGCACTGTCAGTCAGTTCATGAATAACCCAACAAAAGAGCATATGGGAGCTGTTCAAAGGATTCTTAGATATTTGAAAATGACACCTGGGTAGGGGATTTGTTTCATAAAGAATGAGAACCTAGAAATTAGTGTATTTACTGATGCAGATTGGGCAGGTTCAGTGTTAAATAGGAGATCTACTTCAGGGTATTGCTCCTATTTGTGGGGTAATTTGGTCACATGGCGCAGCAAGAAACAAGTTGTTGTATCTTGAAGCAGTGCTGAAGCAGAGTTTAGAGCTATGACTCATGGAATTTGTGAGGGAATTTGGTTACAGAGACTTCTGAAGGAACTCAAGGTACCTATGACCACATCTATTAAGTTATTGTGTGACAATTAAACAACTATTAGTATAGCTAAGAACCCGGTGCATCATAACAAAACAAAGCATGTGGAAATTGATCGACACTTCATAAAGGAGAAAGTTGATTCAGAGATGGTCAAGTTGATTTACACATCTACAAACTCACAAGTAGCAGATGTTTTCACTAAGGCTCTTTCTAGGGCATCATTTGAAGAGTTGCATTCCAAGCTGGGAATGATCAACATTTACGGCCCAGCTTGAGGGGGGGTGTAGAGTTTCTGGTAATAATGGTAGGTTGATTAGTTTCCCTTTTTAGGAGATTTGGTCAACTTATCTAATTACCTTTTCTATGTAGATTGTATGTCAGTGCCTAATTTGTAGTGATTGTATCTAGTTTTCCCTTTTTTATTTTTTTCCTTTCATAACTATCTCTAGGGTTACTATTTTGTATATATATTATGCTAAGGCTGTATGGTGTTTTTATGTTCTGTGAATAAAAGAAAATACTACAGAAACTGCTCAAAACCCTTTCTTTCTTCAAAATCTGATTAAAACACAGATAAGAGTGTATAAAACATATGACACAACAGAACCTCTAGCCATTAATTTCGTGTTTCTGTATACATCAATTATCATCACATTATAAAATGAAAAAGCTTATATGACAAATGATGACTAGTGTCTATTGCAACACAACTATGCATTTGATCAACATTTTCTTATCATGTGTGTCTACAGCACACATAAAAAGCATGAATGAAAATCCAAAATCAATCGGACAAGCATGCCTCTAACATGTATACAATTCAAGGCTGGCATAATTACATCATCTACATAGTTTAAGGAATCACGTGAGAACTTCAGTATTTCTTGTTAAGACAATATCCTTGTTAAACAGCATAGAACCAGAATAACACTAAGAGGGCATCCGCTCAGAGATAAAAGTTATTTTATTTGAATAAAAATATCAGAAAGAATGAAGATACAAAAAACCTTCACAACATCAACCATTCTTTGCCAAGCGATATCAGAAGAAGTCGATCTGTCTGCATTGTGTAAAATTCATGAAAGAGCTAGGGTAAGAGAACGATTTCAGTAGAATTACAAGACAAATAGGGTTAATCCAACACAAAATTATATAAATAAGTAAAGTTAACACTGAGATGACAAGTACCATCAGTTGTTTGCTGGCAGATGGCAAGCTCTAGGGCAAATAAGGGATTTTTAGATTGAAAAGGTTCCGTAAGAGCTGTACACGGCATTTACAAAAATATGATGAGAACCTCCCTGATAAATTGTATAACATAGCATGTGTAATCAATAATCTTTTTCGCCCCTCCATTTTCCCTATCTGCTTAAGATCAAAACCACATACAAGGATTCTTCGTACAAAAGTCCTTAAGACAAGATTATCCACCTCATACCTGTTTCACAATTTGCCCATTCATCTCTCAAAGTATCCAGGATATGATCAAACCAGCATCCATCAAGTTCTTTTTGAAGACGTTCACAGGACTTCTGATACGAATTCTGTCAAGAGAAACTAGAAAATATATAACTTAAAAAATTGGTACATAATAATTAGTTAATATTGATGAAGAAATCCTTTATAAAAAGGTGGAACTATGCTGCATTCCTTTAGGTGCAAGACTGAATCCCAAAGTGGAAGACAAATGCAAAATTTTTAATCCATACAGCTGATGATTTTGCAACATTAACAAGAATATTTTAAGATAGTCTCACCATATACATAATAGATACGACACATACACAAAACAATAGTAAGATGCAAACACCTAAGTCAATTTTCCATTTGGATGTGGATATCCACCTCTTAATTTCTATTCATATGTACTAGAATAGTCACAAACAAGTAGTCATGGTTGTGCTTAGTTGTTTAATGAGTTGTGAAAGTAGTCATGGTAATGAGTTGTGATAGTAGTCATGATGACAGTGCATGGTCATTAAATGAGCTAAGGTTCTCGCGATCAAGACCACTCAACTTTTAAATAATAAATAAAAAAAGGACATTTACGCTTGAAAAAGACTATGTAGCTTGAATATTTACTCAAAATCATTGTTTAGAAAAATTTATGAACAGACTACCCTCCTGTCTGCAGCTATCAAAACAATTCCTTCAAGTTTCATGATACTTTAAATATAAGCTACAGTGATTGTCAATAAAAATTACGATTTCCTAATTTTAGCCTGAACAGTACATCAAATAATGAAAAAATAAGAATCAGTACTAGGATATGAAAGTACTATAATCTTTGGACACTCTATTGGCATAATTCAGGTGGTTTAAGACATCAAGATTCAAGATGTCAAGTATAACAAGGTCATTTATCAATTATCAGTATTGGTCTTGCCTTAGAAGGGTCCTGAGATGGTTGTTCTAGATACAGTCCTACTTTTTAGCATCAAAATTAAAAGGTCTCTGCCAAGACTAAACCCACACTATTGTGCCTAAGAATTTTTGTCACAAAAAATTATCCAACTATACAATTATATTTTTGACTACCACAAATTTTATGCAAGTCAAAAATTAGATACATTAATATTCACAACCTGTGACTGTATTTTACATATTTTACATGGCTAAGTTGAAAGTGAATACTTATATATTACTCCATGTACACTAGCAGTTAAAAGCTCACATTGAATAGGTGGAGATTGTGATCACCAAGTTCTCTTCCTCGAAGAATCAGAAGCTTCCGAAAGAACCACCCTGTATGCCACTCTGTTAAGGCACACAATGGTGGTTGGCTTGCTAAAACCTTCAATAATGCATTTAGTATCTGCAACCAATACATAAATAACATGATTCATGAAACTGGAGACTTGAAAGAATCAGGATGCACAAGCTCACGGTTTTAGTGAATTCAAATTAGTATGTCCTAGAGAAGCTATAAAGGTGAATAATTAATTTCTTAAATTAAATGTTAACAATAAAGCACCAAACATCAGACAGGGCATATACCTGAGGCATATGTCTCACAAGTATACCTCCATCCACTACTGATGAAGCTGAAATGCCACAAGTCTGAGAGTGAATATATCAGCAATATTAGAAAAAATAATAATAATAATCCATAAATTCACAACTTATAGAAAGCTCATCAAATTTTCAAAGCTACAGATGCAAACAAAACACATAAAATTTTGCATTTATTAAAGTTTCCATACTGGAATCTGCAAAATCTCCAAAATTAATTGATGCACTATAAGCAAAAGAAAAGGCTGCAGAAAGGATTTAAATGAACAGCGCCAATAACACATGGAAACTGAACCCTGCAGGTGTTAATTAATAGTAGTACCTTTGCATTGGCATTGGCTTCTAACCAAATTTAATAAAACATAAATAAATAAATAAATTATAATAACTAGGTAAAAATCCTAACATCATACTACCAAGCTTTAAAGTCTTGCTGAGAAAAAAAGGACTAGATACGTTTTTGTAAAAGAATATTAACTGCTTGATTAGTTATTTTCAACTTAAACCCAGACTTAACACATGGAGAAATTCAAAATGCCTACTCTAATAAAATTATCACTTCATATGACTACTCATAGGACCACATAATCGAAATTTGTAAATTGCTAAGAATTGACAAAAGGGAGAGAGAGGGAGTGAGAACACCAAGTCAACCAGTCATCATCAGATTTGCATTATTAGAAACATTTCTAAGACAAATGATTACCATCATATCTTGCATTTCACTAAATCCAATCATTGAAGCCAGAAAACACTCAAGATCTGCCCAAACAAAAAACAAGAATAAGAAGAAGAAGACAAGGAAAGAAAAAGTTAAGCAAGACAAGAATAACGACAATATTTATAAGATGCAATAAGAAAAACCGTACATATATATTACCTTTACTTTCAACTAAAAAAAGCAATAAAAAGAGTGATGCCAGTACTACACTCGGATTATCAGAGCAAGCATAAGCAAGAATTCCATGACTGCCATGGGAAAAAAATAATAATATAGAAGTTAGAACAAATGTAAATCAATTCACACAATTCCGACACTATATTAAATAGAAATGCTATTAGCCTCAAACATACAGCATCCAGATGTCAGATACATCCAGTTTTGCAATTTGCCTAAGATGTCAAATCCAGTTCCTTAAATGTTAAAGTAACTTCTTACTGTTTCTCTTTGGCAAGCAATCAATAAATGCGAGGTATGCAGAGTCAAAATCAAATATCAAAGAATACAAAGCACAGCTGATAATAATGGCCAAAAGTAGAAGAAGCTAACATAGATAGAACGGAAATGAAGTTCAAATGAGTAAAATCCTATTAGGACTTTATAGGCTCTGAAAACTGTCCAATTGCAGCATGATAACACGCTATAAAATATGAAATAACATACACAACATTCCATTGGACATTTCTTCAGCTGTACTACACTGTGCCAGTAGTATAAATCCTAGATGGCTTTTACTCTGTCATATAGATTTTACAAAATAAGTCAATAAGGTTGATTGATAAAAAAAAAATTATATCTTCTATACGTGCACCTTGTCTGCAGCATCAAGATTCACAAACATCCAGTAAATCACACACAGATATCTTTAAATGTATAATGATGCAAAAGGTTAGTTTCAATGCATGGGGAATAGTTTGCTGAGTTTTAAGCCTCTACTTATTGGTAACGCATCCCACTATCAATTTTAGACTTACAAAAGGAGTCTTAGTCTCAAACTCAATCAGCTCTTGAATCCAGAAAATAACAAATACATCACAGACAAGAACTCTAACGTACATTCAAATTTTACCCAAAAAAAGGGCATATTTGGTTCTAGATTCCCAAATTAATTGTCCGAGAGCATTACATTGCACTTCACATTTTCTCAAATTCAGATGCTTAAAACAATTAATAACAGAATTGGTAACTATTCTTAGAAACTAAAAGGTCTGTGCCTAATTGTGATTATATATACTTCCACATATAAAGATACAATATAACATAAGAACAGGATGACCGACCTTTCTATACATACATCATTGTCACCAGGAGAGCTGGCACAATGAGAATTAGATGACATATACTCTACCAAATGCCCAGGCATATGGTTCCCATTGATGTTTACTTCTCCTCCAGAGTCCAAAGCAGAATTTTCCAGAACTTCCATAATTTCCATTTCTTTCAAAAGGTTGAAAAAAGGGAGTTCATGACTAATTTCACTAGTTGCTTTTTCTTCATTAGCACCTCTCAAACTTGAGATCTTATAAGGAAACAGAAGAACAGCAGCCACAGAGTTAATGATGTTCTTTCCACCAACAACTTGTAAAAGATGAGAAACTATGTACAAAGAAGTGACCACAGACAAATGAAAATCCTGAAAAAAAAAAAAAAACACATACCTATAAGTTTCAAAAGATGACCAAGACATAATTCTCAAAACAAGATGAATTTGGAATATACCAATCTACATCTTAACAAATATTAATTGTTCTGGTTTTTTTTTTTTTTTTTTTTTTTTTGCTTATTTTAATTTTTTTCAGAAACATAGCAGTTAAGCTTTCCAAGAGACCTCAACCCAAATCCAGGACCAAACAGCCCAAGCTTACAAGTGCTAGACGACTAAGCCTAGACAAGAACTGGAAAATCCATGACAGCATGGCAGAAAATGTCCAAGGAAAACTACATTTCAAACCTATAATTATCACGTTAGTGTGCAGCACAAAACTGCAGATTACTGCCATACTATTCACAAACTTCAAAAAGATATATATTCATAGGCGGGTGGTTCCATCCTGGCATGATATCTAACGTAATTGACCGATTCATAACATCTAAACAAATATTAATTTGATGAACACAAAAGAACAAATAATAGTGACAGAAAAATAAAAACATAAAAAATGTAAATTAAGAATTTAGTGAAAAAATATCTCACATTACTCTGCTTTAGCTGCAGCAATGGGAAAAATAGAGGAAAGACCAGTAAGCTGAGAAGATTCCAGGTGACAACTTTACTTAATTGAGAGTTGCCAACAGAAAGAATATCCTTAAAGTAGTATAGATCATCTGCAATTTTATCACTTTCCAGAAGTATTTCTTTTCTCCTCTGATGAGAACACGGTTCCCTGCATCAAAATCAAGTGGAATTACCTTCAATAGATACATTGCATACAACAACCAAGTTATCGTTTGTTGCAGCATAAATTTCTCAAAAGGATTCTAAGTAGCATACTCTATAGCTTGGACGAGACCATCTAGATAAATGCATTTCTTTTTTAAGATTTGAACCAGATCTACGAAATATTTTGAAACTGGCGGAGTTGTTACAAACTGAAAAACCATGTCATCGCTAACTGCATATCAAAATAGATACTGTTGCAAGAGATCAAAAATGTACATCCAGTATTTCATTTATCTATCGTGTCTGCAGAAGGAATAGAATATAATGGTATACCATTATATATGTTGAGGGTTAATGCACGTACAGCTGTCTGAATCATCTTTTCCCCATGCTGTGCAAATTTAAGAGCCTCACTATACAATGGAAATGAAGTTACAACATCCTGTAATAAAAAAGAAAATGTATCACCACAATCAAAACTCAATGCAGAAACTAAAAAAAATTGCAGCAATATTGTATGTGTTCCAATTTATGCTTGCATAATAATAGAAGCTCCACCTCACTAGGTGAATTAACCTGTGGGTTTTGCAAATGATATGCACATTGACTATCTTTTAATTTTTGCTAATCGACATTCCTACATCCAAGTGATGCTAAATCCAACCTACCACCAACAGCATCACCCCCTCCCCTCAGACCAAACCCCAACCTTCCATCATAGGCAAAAAATGGTTCATTTGTGAGGCATCACACAACTAGTTTAAATAATTTACGAGCTCCTTATGGTATGAAGCGTTTTGGCTGCAAAGATGAGAGCAAATTTTTTAGACATCGTGTGTTCAGAGTGGACTAAATCTACACTGGGTCAGGGAATTTTGATTGGTATCAAAGCCAACTTGCAGCACAATGCTAGGCCAGTGCTCCATCCATAGGTCCCATCACAAAAACTTGAGGTCCAAAAGGGACAGTTTTGTGAGAAGTCTGTCAAATTAATATAAACCACCAAAGCTAATACAGCCAGCAAGTGGGGGTCTCAACTAGTTCAAATACGCTATGAGCTTTTAAAGGGATAGACACGTTTCAAGTTACAACGCCCAAAGCAAATTTGTAAAGGATTACAAGTTCAAATTCAAAGTGGGCAATATCTACACTAACTTGGAGTGTTTCACCACTACTCTCGATAATGCAATTTGACACTAAAATTTCCTACATCAAAATTATTCATAATATTCAACATTTTCAACTGGATCATAGAATTCTCAGTAGCTAATTAGGTGTACTATTTGGTGCCCATGTGGAGCAGCTGACCCACTCCCATGGAAGTGGGATTGTTCAGTCCTGCACACCTCCTTATGACTTCAGTACCATAACTGAGATAGATGCCTCCCTCTTCTTCCTCTATCTTAACTAATAAATAAAGATAATTTATTTTATTTTAAAAATAATTTGAAATACTTCTTTTTCTTAAAAAGTAGTTTAAACAAATTTATTTGTTCAAAACCAATTTAATATATTTTATCTTATTCAATATTGATTTTAATATTTTTTACCCAAAATTGATACTAAATATTTTTTTCTCCAAAATAGTTTAAAATTTTCTTACTCAAAATATAATTTTAAAAACTTTTACTCTATTCATATTTGAATTAAAAAAATTTTTAAATAAAATAAATTAAATTATTAAAAGATTATTCAATCCAATCATATTCCATTTATTCTCATATTATCCCAACATGGTACAGGATAATTTTTAGTCAAATCCATCTAATTTCACAATAATCATATCCCATCTGCTTGCACCAAATGCAGCTTTGGTGTTCATGCACAAACCATTTGAAGGGCTTCTATTATAGCTTCATACAAATATAAGTTCATAATTTGAAACAAGGCTACCCCCCTAAAGCCCTAGCCACTCCACCATAGAGGCCAAGCTGAACACCTCAATGGCCCCTTTTAGAAAATGTTAATTCTAATTTATCATTTTAGAGAAGTATTTCTTTGTTCACCATGATCATATTAAGGGAAGAAGCTTGAACTTTACACAGTTTCATGCCCATCTATTTAAGGTGCTCATTTAGTAAGTCAAATATTTTAGGCAAATATATGACTTGGCTAGCATGAATTCTTTAAAAAGAGAGAAGAAAAAAAAAAAAAGCAGGCTTATCATCCAATGGTAAAGAGAAGAGGATATAGAGGTGAGTAATGTCACTATTACAATCATCCTATCACTAAATCACTTCTTCGATGTTGACACCATTAGTTTTAGCTATTTTTACTAATTGTAACTATTCAAACACCTGATCTCTATAACCTGAACATTGTAGTCAATACAAACAATTATAACAGCATTCTAACCAAAAAAAGCATAGCCTGAAACAATGCATCAAGATATCGACAATCTCACAAAGAATCTCACATACCCCATCAACCTTTACAAGAAGACAGAGGGTGTCTCTGTTGATTTTGTTGCTCACAGCTCTGATTTAAGAAAGAAAGAAAGAAAGACAAAAAGAATTGAATAAGCAAAATATTCAGAAAAATCACTTCCCTACCTAATTATTGAATTCAATTTGCTAAAGCAATTGAAAAAAAAATAATAATAAGAGAAGCAAGATAACTTGTGTTATTTATGAATGAAAATTACATTGCTTTCTTACAGAAATCTAAGTGACAGAGAATAACATCTAAAACCTTAAGAAGGACATGTAATATGGCACCAGATCTGCCCCATCAAACTCGTACTTAAGCGTTATAATGCTGTTGATATAGTCATTACTTAAACAATAATCTGCATCAGAAAATTTTGTATAAGCAATATGAACAAGAAAAAAGCATTTCAAAACAGAATACGTTTCAAACAAATAGTTCAAGGCTTCCATAATGTTAGAGATTGTGTTTCCAAGTGACAACAACTTCCAAACCCCTCCTCCAAAACCCAAGTGCTTGTGCACAAACATGCCCAAGAGAGACTAAGAAACCCAAATATACAGGAAGTTTACCATAAATAACAATGGAACTTGCATCTTACATATTGCCTGTTCATTCTCCATGTTTTGAATCATTATGCTCAAATACTGAAGTAATGGAGCTTCAATTTTAGCTTTTCTACTGATCTTTAAGACACGAACAAACTCTGCTAAAACTTGGCATTCCATAAAACATCTGCAACATTTAAACATAACCCTATCAAATTCCGTCCAAACAACAGAAAGCATAAACACATAATAAGCTGTATCAAAAGGCAACAGCATACTCGAAAATCAACGGATTTTGTCTATCACCATATGTAACAATCTCTACAATAGATTGCAGCAGATCAATCACTAATTCCTGGACAAAAAAGAGAACACAAATCAGCTAATAGAAAACAAAAACAATCATACAACTATATTATATAACATGAAGATAAATGGAGTTACCCTATTTCGATTATCAACGACTTTGATCTGTCGCAGTTCATTAATCACGTGTCTACATCCATAACAAACACTTCATAAGACTACAGAAAAGAATGACCATAATTGTAAAACTCGACAATTTCATGTGGACATACAAAAAATTAATAACTACCTAATCCCTAAAACGCACATTAAATTATATTCGCAGAGCTCTAATTTTAGATTATTTACCCCTTTGTCAAGGATCCTATAAAATCTATTTCACTAAGCTTCAACAATTGAACTTGCATTTCAATTTGAGATCACTTCACTTAATTAAAAGACAGTTAAGTGACTAAAATTGAAAGTTTAATTACCAAAATTCGAATAAATCAGTTAAAGTGTAAAACCCTAACTCAGCAACATAACAACTCTCAATAAACTCTAAATTATGTATCATTAACAACTAAAAATTTTAAATTAGAACCAAAAAAAAAAAAGAACAGAAATGAAAATCAAGAAATAGAAAGAAGTTGAAAAAAGGTTACGTGAAGTGGTGAAGAGAAAAGCGATCGATGGATCGCCAAATTGAGCGCCACATAGCGAGAGATAAGGAGCTCCCAAACACCGAGATCTGCTATGCAAATGCAGTGAGGGTGAGGATCATGCATTCAGCTTGGTAGTGTTTTTTTTTTTTTTTTTTTTTGATATTTTAACTTTTTGTAAACATAAATTGGTCCGCGCGCAACGAACCTGGTTTGGCCGTTTGGTAGCGGAGAGGTTGCTAAAGTGACATTGAATTTGACAACAAACCGTCAACTTTGAGGTAAGTTCACTTTATTACCTGGGAGGTTTCGAAAATGTCAAGTATTTAAAACTTTTTGAAAAATGATTATTTTCATCCCTAACTTTTCAAAAAATTTAAAAATATCAAAGTCATCAGTCAATCAACTATCAACGATAATAAATAATTTAGATAAGGAAAAAAATCATTTTACTCTCTAACTTTCGAAAAATGATCAAACTTTTAATTATATTTTAAAAAATGACAAAATGAACTCTAACGTTTCGAAAAAATGTCAGATTAGTCCTTCTTATTAGTCAACTAACGGTCAAACTTAACGGATGACATGATATGTAAGGGTAATTTTGTCATTTTAGGGATTAAAATGATTTAAAAAAATTAAAAAATTAAGAAAAAAAATTAAAAACAGAAAATAAATTTTATTTATGGGTTTTTTAGACATTATTTTGTTTTAAATTGATTTTCATTGAATTGCTAATAGATGAGATATTTAGGTTGATTTTATGGATGTTGTTTGTTTGATTGAAGATGAATATTGATGTGGAATGAGGTTGAAGATAAAGACTAGGTTAAAGGTTGAAGATATTTTTTTTTTTTTTTAATTTGTTTTATTTTAGGTTATGATTTTAATTTTCTAAAAGAAAATTCAATGGATATTATTGATTTTTTATTATTTATTTTATTTTATTTTTATTTTTTTTTTATTTAATTTTTTTGCTTAATTTTATTATTGTTTAACTAACATTTCAAAATATTATTGTAATTACAGGGGTATAATGCTCTTTTTATCCATTTTAACAGAGTTCAAGGGTAAATGACTCTTTTCATGTTCTCCGTTAAATTTAACCGTTAGTTGACTAATGAGAATGACTAATTTAACACTTTTTCGAAATATTAAAGTCAATTTTACCTTTTCTAAAACATAGTTAAAAATTTAATCATTTTATAAAAGTTAAAGACTAAAATGATTTTTTGCCTTTAGATAAAAAGGGTCAAATGATCTATTTATATAAGAAGTTAAAATCGTGACACATGAATTATTAGGATTTAAAAAATAAAAATAAAAAAAATAAAAAAAAAAACCTTTTAATACTTGGGGCATTTTGGTAAATAATTATTTTTTAAAAAAAATAAACAATAATAATGGAATTCAACGCTTTCATCATCCTTCACCAGCAAAATCACTATTCATCATCAACTTTCATCATCATTAACACAAGCCCATCCTGTCCATCATCAACGTCAACATAAACAAACAAAAATTTATGTTAGTTACGATCAGATCCAAAAACTTAAGTTTATAGGAAAAAATCCAATTATAGTATTTAAAACTTGAGGTTGACACGTAACACGGTCCCTCACGTATAATATAAATAAATGACAGATGACAAATACATATTACATGTCCATACTGTATCACATACGTAACAAGATGATGTTGAGATAAAGGGAAAAGAGAGGATTTAAATCAGATACCTCTAAGCTCCGATAACATATTAGTTACTATCAAATTCAAAAACTTAAATTTATAGGAAATTACCTAATTATAGTACTTAAAACTTGAAGTTGAGAGATTGACATGTAACACATTAACAAGGAAAAAAAAAAAATTCTTGCATCGTTCCACAGACTCTTCCATCTCTTCTTTCACCACTACCACCACCACACTTCTCCTCCATGGACTCCACTATCTCTAGCTCAACATCGTTCCTGAAGCTTTTGATGTCTTCTTACTGGAGCTTTTAACGGGTAAATATCCATCACAGCATTCGTTTCTTGTGCTTATGATGTGCTAGAGTCGGTCAGAGTTGTAGAGGATGATGATGGCAAGGAAAAAACCCGACTTTGAATGCTTGTAACGCCCTCTCCCAAGTTGTAATGTATCCATGTATGAAATGAGATAAATTTTATTTATAAAATAATAAAATAGATTTTTAGAGTATTTGAAAGTGCAATTTAATTTTTATAAAGTTTCCGAGATGATTGAAAGAAAATTTTAATATTAAAAGTTGAGGATAAAATAGTAAAAATAAATGATTTTATAAAGAATGACAGAATTGTAAATATGAGGAAAGGACAAGGACATTGGGGAAAGATAAAGAACTCTCTAGAATCTGGTAAAAGTGTAATTTTAAAGAAGTCCAAGGGTGAAATCGAGTTTAACCCACGCCTATAAATATAGGTGTATGGTAGGTATGACGGCAGAAGAAAAATCTGGAAGAGAGAAAGGGAAAGAGAGAGCTATCACCGGAGAAGGAAGGAGAGCAGATCTGCAGCTGCTCCAGGTTGATTTCTGCCATTTTGAGGGAGATTAAGCTGATTTGGAAGGTGAGGAATCAGATCTGGTGAGAATTTATGAAAAAGAAATTATTTTTATATGATTTTAAGCTGGTAAGAAGCTGTCGAGAACAGTTTCTTGTGTGTAGATGTCTAACCAAAGTTCTGATATGTAGATCTGGTGGTTGAAGCTAAAAGCGAGAGAGAAAGCAAAGCAAAAAGGCTGAGCAAAGATCTGGTAAGTGAACTAGCTGAGAATGATATTAATTTTGTGGAAGTTTGATTCTGGTTTTGAGATGATACAGTATGTGTCACTGAACCTGATGAGGTCGCGACCTGAGTGTTGGTGAAAAACTGATGATATGTTGTTTTAGTGTGTGTGAGTTGAGTTATGTGTCAGGGTAGAAGCTCGCGAGGTGCGAGCTTGAGGAGACCCTTAGTGCGTTCAGCTAGGCGAGATGGTGGAGCTGAGCTATGTTTGTTGCTTCTCATCTCACTTGTCTAGATTGAGCTGAAGTGTGAACTCGCAAAAGGAGCTAAGTGAGTTCGCAGCTCATCAGGGGTGCCTGGCCGAGCTGGCCTAAGACCGTAACTCGCAAGGACGAGCTGAGAGGTATGAAGAACGACCTGAGTTCAAAGAAGATCTCAGCTCGCTTAGGGAGTGAGCTGAGCGAGCTAACTAGGATTTGGTGCTCTCAGCTCGAGTTGACCCGGGCAGAGTATGAGCTCGCTGAAGGTGCGAGCTGGGCAAGCTGAGGTGCGAGCTCGCAACTCGAGCTGGACTGACAATATTGCAATCCTTAGCAGCTTGTATGGATTAAGAGTTGGAAGATAATAATTCAGCTAGCTAAGTAAAGGTTTCATTTGTGAATAAGTGTAGGTGACTGCGAGCTGAAAGGGGAGGTCGTTGACGAGCTCGCGGAAGCTTTGGCGTAAGTGAATAGAACAGCAAGCAGTGAGTGAAAATATTTTTATGTTAAATGCTTTTTAGATTTTTCAATAATTATTATATAAATTATTTTTAGCTCATCAACAGTTCATATTCATATATAGCATGAAATTTTAGCCTGTTTGAAATATAGAAGAGTAAAAAAAATAAAAATAAAAAAAGTAAAAATTTTCAGTGACTAATGGAATAACATAAGCTTATTAGTAGATAGACTTTCTAGCTTTAGATCCGACCGGTATACCCCACAGTGTAGGGCAAGTGTTGGGAGGGCTAGTCCTGCTAACATCGGGGGGATAGAGTCTGTTATGTCTGTTGAGTCGTCTTTTATACTGTAGGGTATTGTCTCGCTTGCAGAGTGCGATGATAGTTTTGCCACGCAGTAGCGAGGTGTCTTTATAGTTTTGTCACGGTGTGCGATGATAACTATTCCGCCACGTGACCCCCCATACTGAGCGGAGCTAGTCTACCCGTTCATGTGGTTGTAGCTTTTCTTAGGTTCCCCACTAGTACAGATTTTAATAAGAGCAACATACAATTACAAAGCAAGTTTTAGAAAGAAATTATTTTAGAAAATGCTTTTAAATCCCTACAGAATATTTATAAGAACAAAATTTTCAAAAGCAAATCTTTTTTAAAAAGAAAAGCGTTTTCAGAATGTATTTTATAAAATTTAGATAAATCAAACTCTCGCACTCACTAGGCTTATTAGTTTACAATTATTTTGGTTTTATGTTACAAAACCTCCCAGGTGCAGGTACAAGGAATCAAGGTACCAGTCCGTCGCGATCAAGTTAGGTGGATCAGACGACCGACGACGCTGTGTTGTTTCTTCTGCAAACATTTTGCTTCTAATGTTATTATTAATTATGTTATCATGCATATTTTAAAATTCGCATAATATTTTGTAGAATTTCTATATGATCTTTATGACTTGCCCATTTTAAATTTTGCACATTCATGATAATGTTTTTAATCCCAACATGATTTGCCTGGATGATGAAATAAAATTTTAAACTAGATGGTTTTCTTGTTTAGCAAAGTTAGTTTCGATTCGGGTTCGCTCCATGACGTCATTTTTGGGATCTTAATAGATGAACTTCAGAAAGGTCTCTTGGGGTGCCCGGCAGGACCGCCGAGTCCATTAGAGGGTATTCGGGTCGGGTTCTGTCAATGCTTATGGAGGTTGACCTCACAAGAACAAAAGCAAGCAATGGCAGAAGATAATGAAACTTTTAGGCACGAGTAACTTTTGTTTACATGCAATCGAACAGATGCATTTGACGAGGAAACAGTAGAAACTCCATAGTAGCGAGAGCGACGACAACAGCAAAATCGAACCAGTGGTACCAAGCTCCCAAATTGAACTAGCAAAATCGAGCAACAACCACTCCAAAATTGAACTTGTTGACTTTTGGGTTCCCAGAGAACCAGATCGGCGAGAGATTAGATATCTTCAACTTGATCTTCAACCAAATCAGCGAGATAATGACGGCATCTTAGTTAGCATGATGTTCATGGTGTTCTATTGATCTGTTGATGATAATGAAGTTCTTCATATAAGCTGATCTTTTGATGATGATGATCCCTATCGAATTGATCAGTTAATGTTGAAGATGTGGAACTGAAAGATCTTCTTTTTAATCCAGCTATGGGGTTTCATTTTTTCGGTTCCAAATCTTCAAGTTGAAGATCAGGAACTCCTTTTTTTAAATATTTATATTTTTTTCATTTTTATTTTTTGAGTTTAATTTTTTAATTTTTAATTTATAAATTGATTGTTTTATTAGAGATAATATGATAATTCAAGTGCTACTAATACTCTCGAGAGTAAAAAGGTCTTTTTTATGTATTCTATCTCTCTTGACTATTAATTAATCGGTGGTTTGGATTTTTTTAAATAGCTTTAAAAACTTAAAGATGAAAAAATTGTTTCTAAAAAAAAGTTTTAAAAATATGATATTTTTTAAAACCTTAAAAACTAAAATAAGGTGTTTTTTGTCAACTTTTCCTAGTTTGGTGTTTGATCAATGATTAAGGGTCAATTGTTCTGATTTTGTTTACATCGAGTAAGGGTGGGCACAAAAACATGGATTCGGTCTGAACGACCCGATCCGAATCGATCTATGGGTGTTCGGACCTAATCACATGTTCAATCATAAGGTGTTTGGATCCTCACCCATGTAAATATCATATTTCACGGATCGGGGTATCCAAAACCGATTCGATTCGTGAATAGGGGTACATGCATAATTTCGCATGCCCCTATATAAACCCAACTTAAATAAACCCTAAGTCTTCAACCCGCCTCTCACTCAGTCACCTCCTCTCACTTTCACCTCGCTCCCAACAGCCCGACCCCCACCAATTCCTTCTTTATCGCCAACCTTGACGGCGACAGTTCCGAGCTCTCATCGCCGACGCCGATAACCCTGAGCTCGTGTCTTCTTCAGCTCTCATCTCTCACTGTCAGCTCCACAAATCGATCCTTACCCATTCCTTCTTCATCGTCGAGACCGACAGCAACAAATCTTATTCAGCAACTCCGACTCTGAGTTCTCATCGCCGACATCGACAGCCCCACCAATTTCTTCTTCATTGTCGACACCAGTAGCTCTCATCTCAGCAGCTTGGTAAGTTTATTTACAGTTTTAGCTTGATATTTACATGATTGGGTGTGGTGATTTCTGTGCGTGTTGTTGTTTTCTGTTGTTAAGTTATATATATCAATTGTTGATTTTTCATATATGTGTGTTTGTTGTTTTCTATTGTTAAGTTATATATATCAGTATGTGTGTTTGTTGTTTTCTGTTGTTAAGTTATATATATATCAGTTGTTGATTTTTCATATATGTGTGTTTGTTGTTGAAATTGAAAGCAGGTGTTCATATGTTGAAATTGAAAGCAAATGTTCAAACATGGAACCGATCTGATCCGATCCGCAAACTAGGTGTTCGGATTGAATCGATTTCTTCTCCTTATTGGATCATGTTTGGATCCAAAAATGATGATCCGTAAATTTACCATGTTCAAATCGGATCCAATCGGAATCGATTTGAACATGGTGTTGCCCACCCCTAACATCGAGTCATCAGCCTCCTACACATTTAACGTGTTATTCAACAGAGAATGATGATGGATTGCCTTCATGTACTGTTTAACATTTTTCTGTTTCTTTTTTCTTTTTTTATTTTTAATATAGTAAATATATAGGGATATAAGTGTATAACATTGTAGATTCACTAATAAATTGAAAATTAATGTTAATAATGGTTAGGATTTTATTACCTTATTAGTTGAGTAATTTTACCCATCAATTATAATAATTTGATTAATTAACTTCAATAATCATTCTTAAAACTAATCCTAATAACTCAACCAATAAGATAGTGAAATGTGGTTAATGATTGTATACGAGCTTATAAAAATCGGGGTGAATGAGATTTCAAGTTATAAAGACCTTTCTAAATGGTTTCTTTTCTTTTCTCTCTTTACTTGAAGAAAAGAGCTTTCAACTTAAATCTTAACAAAACTGATAAATGTGGTTACTGCAGATAAGAAGCTTGATACTAATTGATTATGTTTGGTGATTATATTTTTATTATATTAAAATTTAAGAAAAATTGTAATTAACTTCCGATTTTATATGAAATGTCAAATTAAACCCATTAATTTGAATAATAAGTCAGAGAAAAAAATTATACAGTCATGTTGACTTTGGTTAAAATTAGCTTAATAAATTGTATTTTAGTTACATTATGTAGAAATTGACCTAAATAATCTTATTGAATTACTTTTAGCAAAAGTTGATTAAAGATTATCTAATTGTAGGTTTCTTTTTTTAAACTTACTGTTCAGATAAGAAGGTTTATTTGACACTAAAATATTACCACCCCTTAGTAGAAATGGATAAACACTTCGTTTAATCTTAAGAAGTCAAAAATTTAAAGACTACTCTTGTCATAAAACATAAGGTGTGGATAATTTTGTATGAATTTAATCTTCCTCCAAAAAAGGGGGGGAGGGGGGAAGTTTAGTTTGACATTTCAATAAAAATTGAAGATTATTTGTAATTCTCCCTAAAGAATAATTTTCACTTATTTCGCCATTTATACATGGAACATGGTCATTTTTATCTCTTCTTTTGCCCCAAAATTAATAACTTCAAATTTATATAAATGAAAATTTATAATTAAGCTATATCATCTTAATGAAGTCTTCTTTATATTTCTTTTTATGACATTTTGAATGTTTAGAATTTTTTTTTTTTTTTAATACAACAACGGTATTTGAGATAAACTCAAGGGACATCCAGGATTTTTTAACCGAGATATGACATTGATGGCACGGCTCAGGGGACTACTTCCAATTGGGAGGATCGACCCATACGGAGGTGGGAGAGAGACCCACACTGGGGTGAGAGAGCAACTCACACAAATGGTGGGACTAAGTATCATTAATATTAATATTATTATTATTATTATTAATTATATATATTATTATTATAATATTATAAATAAGACATTAGATATATACACAGGCGGGTGTCGACCCATGCCCCTTGCAAAGGATAGAATTGCACTTAACAGGTGTTATACCTATTTTTGAGACTGCAAAAATGGACTGGTAAAAGCCTAAAGAACCAATCAAATAGGCTGACCCAGCTCTCAGCTCATCAACCTCCAGCTCGCGACTCTCAAACCTCAGCTTGTAGGTCGAGCTCACAGGACCTCAGCTCACAGGTCGAGCTCGCAGCTCTTAGCTCGCAGCTCTCAGACCTCAGCTCGCAGGTCGAGCTCGCAGCTCTCAGCTAGCTCAGCATCCAGCTCTCAGCTAGCTCAAATCCAGCTCCAGCTCGCAACTCTCAGTTAGCTCAACTCTCAGCTCGCAGCTCTCAGCTCAGCTCAGCATCAGCTCTCAGCTAGCTCAGCTCTCAGCTCAGCTCTCAGCTCCAGCATCCAACTCTTAGCTAGCTCAGATCCAGCTCCAGCTCGCAGCTCTCAGTTAGCTCAGTATCCAGCTCTCAGCTAGCTCAGCTCGCAGCTCCTCAGTATCCAGCTCTTAGCTAGCTCAGCTCGCTCGCAACTCGCAACTAGCTCAGTTTCCAGCTCAACTAGCAGGATAGAGCTCTCAGCTCTCAGGTCTTATACCAACGAGCTCCATGATATTCCAGATCTCGATGAGCAATTAATGCAGTATAAGTATAATAGAGTTGTTAGTCAATGCAATAAATGCTATATCAGAGTAGTTGATTTTTTTACGCATACTACACTCTTTTGTATCTCTCCACCTCTATAAATAGAGGAGATTTTCCATTGTAAAAAGGAGAGAGAACTCTGAGATTTTTAGTATTACAGTCACTCTGAAAAAATATATTAAGAGTGATCTGTAGATGTAGGCACCATTGCCGAACCACGTAAAAATCTGTGTGCAAATCTCTTGTTCTTCCTCTCTCCTCTCTTTGGTTTGCTATTTGATTGCAGGTATTGGGTTTGGGATCTTCCGTCGACCGTTTCCCCACGTCGACAACAGGTATTACTTTCAAATAAATTAATTGAGATGGGTATAAACTTGGCAAATATAACTTGAAAAATAAAACCAAAAAAAAAAAGAAGTGAAACAGATAGAAACGAGAATCTCTGCTTTGTATGTATCGTTAATTTCAGAGAAGGAAAATATTTTCGATCACGTGACATCTAAATGTTTCAGGATTGAGACTTTCTACGGAATTGGATACCCAAAGCAAACGGGAAAAGAGCATGCACAGTTCTTTTCAGACCTAAAAATTCTTGATAGGACCGAATCTTTACACCTGCTCCGAAAAGCCCAAACGGGGACCCATGCCCATAATTGCTTGCCCAATATCAGACTTCATTCTGGGCATAAACAGACTGACAAGCCCGAACTCAAACATTATAACAGCCCACAAACAATGAGCATCCATGACTACTCCATCCCCCTCAAATTTTTATTGCCATCCCCATGTTCTTATATGATATTTTCCCCTTGCAATTCTATTTTGATTAAGTTTTAAAGTACCTGCACGTTGTGTTGGTATTGAACATCAACAACAAATAATGTCTTTATCACTTCAACATGGGTTCCTTCTCCCACATTGAACCTTCGATCATATATAAACAAGGATTACAACATTTATGTCCACGAGGAAATTTGTCATCACAATCGTAACATAATATATCCACGATCACTCCAATCATTGGCTCCTTTTGGTGTCAACTGTTTAAATTTGGGAATTGTTGTATTGTTTGGTGGGGGGTCTTAACAAGCTAGCGGTTGAATCTCTCAAGAAAAAACTTTTCTTTTGAAAATTGAACTTCTCTTCCACCAATTTAGCAATTTTAATTGCACTAACCAAGGAACTGTGGTGTTTTGAATTTTGACATCTAATCGTATGTCATCTATAAGACCTCAAACAAAACAAAACATTTTTCTGGTCAATCCTCACCAACTTGGATTGCCTATTGAACTCATCTTGATGAGCATGAACTTTTGTATTCCAGCTGATTTGATTTAATGCCTTTGCTTCGTCATCAAACTCAATTGGTCCAAACCATTTTAGAAGTGCCGTAGAGAACTCAAGCCATGAAACCGGTCTTTCAATTTTAGTTACCCAGTGATATCATTGAAGAGTGTCTCCTTCGAGATGGAAAAAAGCCGCCAGTTGAACATGTTCTATTGAGATGTTATGATACTAAAAAAAATTGCTCTAGACAGTAAATCCATCCATTCGGATCTTGACCATAAAATTTTAGAAAATTCACTCTCAAGGAACGATTTGACAAAGGATAATCAATTTTTTATAACATTCAAATGGTACAGAATGTGAACTGTAACCATGATTATATTCATGTTAAGGCTTGTACTCACTTTAGCATATTGAACATTCAAATTGTCACACTTGGCATCCAGATTCTATATATAGCTTGATACGAACTTGTTGATCGAAGGCATCCTGCAATTCAAATTATTTAGTAGCAAATGTCTTGAAATCACTATCTTTTTAGTGTCTTGTCCTTTCATCCATAGTATCATGCTCTAATGCCAGATGTTATGGACAACTTTAGGAAGCTAGAGTTTCATAGTGACTAGAAATTTAGAATTTAGAATGGTGGAACCAATTCACAAGAAGTTTAAAAGCATAACAACACCTATCTTCTTTGTTTATTCTCCTACTTAAATACAAACATTACAATTATCAATTATAATAAGGAGATCCTCTCATGGTCTTATGTTTTACCTTAGTGTTTTGTTAGAAAAGTTAAAGTTTGAGTGACATATAAGAGAAAAAAAATGTGGTAATAGTAAACATCTATTATTTTTTATGTTAATGTATCACTAAATTATGAGAAGTTAAAAAAAATAAAAATAAAAATAAAAAACCACTATGAGAGGACCCTAACTCTATCACAAAATCTGAAAATAACAAAGTTACTAAATAACTACTTGACTCAAACAAACATTAGGGACACAACTAACCAACCCATATGGCTATTCTTTTGTAGGTAGTAGACAGTATCTAGAGCTAAACTATGACACACACACAGAGTTATTAATACAATAATATTTTATAATCGATCGAACTCAGATCAATCAAGATACAAATTCAACTTAAGTTTGACAGAATTATGTACAATTTAACAAATAAATCGTCATAAATGACTGGGTGAATGCTTAATAGTGAAGATATTTGGTAGATCTATCTTATTCATATACAATGGAAGCATGAAAGTCACCATTAAGTGACGGCAATAAAGATGGGTCCAGCGTTAATGAAATTGCTTTTGATGAACAGGAAAAAGTTGACTTTTTTTCTTTTTTAAATAAAGTGAGTGCAACTGCATTTGTTTTCACAGCGAACAGTGTTTTACTAATTTACATGACTCTCAACTTTCAAATCCTATTTCAATTTGTCATTTGACTGCTGGCGCCTTGGCACCAGCAGCCCCACGGCGTGTGTTGGCGTGGGTTCGACACCCACATATATCTAAATAATAAATATATATAATATATAATATATTTATATATTAATTATATTAATAATAGTAGAATAATATAAATATACTTGTTTCCTATCGATTGTGTAGGTTGCTCTCTCATCTCAGTGTGGGTCTCTCTCCCACCTCTGTATGGATGGATCTCTTCCAATTAGGAGTAATCTCCCTGATTATGTCATCAGTGTTATATCTCGGTTAAAGGTCCCAATTATTCTCTGAATTTATCCCAGATACAGTTGTTGTACTAAAAAAAAAAAAAAAATCTTATTTCAATTTCAGCTCAATTCTAATTGTATATATTTCTAACTATGACCAACCCTAACATGCAAATTAATGCATAATGAAAAATAACAAGAAGGAGAAAATGAAAGTGATATGTATATATATAGACGACCTGATAAACTTATATTAAGTAAAATAATGGACAGTGAGTAGAAATTCCATTAGCAATAAAAAGCAGGAGATGTCAATTGGAAGCCATGTGTTTGCCTACTCATATCTTTTGTTCTTATTCAATATCTCACTGTTTCCATTATTCAACATATAATGCACTGCCTTTCCTCTTTTCTTTTTATGGTCTATCGTTTTTCATGATCTCATCAGATCATGTCCTATCCCGTGTCTTGTCCCACAATTCTTATCTCAACGTGAATTTAATTCATATATACTTTCTCCAATAGACTACTAAACAAGAATGAACTACTATTATCAATACTTACAAACAGTAGAAATTAACTGATGTACTGGGTTGAGGTAGCTAGGTCAAGTGATGACAGATTAATGGCTAAAAAATATATGTACACAAATTGAGACAAATGTATCTGTTGAAGTGGTCCTGGTTATTAATTACATCGAGAGTTGTCTATTAATTTTATTAACTTATCCTAAGCCTAGACAATGAGGTATGGCTCCACCCAGGCACCCACCTCTCAATTTGTCCTGAACTTTCTATGTTTCCACATATGATTGAAAATTTATCTGATTGTGATAATTCAAATTAATTGCTGGCATGCAAATCTCACTTTCAAAAAAAAACCATTTGGATTCATAGTGTATACATGTGAGCTACACAAATGCATGCACGGATCTCATCTAAATTCAAACGATTGGAGATGCAAAAATCCCCCCCCCCTCTTTTTTTTTTTTTTTACCACAAAATTAGGTAACACATTGTCCATAATCAAATTTATCTAAAGAAAAAGAAAACAACGAAAATGTAAATGTAAATGAATACAAAATTTAATATCACAAAGCATATATATGCAGTCGCCAACTGTGATTGTTTCTTGAAAATGAAGGTATATAGTAGTTGCGGAGATTAATTGGCATTTGGCAACACCATTGAGTGACAGGGAACGAATATATTACAAGAGGCTTTTTTGAGAAAAGAAAAAGGACAAATACTACCAAAAAGTGGATACCTTTGAGATCAAAGTAATTGAAGATGCTTCTAAAGAAGGTTGCTCGCTTTTCTATTCGTAATAATTACAACATAAAGCATGCATTACCATTCCACTTTTCCTTTTCTTCGTCAACATCATCTACTCAATTCCATCATGTTAACTTACACATCAATTATCGTTTTTTCTTATTTAATCACGCCATGAATTAGGTTTCCCTTTTGACTTCTTATTAGATTTTCTTCTTCTTCTTCTTCTTTCGTACTTGAAATGTTGTTGTAATTCACAGAATTCATATTAAGCTACAAAAATTTTATATTCAACTTTACGATTTATATAAATTTTGTTTTATGACATAAATTTTTTTTAAATTGCACAAAATATCTATTAACAATTATCTCACATGTTTAATTAAAAAAAAAAAAAAAACACAATGACCTCTCATATTTATTCATATTAAGAATGAAAAAAGACAGTACAATAATCACTTGAATTTTAAATAAATATATTAAAAAAATACATATTAACTATTTATCTCCAATAAATGATTATGCGTGCCCATCATTATAAATCATAGACAAAAGGGAAAATAGAGTTACATTTGACTTCGAATCTAGTATGGGAATCAATTTCATTATGAAAACCTCGAAGTAGTAGTCTACTATTGGCTAATCCAATTTCAGTGTTATTATTATTTTTTATTGCGACGAAATTAATAGAGACAATTGTAGCTCATATACATTTTTGTCTGGCAAAACCAAATCTCTCATTAGCCAGATCAAACTCGAGGTAAAAATTCTGCTGCTGAAAACTCCCCAAAATGATGGCCGGTCCCACACTCAATTGTGGACCGGCCCCGGCCCCGTCATCGGTGGTGACCATCAAACAAATCACATCCTTATTAAGAAAAGCGAAATAGTTCTCCAATGGCAGTCTCATTTTCGCACCCCCTTTAAATTGAAGATCGAATCCGGGTACGGCCATTGACTTCTGACCCGATATATGAAAACACGGCTTCAAACCGGTCCGACCTTCCACGTCAGCTGCCCTGCTGTAATTCCCCATTTGTTTTATGAATTCCTGTGCAACGGCTTCGAAAACTGGTCGCTCCATGAAAGTGAATGTTGAACCGGAATCCACTATGGTCCCCCCACTTCCGTCGGGTCCGGGTGCCAAATACTTGTACGGAATCTTCACGTGCTTATTCCCCACCGTGATTTTACGTAGACCAACGTAATAATACTCTCCGAATGGAGAATCCAACCCAACCGGGTTCTTAGAAAATGGTGTGTAGCTTACAGCCGGCGTCTTGCTGTCACTGGTACCCGACCCGGTATCCAAAACAAGGTTACTACTCACCGGAGTGTCTTCGAATTTTCGAGACACCAAGCAATAAGAGAATTTCTTGAGACCCATTTGTCTGGGCAGCGATTCCGGGGCACGCCCGAACCCGGCGATTCCGGCGGGCTGTCGGACAGAGAAAGTGGAGCAACCGACGAGGAAATCGGGCACGGTTTGGTGAGGAAACACAAGAGTGTCTGACAACAAAAGCCCGACTGTGGAGCCTGAGCCATATTGAATAATATAAGGAGGGCAAGTTTGAGTACAGGTATGGCTGTTGTTGGCGTCACAGTCTTGACATCTGGACTTGACATTTGGGCCGAAAAGCCATGAACATTTGCGGTTTTTGCAGCCAATGAGCTTGGAAGAAGAAGAGAGCTTTGGTTTGTAAGTTGGGATTCGGGTTGGGCCAGTGTTGGCGAAATTGCAGCTGGAGCAGACATAACGAGAGGTGCATGGGAGCCAAACAAGGCTGCTGCCAGTGTCGAATATTAAGGGGACGGTTTGGGGTGGCTTGCCGAAGCTGAGTGAAACAGAGTAGCCGCCGTAGCTATGAGAGGAGAGGGGTGTTTTGACAAGAGAAGATGAAATGTTCTTGTTCTTGTGGGTTTTTGTTTTGAGGTGGTGGGCTCTGGATAGAGAAGAAATGGCTAATGAATTGAGGATTTGGCAGGGATCTGAGGAGGGGTGTTTGGTTGGTAAAGGAGACAGAGGAATGGTGATGGTGGTGGAGGTGGTTGTGGGATGATGCCAAGATGATGAGGAGAAGACAGTGAAAAAGGAGAAGACAAGAACGTGTCATGTTTTTTCTTTTGTAGTGGCTAAGCTTCTCAGAGTGCGTGAATTGAAATTTTTTTGTTTTCGGTTTTTTGTTTATAGGAGTAAGGAGGAAAAAGCCAACTAGCCAACGGATAGGAAGACTCGAATCTAGTTCGATTTGGGTGATGTAATTGCCATTCTTATTCAGTGAATTAACAAGACATGCCACCGCATTCTTTCTTCTTTATTTTCCTTTGCAACTGTAACGTCGACACGAGGCCACGTGATGCATTATGCATGATTTTATAAACATTTAATTCTAAACAGCTTGAACCTTTTACTTTGATTCTCTGCTTATATAACATTTGTATAGTCGGGCAATGTATAGACTTGTCATTTGACAGCTTTGACTTTCTTCTCTATATGAGATTTGTTCTGAGAAATTGTCAGGCTCAATTGTATTTTGCTTTATTATGATTGAACAAATTCATATTTAGTCTTTTCAAAAAAATATATATATAATCGTGTTGTCTTAAAAACAAAAAAAAACATTTGTTTAGTCATGTTAAAGAATACGCCAGATTTTTTAGATTAATTGGTAACCTTTTTACTTTTGGAAATGTATTGTTTGCGCAATTTAATTTAACTATGAGCAGTTTAGTAACGTTATTGGTAATACGAAATTGTGTTAAATGACTCTGAAATTATTAGGATTTCTATAACTAATCCTATATTATGTAGATAATTTTTTCAGTATTTAAATAAGTAAATTATCCATTATGTTCTTAGTTTCTTATTAAAGAACACAAAACCCCTTGACTTTTTTGAGTAAAAAATTAGTTCAAGGACAAAAGATTAATGAACAATGAATTAGTTTAAAAAAAAATTAGCTCATGAACAAAGAGACCACTTAACAAATAAAAAAATAGTTCATAAAGTAAATATATAATGAAAAATATATTAGCACTTTACTTTTTTTAAGATACCTCGAATTTAGAAATATTATTGATTGAATGAGTAATTTTTATTATTAAACCATATGGGGAGGTGATGACAATTCATATATTATACAAAAGTTGGAATATTTACCTGACACCATGTACGTAATAACCTATGATTATTTTATTCAAATTTGTAACTATTATCATAATGTAATGAATGAATTGTATTTGAAATAAATTCCTGTGACTATTTGACTGGCAATTTTTACATTCGGATATCAAAATATAAATGTGTCGAGAGAATCCACCTCTGTTATGATATAATACCAATCATCCCACAATATAATTTGAATTAATGCAATTAAATTTTAACTTTTGGGTTTATTATTCATTCAATTAATCTACACGAGTAGTTAGCCGCTTTCACTAGTCTCCTCAACAATATTGAAGACCTTAGAGAGAGAAAATAATAATAACCCTGAAATGAAATGTACATCTTCTATATTTATTAGTTTATTCGGTCATTTTATATTGAATATTCCTGGTTTAATTTTTACCATTTCAACATTAATAACTAAATATTTATTTATTTTCTTTGTATGTATTAACCGTTATATCAAGAACACCTTTTAAGTATTTTGTTGTCACTGAATTAGTTTACTCTATAATTATTTTCTTCTTAGTTTTTCATATTCCAATTTAGATAACTTACTTGATATGAAGTCAATTAACCCCCCTATATTAATTCACTCTTATACCATATAACATAAATTAATTAATATTTGTTTATATCATGCCGCATAAATTAAATAATAAATTAATGGATAGAACATGATATACTCTAAACCCCGCCTCAGATGACGTCTTATAGAACTGTCAATTAAGCTTACTCCCATTACATAATCCTTAAAAAAAGTAAGATTAGCACATGAAACCCACCAAGCTAGTTGCGCAAATGTAGCGGTCCGATGCTCTTCTTTTGTGGGACACCATGACGCAAAAAATCTAAGTAATGATATGGAAATCTCAACTCACAATAGCGAAGATGCTGGCAATCCAAATGTGGGTTGACTGAAAATTCAGCTTTAATTACACAACTAATTAACTAATAGAAGCCGTAAAACATAGATAACAGAGCCGACCCAAAATGAGCTGGCACCAAACCCTTTATTAGCTGTTGCAAGTTGCAACCTCTTATGGGGACTATAAATGGTTGGGTGGACCGTAGAGTGGTAGACCACAGGCTAAACATACAGACACAGCCATAACACTGGCTTGAAGTGGCGTACGATGACAGAATGATTAAGCTGCATTAGAGTACACCATACAATCACATACCCATAACAATGCAAATACCAGCAGCACCGCTTGATAATTATTGTTAATAAACCGGTGGGAGCCACGATAACGAGCAGAGGATTGTCCGTCCTCCGGATGCAGATGCAGCGGCACTTAAAATGAGCATTTACAAGTGTAAACGTGAACGTGGGGATATTTGCGGTGTCATTCTCACGTCTCGTGGAAAGTTTGTAACATCGGCAGTGACACTTTTGTTTTCACATTCAGTAAGTGGCTGTACACAATTTTTTTTTTAATATTTGTAATAGACAGCTGAAAGTTGTGATCGTACAGTCACGGCTGGCTTGCGGGTTATGCAGTTGATACTTGATACCACTCCCCTATTTTTGCTTAGAAAGTTAGAGTTTCAGCATTGATTTTCATCTGTATGTGGGTTATATTTGAGGTATTCTTTCACTTGTACGTGGATTTATTCTCTCAGTTTATAGAAGTTTGTTCCAGACCGCGTTTTAAATTATATATTAGGATATCTCAATTGTAATATCTATATTTTTATGTGCTTATTAAAATTTTAAAAAGAAAAGAAAAAGAAAAGAAAAATGTTACCATAAACATTTGCAATATTTAACATGTATGGATAGTTCTTCTTTTTTGGTATTATAGAAATATATTTTTGAATTGTTTATAGAATATTTAATCTCTATAAATCTTTATAAATTTATGATCATTAATTTCAAATTTTAGCAAAAAGAACCTTTAATGTTTTTTATACTAATAAAATAATAATTGAAAAAAAAAAAAAAACACTCCACTTGGGGTTTTATTAACTATTAAGTTTCTTGAGTCTTCTTTCCATAAAAAAAAAAAAAAAAATTCTTAATTCAACTCTTATAATGACTGGCATAAAAACAAAATTATTTTACTTTTATTTTTGAAGATTTCTTCTCCTTAATTTATGGGTTATACTAAACTACTAGTTTTGATAAAATCACTTAAAATTTTTCAATAGCAGCCTTTAAATTGATTGTAAGGGATTGATTGTAATGGTTATTATTGAAAAATTTTACAATCAATCTAAGAATTGTTATTCAAAAATTTTATCTACAACTAAGATTCACATCATCTCTTAGCTGAGATGGTTGGCACCTCTTATTTGCCAACATTTTTGGGGTTTAATAACTATCAAATGCATTTTAAAATTTGTGTGAATTGTTTTTTTTTTTCATTTATTATAAAGTAGTTATTTCTTATTAATGAGAATAAAATCTTAACCGCACAATTAATATTTGATCTCTAACAAGTCCTGACAGCGCTCTAATATGTTTAATATACCGGTTTCTATTTTATATAGAAAAATAAATAAATAAATAAACAAACACTAAGGATGTTTCAAATTTTCGCATTGTATTATCATCATTACCATTTTTACTCAAATGTTTACATGCTTTCTAACTTTTAATCATGATTAATTAACGTTTCTTTAGATTGTAATATAGATAGAAAATGATGGTTTTGCCTTTGTTTTACTACTTAATTGGTTTTTTAGGAAGTCCACACAATTTTTATGAAAGATTATAATTTACTCAATCCTTTTCTGTAATGGAACAAAATCCCAACGGACTCCGTAGAAGACTAAAAACGAGAATAGTTCACTCCAGTCCAATGCAGTACTCATCACTAAACAATGCTCTATTGGAAGTCTGCAGTACCAAATTGCGTATGATCCATTCAAAAACCACATAAATATCTTTTAACTGTGAAAATATTGACTTTCTGAAGAAAAAATTGCTATGAATTCCCCTATTTTGAATATCTAATTAAGTTCAAATATGTAAGTTTATATCTGGAAGGCCACAAGATAATTACTTTGGGATTTGATTGATGGGGCCTGCTGCTTGCATTTGTTACTTTATTAATCCATCTCTGGATGTCGACGCTAATTTATTAAACCATTATTGCATTGTCCTAGTAATTTGAATTGCTCTCCTGTAAATTATCTTGTATTTGTGTTGAAATTTTCCATTTTGTAAAATTTTCAGTTTAAATAACATACATCATTACTTTGTCATATAATTGTGCTCCACATATTTTCAACACTTTTATGAAGTTGTGATCAAGGTATCCAAATTGCATTGTGCTTTGAATATATTACGCTGTAGATTGTGATCAAGGTATCCAAATTAAGCTAGGTTGAGCAGGAACAATGAAAGGATAAGGGTGAGGAAATATCGAGAGAGATTATAAAAGACTACTAAGCTGAAAATATTCTGGGCATAGATCTTATACACATCCTTTAATAAAAATTATAAATTCAAATCATATCCTTTTTCTTATTTTGTAAAGTTATATGTAAATCACAAAGGTAAGAATATTTTGGCCTTTTCTTTCATCTTTTCAATGAAACATTAGAATTTGTTTAAAAACAATGAACTATGCAAATGTGGCTAAGAAAATAAAACTCTTTAGACTATACTTGACAAATTTCTTATTTTTAAAGTGATCACAAGTTCACAACCCTTGTTTTACAGTATGAAACAAAACAGCTACCAACATTAAAACAATTAGAAATTATAATGAGGATGATTATACCACTTATAAAATCAAGTTATAAATGTTGTAATTATATCAAATACATAAATATAACCATAAAATAAAAGTGTAATAAAACTGAAAATAGGACTGTAGCATAATGATAAAGCCACCATCGAACTCATGACTTCATTGAAGTCATGAGTTTTAACCTCACCAAAGACTCACTTATGTGAGCATTATCCTTCCATGTATGGAGGTTGTTTCTTTCTGTTTTCTAAGAGTTAATATTCAGGTCACATCTTAGAGTCATATCATAGCTGGCTTCGATTATATAATGTGCTATCTAAAAAAAAAAAAAAAAAAGAAAGTGCAATAAAACTACCAACCATAAAACAGTTGCAAGTATTAAAATAAAGAAAGCCACTAATTCGTAGCATAATGAAATTTTTTATTGCAATGCGCAACAACTTTCAATGATT
Organism: Litchi chinensis; assembly: GCA_019925255.1. NCBI lineage: Eukaryota > Viridiplantae > Streptophyta > Magnoliopsida > Sapindales > Sapindaceae > Litchi > Litchi chinensis. The sequence continues at coordinate 10,950,237 of CM034475.1, read as the reverse complement.
GAACTTTCATTTTGGCATCAGTAGCACTAAAAAGCACGGTGTAGCCAACACATTTTGGTTTGGAGAGCGTCTACATCAATGCGAGCTGTCAATCCTCCTTAAATTGGTGTCTCTTTGCACTTCAACCACTTACCCTATTATTAACTATTTTGTAAAAGATGAGAGCAAAATTGTCCTAATAAAATTTTCTTTTCTATTATTTTAATATTTAATTTAAAATAAAATAATTTAAAAATTCTAATCAAATTCTTATTTCTATTATTATAATATTAATGTTTAGTTAAAAATCTTTCTCCTATTATTTTAATATTAATATTTAGTTAAAAGAGAGAAAATGGTTGAAGTGATTTAATAAAAAAATGCTAGCCAAAATAGAATTTTAGTTAAAATTTAGGAATGATGGTTGAATATCCTGCATGAAAAGAATTTTCTTTAAGGAGATTGAAAAAAAAAAAAAGACACGTGAATGTTATTCGGTGGTGTCATCCTCACGTCTACTGATGTTATGGCCTAGGGCCCAAAATTAACTCTTCGTAAAAAAGTACTCAGCTTATTTTATGCGTGCTTCAAAACACGTTTGATCTATTGGGTGTTCCTCTCATTTAAATTTTTGTGAGAGGCTTGGATTACAGAGAGAATAGCCAGGAACAAACCTGAGCTAGAACAGTTTAGAATTCAATTCAATCGGAGCATGCATCAACGGTCAATGTATGGAAATACGCTCGAAAAAAAATAAAAAGAGAGAGAGACAGAGAGAGAAAGCAAGAAAAGTCGTCTCTTGATTATTTTGAGGTTTGACAAAGGACAAATGACCATGTGCTTCTCAAACCCGACCAGCATTGCTTGATCTGTTCGGATGCTTGTTTGCCAAATGCCATCCGAGCCCTCCTAACTTTGATAGCATTTGCCATTTAGCCTCGAACTGGTCCTATGTTATGAATATTGAACCCGTAAAGGTTGGTGGGCTTGACATCAATAATTACGAAAGACTAATTAGTTTGTAGCAATAATATAAAATATAATACTAGACTTCTTAAAATATAATACTAGACTCTACTATCATACATGAACGTATGGCTACAACATATTAACAATAATATAAAATATAATACTAGACTTCTTAAATCTTTTATTTAAATGATATGAATTTTTTTTTATTAGAATTGGTGACAAGTTAGTTTGTAGCAATTCTCTTAATTATGAGAGAATGATTTGGTTATGTGATGATTATAAATCAATTTACTATATCATTTTTATAATTAATTTAAATAAAATTTTGAGAAGTGTAACATTATTCTGTAATAGGTAATTAAGAGAAGGGATGATCTATATCTATTCATATATCAAGTGATTAGTAGTACATTTTTTTTCATATCCATAATAGCTTATAAGGGTTGGGTCTCACCATCAAACTGTAGAGATGTCAAATAGTGACGATATTTTCACCCCTTTAAGTTGTATGTACATCCTAAATTTATATATATTTTAAAATTTCAATGTTACCCTTAAATCAAATTGTTAATATTATAATAAAAATAACAAGTAAATTACACAATGCTACCTCAAGTTTACTTTTTCACACACAAAAATAAAATTCAAAAAATTCAAAGTTCAAAAACAAAACACTAAAAAGATTAAAGTTGCCAAAAAAAAAATATATAGAATCTTTGAAGTATGAACCCAGATCTTCATCTCATTAGTTTCCACAGACTATGCACCACCAACAACCTCATTTTCTACCAGAGATTAAACCCTAGTCACCACACACCATTCACAACCTCTCAAACCCTTTTCCATAAAATCCCATTTTTTTCTAAAACATGTGCAAATGTGTATGTACAAATCGAAACTTGGAGACAAGATCATTTCTTCAAGGTATAGATGTGAATCGAGCTCCATCAACGGTGTATTGCATGAAGGAGAACTGTGTTTCATCATCAAACAACACGATATTGAGCATTAGTGGGCAGAGAATCGAGAGAGAACCTGAACTTGAACGTCGGAGATGGTAATGCGGTCGTCGGAGGAGACGATTTGGTGGAAATTGGACTCGTCGTTTAGTTGGATCGAATGGTGATTGGTCATTAGAGTTTGCAGACGGAGGTGGTTATAGGACATCACTGGAGAAAGGCGGTGTTGTTGTTGTTGTCGAATGAGGAGGAGAGGTTTTTGGCGGTGAGTGGAGGGAGAGGAAAGAGAATGGCAGACAGTTGAGGAGAAGTAGGCACGGTTGTAGGTATTTAAGATGTTGAGATGCAATGGAAGACTAAGGGCAACTCCAATGTTGCACCAAAATGGTGGAAAACACCAATTTAGTACATTTTTTTATCTCAAATGTTATACTAAAATGATGTAAAAGTTATATTTCCAATACAATTATTTGGTGTCAATGAACAGTGCAACACGAAATTTGGTATTGCACTATTCATAATACCAAATTTACTATACAACTATAAATTATTTTAATTAAAAATATATATTAAATCATTATAAAAAAATTATATTATCTAAAATATTTTATTAAGATTTTTAAAATGAGTATAATATTAAATATATTTTTATGTATGTTTAAATCTTTAATATATATTGATTAAAGAATTATGTATATAATATTATTTAAAGATGTTGTTTATACTAATTTGGTGTTATATATACTGGAGTGAAAAAAAATTTGGTGTTAACATCAAAATGATATAAAATTTGGTATTATACATTGAAGATTGTCTAAGTTAAAGGCCGGTGCATTGCCACCTTTACAATGATGTCTACTTTGGACAGGGCTCATGGCTAGAGTAAGGTTAGGCCTTATAAATACTTCAATTATCATAAAAAAATAAAATAAGATTGCAATGGAAGAGTATGTAGTTATAGAATTTGAACCATTCTTTGAAGTAGAGAGCAACTTGTTTGGCGTTTAAGTCGTAGAATTCAGGCAAGGTTGATTTTGAGGTTGAAGGTTGATGTGGTACCTTGATTGAAGCAGATGAAGATCTGGAATTAGGTTGAATATTTTTTCAAATTTTCCAGATTTTTTAAAATATTCAAACAATTTAAAATAAAAAACAACACATTAATCTTATTTAATTTTTTATGATAATTGTAATATTTAAGGGTTACAGTGAAATTTTTCCTTATTTATAATATATAATTTTTTAAATTAATAAAAGGAGCATATTTGGTACAGAGTGAGGTGTGCTCACAAAAACAGATATTGTAAAAAAAATAAAAAACTAATGGGGTGTACAAGCAAAAAGGGGTGTACATACAACTTTTAAGGGGTGGTAATATCACCACTCGATCTCAAAGGGGTCGGCCGGGCCTGCCCCATCCGAAATTTTAAGTTCCAACGGATCTGAGACTTGAACTTTGGTTCAGGTCAGTTACTGTGCTGAAGGCCCACTGAACTTGTAAGTTTAAATTATGAGAAAATGGTTAACCCAATCCACAAACCCGCATTTTAAGGAACTGGACCGGAATGTAAACGGACCAAATCAGATTAGGTCATTAAAATGTGCATTGTTGGGCTGAAATTGACACCAACTTCAAATTTCTAAACGCCATTTTAGCTATGAAAGGCTTGGGTTGTATTGGGTTAATAAATAGGTGTAGCAAAAATGTTTTCTGGTGGCAATAGAGCCACCTTTTTTCCAGTCCGATCAAATTGCCGGTGGCCCAAACGCACCCTCAGGCCTCAGAGTAAAAGAAAAAGAAAAATACTTGTATATTCTACTACTTTGTATTCTTAAATGTAAATTATGAAACTCTAAACTTTACAAAATTAAAACATATTTTTCCGACAAAACAAATAACATTTTTAAATGAAAAACTTAGTTCAGTTGGTATATACGACACGTAACTTCTAAAAAAAAAAAAAGAGAGAAAAGGAATGTAACTAGGAACAATCTCTTTCGTTCTTTATCTTTATGAAATTATGGGTCTATGTTCTTCAAATCCTATGATCAGCTCAACTATTCACTTGAATGTTTATCTCATTTACATCATTTGGTTAATTATCGTAATCATTTGGGAAGACAGCCACGCAAACCAGATCAAATTTGCCTTCAAGAATCTCATATAATTGGTGAACTTTTATTAGTTATCCACTCATCGTTTTGCCTTTTCAACACTTTTATGAGGTTTATGTTCATGCACGATACCATTTGGCGAATGTGACGATGGCCCAGTTTGGAAACCGACCCAAACCAGACACCGAAAACAAGAACTACCTACAGGCAACATATAGAAATTACAAACTCAAAAAGAAGCCAATGATTTGTGCCATGATATGAATCATTTCTCAATTTGCAAATCTGGCCTTCAATCACGATAATAAAATGATAATGACAAACTAACCACAGAGATAACTTTAAATCACGTTGAGATGTCTAAGTAAGACGATAAGATCACAAGATTCATTCACTTGAAGTTACTTGACACAAAGTCTCACATCTTGCCTACCAAGCTCCACCCTTATAATTTACATCACAACCAAGAATAAGAAACCCTAAGCCACGCATATAAGTATCTAAATTTGCAAGTGACCTAGCCTTCCTCTTCTATGTTACATCACTTTTCAACTTTCATTGATTGGTTCTCACTTGAGATTTAGCTCAATTACAAGCTATAATGACAAGATTGTTTATTTTTGAGCTTTATCTTCAAAAAAAAAAGTTATTTGAGGCTAATATATACTGCATACAATTTGTTTTGTTTGCGATCTCTCTCGTATTAATTACCATTTATTTAATTAATTATGTTAAAACTTAGAACCTTATTGTAAGTAATTTGCTGGCCATGTTAGTTATTTAAAAGAGTTGGAAAGAGTATTTTAGGAAAAAACTAATACTATACTGTCTAAATAACACGATAAGCTTATTAGTAGCAATTATATATATTATGAAATGATTTAATGATATGATATTTATAAATTAATTGGACAATAAATTTAACCAAGTTCATTAACACCATTGAATTACTTTTTTGTAAATTTATTTTATATGATTTTTCTTTTTTTAAGGAAAGAATAAACATCGAACTTCATTTTTAAAAAATAAACATCAATATTCTATAATGTTTGATGCAATAGTATGACTCTATCGAAAACATCAGCTATTTATCCTTTAGTATCTCAAATGTATTTCATTTTTATATTTTAACTTATAATCTTATAATTGATAACCTAATATGAATAGTCTTAATATGTGTTTTTAGGATACATGTTAAAATAACAAACTAATAAAAAAATGGAAGAGTGAAAAAAAAAAAAAAAGACAAACAAAATTAGTAATTCATTCATGATTAGTTGTGATTCTTTTTTTTTTCAATTTTCTAGGTCTTACCACATGCCCTATATCAACACTACCCAATTAATACATGTTAATAATAATTTATAATTAAATTGCATTATTTACTAATAAGTTATTTTTTCAAAAATTTTATTTACTAATTATTAAGTTATAAATTTATATCAAATTGGTTTTAAAAAAAAATTGCATCAAAATATAATATAAAAAATATATAGAACAGCTAGTATAAAATTGAGTTAGCCGAATTATTGAATCGTTATTCGTTTATTAGAACTGTATAACGATGATTGCAACGATAGGTTGGTAACGGTTGTTAGTTTGGAACACATTGCAAATCTAAAGAGCACGAGCAAACATCAAATGGAAAAGAAGAGAGTATTGAGTGTGACATAAAAGCGATCAATAATTGACAAGGATCTTACTCCATGGGTTTCTCATTTCGTTCTCTTATAAATTCAATCTGTCCGAGACCGTGCAGTGCACTATAAAATCTCTGCCTCTGGTCATTTCATCTGCTTGCCGGCGGCTTGTCGCACGTGTGTACCCTTTTGGTCCCACCTAAAAATCTATTGCTACCCTTTATCTTTGTGGGTTCCATTGTCTATCGCATTCTCGCCGTCAACCTTTAATTGCGAGATGACAGCATTGTGTCACGTGTAAGCAGATTTGATCTCACAGTCCCTTATCGTCCACGTCAGAATTGTAAGATAATGAACCCACTGTCAAAGCATCCAAACACCGTCGGCAAATTTGAAGAGGAGTATCTGTTGGGTGTCTTTCCTCATACACCTCTTCAGTTTTTTTGGATTGCGGGGGACGGTTGTCAGCCAATCAAATTCTTAATGGATATTTTGGTGACACGTTTCGAAATGTTAAAGGCCATATTCGAGGTTCCTTGTTGGGATGGTGACGCAAACCTATCTCTTAACAAATGAATTTAAAAAATGAAAAACTTCATTTGGGACCTTATATTTTCAAAAAAATTTTAATTTTTAAATACGAATTCATTTATAATCTGTATGATCCATTACTTTTCAAAAATTATCAAATTAGTTCTTCTATAGAAATCAAAATGAAGTTTTCTCTTATTAAATATAGGAACTAAAATGATGACAGAATGACTAATTTGATAAGTTTTTAAAAAGTAAGGGACCAAACAGGTTATAAATAAATTTATATTTAAAAATAAGAAATTTTTTAAAAATGTAGGGACTCAAACAAAATTCTTATTTTAAAAGAAAAAAAAAAGAAGAAAAAAGCAGCGAAGTTTTCGGTTTTTTTTTTTTTTTTTTTTTTTTTGAAATAGAGCAGTGAAGTTAATTTCATAGATGAAAGAATTATGTCAAACATCAGTCAATCAAAATGCATAAATCATGCAAAAAGAGTAATGATTGCAAATTCAGAGAAGAGAGACATAAGAACAAAGCCGAACAAGTAATTGCATTTTCCAACACATAAAGACTCAATACTCATCGTTAAAGCAAACATCACCCTGACTCTGCCACCGCCTACATCCATCCGTCTCTGTTAGACGTTTCTTTTCACTTGTAAGAGCGACGTCCGCATCATCACACACCGCTTTTACTCCTTTAAAAGAAATAGCATAGCCTAGCTAAAAATGTTTGAGCGCAATGGAGATTTTATTTTTAATATTCTTTATAATATATCTATTCCAATTTAAAACACAATTGAAATAAATGAGATTACACATCACTAAACCATATTGATTGATGGTCAATAGAATAGTTTTTAACCTTATAACATATTTACTAAAAAGTTTTAACTAAAGAATGAAAAATCATCTTTAATAAGATTTTGTTTCATCAAAAAAAAAAAAAATTGTTTTTGGCTTGCTGACACTATTGGTTAGGTACCACGAGCCCCATACCTCCTATTATGTGTGTCATGAGTTCCACATCTACCCGTTTAATAAAAAATAATAATAATTCCTTCACTATTATTTATGAATTACCCTCTCACTCTTGTATGGATCTCCTTATGATTAAATAAAGTAATTGTCTTTAACTACTAGCGTCGTTGGTTATACACCATAGCCCCCATCATGTGAGGTATGGGTTCGACACTCATTTGTCTAATCCAAATAATAATAATAATAATAATAATAGTATAATAATAACAGTTGTCTCATTATTATGTGTGAGTTATCCTTTACCTTTGTATGGATCTCTTTCTCACCTTCGTATGGGCAATTTTCCTCCAATTGGAAGTAGTATTTCGAACCGTATCACTAGTGTCCTATCTCAGTTGATCCAGTCTTAGTCCTCAAAAAAAATAAAAAAAGATAAGTAAAATAATTACTAATTTATTGCAAAAACACAAATTTGTCACCCCTAAATGAGCATATGAATATCTTCTAGGGGTGATGTGCATAGCTTCATTGTTGTATTAAGCATGTTATGCCACGTTGATCCTATTATATTTTTAAAATTCAAGATGAATAGCATTAATATAGTTTTTGGCTTTTTGTATAAATATAAAAATTTCTCTAAAAATTACGAACTGTCGTATAAATACCTACAAAATAAATGTGTTTTCTTTTTTGTCAAGAATTAACGGATAAAAGTATTTCAATTGTCTTGATCATTCGATAACATATACTCCTATCCCATGTTGATTATCATTGTTAACTTTGTTAGGCCATTAGATTCGGTTTGCTACACCATTTGATCCCATCATTTTGAAAGAAATTGACTGTCTAACTAACTTGATCAAGTGATCTAGCAAACCGGATCAATTGGTCAAGTATCCTACAACAATGAAATACGCAATAAGATTAAAGTGGCTGAAATAAAAAAGTAAGGTATTTGGAACCTTTCCCATTTGATTCAGGTTTGCGAAAAAGAAAAGTACACTAATTCTTCATTTTCTTTTTGAAAAATTATACTAAAGCAGCTTGACATATCTTGTTATTACAGTAATAATGTGAATTTATCGTTAATTACAGATAAATATATTTGATTGATGATGAGATAACAACAAATATGTATTCTTAAGGGATAGATTGGTTTTTTTAATATAAAACAATTATAAATGAAAAAAATAACTATATCCAATCACCATATGCCACATCATATCAAAATTTAAAAATAATTTTAAAAAGGAGTTTTGTCATTTTTGACTAAACTAAAAGAAAAGTTTTGTTTTTACCCACTTTTCTATATAAGCTAGCTTTTAGTCCCTCAAACAAACTATTTTTATCTTATATCCAAGTTTATCAAAATACACTAAAAAAAAAAAAAAAGCACGGTTTTTAAGCCCACTTTAAAACTGGTACTGATTTTTAAGTGGATTTAAAAATGATTCTATCCAATTGTCATTTTGACGCTGTATCTCACCGAAAATCTCCATTATTTGAAGCTAAATCCAATAAAATCTAATCCTAAACATCAATACCTAACATTCAAAACACAAAAAATCTCAAAAAATCATAACAAAACTCAAATAATCAACAAATGAAGCTAAAATCTTATATCATAAGCTATGGAAGAGGAAAACAAAGTATGGGGACAATTTGGGTAATTTAGATATAAATTGCAATTAATTTGTTTAAAGGGTTAAAAATAACTTTTTTTAAAAAAAAAGTGGATAAAAACAAATTTTCATTTTCTAGAATGGTCATTTTTATAATTTTCATTTTATTAAATAATTAATAAAATATATATATATATTTAAAAGATAAGCATAGAGTTGAATAAATTCTTTTAATAGCTATTACTCAAATCTTTCACGAAACTAATTGTCAACACAATCTTTAACTAAATCAAAATCGTATTCAACCCAGATGTTCAACAAAACTCAAAACACTAGTTATATTAACAAAACTCAGATATTTAACAAATTTCAAACATCGCTTATCTTAACAAAACCCACAAGAATCCAATCTTCAACCAAATCACAATCTTGTTCAACAAAACCCCAACACTGTTTATCTTGACAAACCCTAAAAAATTTGAACTTAAACACAATTTATATTTGTCTAAAAGACAAAAAAAAAAAAAAAAAAAAAAACTATTCATTCCATCAAAATACACCAATTCCACTTTGTCGACACTCAGAATCGATTGACGGGGAAATTTTAAAGGCCCAGACTGCAGTTTGATATAATAAATGATAACAAGCGTAATAAATATGGTTTAAGGTTGGTACATAGTAATAAAATGAGTTAAATGTTGGTGATGGTAGATAAACAACAATAATAAAACAATTAATAATAGAAGAGAGGTGGGAGAAGAGTGCAAAGACAACGATTTTTACGTGGTTCGGCGAGTGCGTCTACGTCCACGGGTCAATCTGAATGAATTTCGGCAGAGTGACAATAATACTAGAGTTCAATCCCATTTTTACAATGGAAATCTCCCCTATTTATAGAGGAAGAGAGATACAAAAGAGTATTACACACGTTATTGATCATGATTATTTCTACCTAATCTGATTCTGGTCATACTACATTAATTGCAACAACAATGATTATTCTTCATACACTTATGTCTGCATTAAATACTTAATGTAAAGTCTTTCTCTTCATTAAATGAGCAACCGCCACATTAAATGCTCCTCGGGAATTACTGAGGCGGCGCCAGCGTGAAATCAGGAGATTAGGTGGGTCTAATGGTTGGCTTTATAAGGTACCCCCTGGTGCGAACTTCTCGACTTGGTGGACCGTGTGAGCTGGAGAGATGCTGAGACGGGTTTTAACATGAACATGGGCTGGAAGTATACTGAGACAGGCTGATCCGCGATCTCGGGATTCGACCGAGCTAGTTACAGTAAGCTGAGGGCTGGGCTTCTTGGTACTGTACTCATTCCTTGGGCCTTTTAGCAGTCCTTTTATTTATATCGAAAAAACGGTCATAACACACTTCAAAATAAATACACAATCAACTAATAATTTTTTTAAAAAATATCAATTAAAAATAATAATAAAGATCGCAGCAGAGGAGATTGTCGATATCCTCTCATATGGACATTGCACCAAACTTGTTGTGATAAACGATTAGAGCTTTAGATTGTGTGATAATAGGTTGGAGTTTCAAGACGGCATGACAACTATTGGAGAGCTAAGACGACTCGACTAAACCAAATGTGTTTTTTAATTAAAGATTTTCATTTGTTAAATTTATTATTTCATTTTTTTAGAGACATCATCTTTTTTTATTATTTAGTTTCTTAATTACATGATTTCTATATTAATTATATATGATAATGGTATTTATGTCATTTTATTTTAAAAAGGTTGTCAAACCGTTAAGTTTGACTTAGTGAATTAACAGGAGGAAATTTACCATTAATTAATGATAAACTCACATAATTGAGGTAATATTCATTGAGGTAATATTGTGATATGTCAAGGTCTTTAGTGTAATTTTTCCTTTTTAAAAAAAAAAAAAAAAAAATCAAATTGGAACGTCATTCATCAGAAAAGGGGGAATATACAATCAAGGCTTAACATCTACCAACTCAACTCTCCTCCTGATGAGAAAACCACGTTGCCGACGATTGGCCACACTGTTACCTAAACGGAGTATAACATGACATTTACAATTGCCTACAACATTTACATAAGGTTAAAACATCCTCTCTAATAAGCCAATAGAGTTGTCAGAAGGAAATTGATCTATAAAGCATCCACAACTTGTCTAGCATCGATTTCGGCTACTAAGATTAAACGACTCAATTTCTGGGCTTAGGCACTCTCTCAAGGCAACCCACTCTCCAATTTCGACAGAGAACGAACCTGAGAGGGTCTTGAAAACAGCAGCTCTTATCCAACCAGAGTGATCTCAGATAACTGCCCCAATGCCGATGAAGTTGAGGCCAACTTTTACCACTGAATCCGTTCTGTAAGTAATTTTAAAAAGGGTTGATAGTTTTTGGAGCGTTTTACTTTTGTGATCTTTCTAGTTACACGTCATTATCAAATAAGTTTCTAATATGTATGAGAATGCCACTATATGTATCCGATCAAATTAATATTGGTGGAAAAAAAGTGGTGGACATTAACAAGATAATAACTAATATTTCTTTAATGTAAAATTAATTTAAATTGCCAAGCGTAATAACAAATATTTCTTTAATGTAAAGTTTAATTTAAATTATCAAGTTGAATTTATATATTAGTAGGCATTTTAGTATAAAATAATCCTTCGAGTTAAAAAAAAAAAAAAATTAAAAATTGGAAAAATGGCCTGTAAGGGAGTAATCAAAATTTTTTACACAACATAAGCAAATGTTTATACTTGCCTACTGTTGTATCCAAAAATAGCACATAGGTCGTAAGTTCATTAATGCTCGAAGGATTAGCAAATTGAGAAACCCAAAAATAAGAGTGGGGCAATATGAAACCCATTACTTAATAACACATTAGCAAATATCATGTCCGCGGGAGTACAAAACACTTCAAATAACATCAAGGCATTAAGAGGACCTCAGTTACTCAGCTCATATGAAACGCAACTCGAGGTCACAATAATATAACATCTCTTAAAACACAATCAACTCGTGATTTTCCTTAACAGCACAGAGTTTCAAAAACGAGAAAGTTCATATCTCATATAGAAAATAACCCCATATAAATATGAATGTATTAATTACAGTTTGATTTAAACACAAAGTAGTAAATATAGTATCATGTAAATTAAGAAAAAAATATCTTAGCATTTCCAATATTTTATCAACTTTATTGTGTGTAAACAACAAATCCTAACACTATATATAGGCTCATGTACATGTACAAAAAGCATGCAAACACAGACTTAGAAGCTCATATGCAGTTGGTAGTAAGAAGTCATACAAACCCTAATAGAAACCCTGTTAAACGCAGTCTTCCCTTCCAACAATAAAATAATAACCGTAGACGTAGATATTATTCATAGGGCCGAACCACATTAAAAATTTTCGTCTTTTTGATTAATTTTGCTTTTGCATTATTACCACTTATTCATTCTTGTCATTACTATTTTCGTATCAATTTTATTTAATCCCTCACAATTCGTTTAATTCACCACATTCATATTAATTTGGGTGCCGACTAATCTTTGGCTTTAACACCTGCTTGGTTGAAGGGCAACTAGGTTAGAATTAGTCTTTCCTAGTTCGATAGCATTGGGGTCATTTAATTTGCATAATAAAATGAAGTCAGTGAAAATTGAAGGCATGACCACAATAATTCTTTATTAGGAAGATGTATATAATCTGAATTCATTTGATGTATAAGATTGGGTTGAACTATTTTAACAATGGTTAATTGGATTTGATAGCCTTATACTAAATTGTAATACAATGTGTTTGGTGCAGTTAGACATTTGACTAAAAATAATATGTCTTTTATTTAAGATATATAGTATGGGATTGAAAAATATACATATATATTATATTTAATACAATGTTAAACTGATTAGTACAAATAAATAAAAATATTTTAAATAACTTCAAAAAAAAAATTATTTCAAACATTTTAAATTAATTTACTTTAAATTTTATATAAAATTATTTTTTGTTATGCTCGTTTCCTCGACCTGGATAAATGGGTCAGTACATGCTCAATAAGCATGAACAGAATGAAGATCCAGAAGGCCCAATTCTCAGATCGCTGTAGCGAGCTCGTCGAGATCGCGAGATCGCACGACGCCACAATAGTTTGAGCGCACTTTCAGCTCGTTTCAGTACCTATTCAGCTCGCACAGTCCGCCGAGTCAAAGAGCTCGTGCCAGGTAATACCTTGTGCAGCAAGTCATCAGTTCCACCTAATGCCTTGATTTCTCGTCGGCGCCACCTATACAATTACCAATGAGCATTTAATACGGCAGCCATGCATTTAATAAAGAGAATACCTCTCCTGGTGCAATAAATGCAGACATGTGTATGGAAGATCAATCATTACCTTTGCAATAAATGCAGCATGACTTATGTCAGGATTAGTTGAAATTACCATCATTTTGTAATGTGAATAATACTCTTTGTATCTTTTTTTGTATCTCTCCCCCTCTATAAATAGGTGAGATATTTATTGTACAAATGGGCTAAATTACACTGATATTCCATCACTCTGCCGGAATTAACTCAGAGTGACCCGTGGACGTAGGCGCAGTCGTCGAACCACGTAAAAATCCATATGTTTGAACTCATTCTTCCTTCCCCCTTCTCTATTAATTGCTTCATTACTGTCTTCATCTACCACGACCAACATTCCTTCTCCTTTATTACAGTTTACCAACTTTAAACTTTATTTATAACGCATTTATAACAATCATCACTATTTGCTTATCATTTATTACCACATTCGCAATCTGGGCCTTAGAATTTCTGGGTCGACCATTTCCTGACGTCGACATTTTTTATTAATAAAAATTTACAAATTATAATAATAAATTTATTTATAATGAATTTTAAACACAATAATATTTTTTAATTGCTATTGAAAATATTAATTTTTTAAAATGTTTTAACAAATTATATTAAATTAATTTTTAATGTTTATATCTAATACTTTATATGTAGATTAAAAACTAAATAAATAAATAACCATTCCCAACCTTTAAGTAAATTCAAAGTTGATGTTCTAATCCAATCCGATACTCCAAGCCACACTTATGACTATATTTGCAAGTGAGTGCAATATTAATCTTGCATTACTTGATCAACAGAAAATAAATTAATATGGTTAGAAAATTGCGTAAGCGCATCAATGATTTGGAATGCTAATGTACACAACACTAACCAAAAGGTTAGATCTTTCGTAACTGTCCAAATAACTTCTATTTAGGTTCAGTGAACTATGATCGGTTTAATTTAATTTTAGATAAAATTGAATTAAATGTCAAAATTTATTATTTATCTTTTTTTCTATATTTATATTTATTATTATTTTTTATTTGTGATATATTTTTATGGATCAGGTTATTATTGAGATTAGTTAAGATAAGAATCTGATTGCATAATTTATATCACTATTCTTAGATATCGAAATAGGACAGTTGATACAAACGGTGAGATTGCTAAGAATCGAACCTACCGCGCGTGAGGCGTAGGGGAAGGTTGGAGGTGCCTTTCTCTATTTATCATTTTTTTTAATAGGATTGGAATCGTATTAACATGCTGAATCAGATTAAAGTAATCATGGCTGATTTAATTCTGTACGGTTCGATCAGATACGGTAACGGGCCTTTTGGGTTTGGTGAAATGCTTACATATTCTTTTATCTGAACGGACCAAACTGATTTTGGCTTTTTTTTTTTTTTTTTTTTTTTTTTTTTGTGGTAAGTTTGTGGAAGGTGTTTTTTAAGCCGACAAGTCATGGCCTCACACTCACCGTTACTACTTACAATAAAAAAATAAAAATAAAAAACCTAAGACCAAAGAAATTGTAATTTGATATATTGATAAATCCAAATGTTGGTGGTCCTATTTCTATATAATCCAATAACTCCAAAATTTTCAAACATAGTAATTTAATCATAATTCAATATAAAAATACATATATTTACAATTTATAATGTAGTGGATAAAAAATTTAAAATAAAAGAAATTACATTTCACATGTTAATCAATAAATATATGACTTTGATAAATCCCGATATTAAGGTCCTATTATAGCCGTCCAAAACCCAACTCAAATGATGACCAAATCACACATATAGTTATTTTGTGGTTTGGTTAAAAAGGCTCTATTGCTTAACATAAAGTTAATTATTTAAGAAATATATGTATTCAATTCAATTTAAATTTCAAAAGTTCAAATTGAACCCCATAACTTTGATTTTCATTTTAATAAAAATGGATTTTAACCATATTAAAGTTGAAATTTTGTTGAGGACCTAGTTAGAGATCCAACAACAAGCCTTATCCACCCTGATTTACACCACACATTAGGTTAGGTAAATTGATCATCTAGAGTTAAACTACAGTAAAATTGGCCTAAATTTAATTCAAACAATTCTAAATAAGAATACTTACAAGAGTCGAAATAAACTAAAAAAGAATTTTATCTCGCAAACTATAAGCTTTTATTAATATTTGTTAAAAGTTATAAATCACGAGTTTAAACTTCTATTTATAGTTAAATAAGTTTATAACTTTTATAAGAAACAAAATTCTTAAAAAGAAATAATAACTAAAAGAAACAAATATCAAATAATAAAAGAAAAATCTAAAAAAAAAATAATAGTTAAATCTGAAAGAAAATAATATCAAATCTTAAATGGTGATAATATCAATTCTATAAAAGAAAATAATATCAAAAGCAAATCCTTGAACACGCCCACATCAACGCGTCATCCCAGTTGCGTGACCTCGGCTCGCGCCCGTCACTGTGCCCCGCTCTCGCTACCCCCAATCGCCTCTTGTTCGCATCGACCTCTACTCTGCCTTTCACCCTTTCAAACCTTCTCTTATGGTGCGTTTACTTCATTTGAAAGAATCGAAATAGGAATCAGAATGATTTAGAATCGGAATGAAGTATCAGAATTAGAATAAGTTTTTTACATCAACTACAGGAATCGGAATTGGAATTAACAGTATTACCATTTAATTATTTACTTTGCTCTGAAATCAGAATGTATTAATTATAACTTACAAAAATGTCCTTAATTAAAATTATGGATTAATTATAATAGTGTGCAATTTTTATTATAATATGCATTTTTTTAATATCAAATAAAAAACTTCATATTATAATAGAAACTATATATTATTTTAATAGTTCACTAACCTAATGTGCAATTTTTTTTTATAATATGCAGTTTTTTTTTTAAATATCAAATAAAAAATTGTATATTATAATAAAAAAACTACATATTATTTTAATGGTCTACTATGATAATTAAGAAATTGATGCTGAAAAACTAATGATGTGTAATTTTTTATTATAATATGTAATTATTTTTTTTTAATATCAAATACAAAAGGTTTTTTTTTTTTAATTATTTTTAAAGAAGGGTGTAAGAGACATTTTATCCTAACAAAATGAATGGGAATGAGATTTTCAAGTAGGTTGGGGGAATGAGATTCTCATTCCATAATCTCAAATTGATGTGGGATCCATATTTTCATTCCCATTACGAAATGAATTTTAAGCAAGTAAACACTATCAATCAATTTATTCCCTATTTTCATTCTCCAATCTATGAAGTAAACACATCATTACTGTTCTCATCAAAATCAAGCTGAATAGTATTTCCGTTGGATTTCATTTGATTTTAGTTTTTCTGCCCATGTGTACTTCCAAGTAACAATTGGCAGTTAATTGGGAATAGTTATTCAAGTATACATGTAACTATTTGAGACTGATAAAAAGTCTTGAACAACTTTATTATTTTTAGTAGTTATTTTAATTGATTTGAAATTTAGGAGGAAAGAGATACAATGGGAGTACTCATGGTTCAAGTATGGGAGGCATGTCACTCGCCCACCTCATAAATTGTCCTTGACTGAACCATTAATTCGCTGTACTGTGTGATACCATGTATCTACACGATGTATTGCCTCCACAATGTTGTTACCACCAACCTCACGACGTAGAATTCTTTCTTTTCATGATTTGGGGAGGTAGGTTAAACTCAAGGTTTACTAATCGGAAATTATTTGAAGGTATAAGAAACTTAGTTCTTGATTCGTGATTGTAGTATATACTTAAAAATATTAAGAATCAAATTGCATTGATAATAATCAGCAATTGAGTTCCTTTTTAAAGATAACTAAATTTTCACTTCTATCAAGGAATCACATATATTTTAATGATTCTTTTTCTATGAAATTTGATTCATACGTCTACTAATAAGGAATTCAGTTCATTTTCCTTGTTGTCTATCCAATGACATTTGATTCTCTTTTATTTTCATTTCCAATTTGTAATGTGCCTTGAAGAACTCTAAATGGAGTATGATTGCTTATTAGAAATTTTAATAGTAGAAAGAAAGTTTAATTATTGATTTGTGATTAATGTGTTTAATAATAATTGTTAAGAATCAAAATACGTGGATCAGTTCCTGTTAGAAATGAGAACTTGATTCCCCCTCCCACCTAAAGAATAAAGTTCCTTTCTTGATTCTTTTTTCCTAAAATTTGGTTCTCTTTCATTTTCATTATGATTAATGGATCTAAATCTCAGAAGAAAATATCTTAACCACTTAAAAGTTGTATGTCTATTAATAATTGCATATAATAGGATTCAAACCCTATTACGAATGTGAAGAGGAAATGTTCTAACCACTTAAAATTTCTACTTCAATACTTATACATTTGTCTTCACTTGATCATATAATGATCATTTACCTTTGAGTTTTCATTTTTCTTACACTTGCTTCAAAAGAAAACAAATAGACAAATATGATAAAATAATAATGCTAGACATCCTACTTCAATAATAATAATAATAATGTTAGACATTTCAATTTTGCATTCTACTTTGATCTCAACTCATGATATTGTAATAGGTGAATGAATATATTTTTTAAAGTTAAATAAATAATTATCAATAAATATCTAGTCATATATTATTATATTATAAGTTGGGATCAAGGTGGGACAGACCATTGGATTGACTAACGTTACTCATGTTGAACTCATTAATTTATATCAAAACTATAAATTAATATAATCCGGTCCAATTATTAAATACGTTGTCTATAAAAGTGTTCTAGGTTTCGATTGTAGGCGCGCCCAATAAGTTGGATGTTCACATGTGAGCTATATGTCTTGTAAACAACAGGAACAATTTAATTACGACCATTACATACTTATATATTAATATGCGATGGGTTATAATAGCAAGAAGCTGGTGCCCCGCATGAATTACCATGAACCCTCTTCCCCATTTATTCGTATTCAAATTTGATGTATCTCATAATTCTCATTAAGTTCAACCCCACGAGATTAACATGGTTTAAAAAATCCAATCCACTTCATGGATAAATTAAAATATTATAAGATCGAATCAACATTTTATACATTAAATCAAACTGAATAACAATGAATCCACCTCAATGTCAAAAAAAATATCATCCTATCTAATTTAACGTAATTTTAAATTTGATGAATTTCATTAGGTTAATATAATTCATAAACTTTTGGAAAATTTTCAATCAGCTCCAATTTTATATCATAGGGAAATCTAATATGATTTAATTAAAATATTATGAAGATAAAATCCATCGTAGATCAGACAAAATCTAATGTTGAATATCCAATCAAATTTCGCTTACATGAATGATTATCCAAGTGAATTTAAATTGAGATAAAGGCACTGTATCTTAATTAAAAATTATTGATCGTTTTGATTGAGTTGACATAAAATTGTAAATGAAAAGTCTTGATTCAATCTAATTTTCGAACTCGTCAATCCAATCAAATTGTCAGTATGTTGTATTAAATTAATTAATTGATTCGAATGGATTAATCTGCTTTTTGAACATCTTATTAACCTTTGCATGTTCATACATCTAGCTCCTTTATACCGTTTGCCAAATCAAATCAAGAAACTTCTCTTCAATTATGACAAAGGAATACTACGATGGGTAGCCACCGTGACTCTCTGGAAAATTTATTGACCTAATTAAACTTATAATTAAGTTTTATCTAATCAAAATCTGAATAAATGATGCATTATATCACAAGTAAGCCAACTTTATGTTGACATTAATTCATATTCATCAAGCCAATTAATGATATGTCATGTCTATCTATAGATACTATACAATGAGGAGGTGAGATTTAACTTTTAAGTGGTGTCTTTTTATTTTAAATTTAAATTAATTATAATATTTTAATATGAAAAAAGTTATTTAAAGTATATTTTATACCATTAAATTTAGGGAAAAAATATGCAACCACATTAAAAAAAAAATAATAATAGAAAGAAAAGAAAAGGGAAGTGCAATTATCCAACAAAATTGATCGTTTTAACCTTGCAATCTCCGTGAAAAGATTATTATTAATTATTATGAGACGTAAATATTTAAATTCATAAAAAACAATTCAATTATAGTATTTAAGACTTTAATTAAAATATTGTTATGCTTTTTTCATATGCACGTAGATAAATAATAGATATTGAATATATGCTAAATACTCTCTATCGTTATAATATCTCATATCTAAAAATTTAAACTGATGAAAATGATCCAACTATAATATTTAAAACTTAGATTGACATATTGACTCGTCACCTCATATAACATTATGGACAGATATCAATGTTAGATATATATTAAACGTTCTCTATTTTTATAATTGATATAATAGGAATTCGAGATACAAGGGAAAGAAATGGTTTAAGTTAAGAACTTTTAAGTTTTGATATTATATTAATTATATTAGATCTAAAAATTTAAATCGATAAAAAAAAATTAAATTATAATATTTAATATTTGACGTTAAAATAATTATAACATACTTAGAACTTGAATTGACTGATGAACTCGGGTAGTCCGGTTAATTCCACGTGGGATGATATTTAATATATCTTGATCTGCTGGTAGGAGTTCTCGCTAGGTGGATCATGGATGACATCCATTTATCAGAACATTTGCTCCAAAGCTACCCATGCGAAGCAGAGAATATAAACTCCGAATTTTCAATAAAATTTTGGGCGAACTAATTTATTAGATAACCAGTAAACACTGCCCTGTCTACACATACAATTATTAAAATTTAATTAAAAAATAAAAGTTAGGGATAATCCTAATTTCTTCTCTATAATTTAAATAAATAGTCAAAATCCTCCCTAATTTTGAAAATTTTTTAATTATGAGCAAAAATTTTGGTTATTTATTCAAACTAAGGGAGGTAATTGAGATTATCCCTAAAAGTTAATATAAACCGATAACTTGGACGAGCCGTTAGCCAGGCCTTTTGAAGGGCTTTTCTATATTTATAAATAATTACTCACTTCCTTCTCATTCTCAACCTCTCCCTCTCCCTAGACAGGTCATTATTTCACGAGAGACAGACAGACAGACAGACAGGGAGAGAGAAAAAAACAAAAAAGCGATAGAGAGAGAGAGAGAGCGAGAGAGAGAGATAGAGATGGAAGAGACAAAGTCGAGATTCAAGAGAATTTGTGTGTTTTGTGGTAGCAGTTCTGGAAAGAAAGCCAGCTACCAAGAAGCAGCCATTGAGTTGGGCAAGGAGCTGGTAACCAATGAAGTTTCTTCTTAATTTCTTTTATAATTATTTCGTGTAATTTTTCAATAAAGTTTTGAAAGATTGATGTTTCATGAGATGCATTCTCAATTTCAACCCATTTTGTCTTTCTCTCTGTTCTTGAAATACATAAATTTGCTTAAATGGAAACCATGATATTCTTTTATACCTTTCTGAGAAATCCTGTATCACTATCAGTTTTTCTCTTCTATATGGGTGCAATTGTTTTTCTATTTTCCTTTTGTTTTTGTGAAATTCAAAAATGGCAACTTGACAATTCACATGTTTCTTTTAAGATTTTGGATATCAAAATCAAGCAAAAAAGTCTTCTCTTTGTATATTATAAAAAAAAAAAAAAAAAAACCTTTGTGGTTGTGAATTTTGAAACTCTTAGACTGAAATGATATTGTGTGTCTCTCGCATAGTTCAAAGTGGGTTAGTGTCCTCAGTGGCGTATCGTAACAAACAAATAAAAGGGTTTGAACGTGGGGTTATGATTGTTGAAGGAATTAGCTAGTAGGGAGAGTAGAGGAAAGGATTAGGGTTTATGTTTGGCATGACTCATGAGAGAGACTGCTAGCTGTAACCCGCCTGTCAGGTGGGCAGCCTTTTTGCATGATATTTGTTTTAATGAAATCATATGATAAAAAATGAAAATGGAAAATATGTTTTTATCATCTCTCCTGCTGTTCCCCAGAGAAGCAAACGTGCTCTCTTGATATCATGACTCTTCCAAGCGTGTTCATGCCTTGGCCACCACCTCCACAAAGATCCATGACCGAACCTCTATGATTTTTCTTTACGGGTTCCATGAAATATATTTATTTCCCTCGCCATATCTCTCATGAACCTTGTTGTTATTATTGCGATTATATAGAGGGTTATTTATGTACCTGATTTGTTTAATAAACGAAGTTTTTTTTTTTTTTTTGATTGACACGTGTTAATGGGGTTTGTTTTTCGATGCTGTTTCTTCTTAGTTTTTTTTTTTGAAAAATTTTCGATGCTGTTTTGAAGGTGGAGAGAAGGATTGATTTGGTCTACGGGGGTGGGAGCGTGGGATTGATGGGTCTTGTCTCCCAAGCAGTTCATGATGGTGGGCGCCATGTTCTAGGGTTTGTTCTCCAAATTATTATCTATCTTCTTGGGTACTTGTATTGGTGTACATTCTTTTTATTTTTTTCAGTCTTGCCCTAAAACCATGCAAGTTTCTCTCTTTTCTATGAGTTGGGTTCTTAAACTGCTCAAAGCCAGACATCATGGGATCAAATGCTGGTCCAGACAAATAAGGGATTTGTGCCCATTTTTTTTCCCTTCTAGTCTTGTTAACAATAAAAGCTTCTGTTTGGTCATGTTGATATGAGAACAAGCTCTAATGCCTAGAAAACCGGTCTGCGTAGTCTGTCCTAGCATTTAAAAAGTGTTAAAAGATTTTAGGACTTGAAGGCTTGTTGGCAGAGTTTTATAAAGTGAATTAATCCCTTTTCATCCTTTGCAATGTCAGTTGTCACAGCATCTTGAAGTCCTGTTTGAAAGATAGAGAGATAGAGAAAAATTGTGATAAAAAGTATGGAAACTTTTAGGCATTGATTGGAGTATCCCTTTTTTTTCCCCTTTTATCCTCAAGAAAGGAACACTCATTTTGTTAAAAGACTGTGCTCCCGAATCATTGAGTGTTTCTGATTATCATCTTGTCCCACCTTTAAACCAACTCTACAGTTTTGTCCTCTGATCTTTGACAATTCTGACCTTATCAAGATTATTCTGGGATCATGTTATTATATCTTTGAGCCAAAAAAAGAAGAAAACATAATAATTAAGTGGTATGCTGATATACATTTATGTTTTTTGTTTTGCAGAATTATACCGAGGACTCTGATGCCTAGAGAGGTAATTATATTATCTCTAGTTTTCCTGCTATTTTAGACTATTGTGTGGGTTATTTATGATGATAAAATATGTCTCTGTTACTTAAAGCAAGGAAACTGAATTGGACTTTTTATAATGGGACAGTGTGTCTCAAGTTGCTTGTCCTTTTCCTTTCACTCATTTTGTCCCTCGTTGTCCATCGAGGAACATGGACAAACCATTTTTTTTTAAATTCTTTCCTCTTATACAATTTTAATGTTCATTGTAAAGTGTATAAGCTGAGGTTAGCATGGTAACATAGTTATGACAACAATGAATTATTTGATACGATGTGTTTGTTTGTTTTGAAAGTGTAAATGATTTGGAATTAAGAAGACATATTATTTACTCTTACTATTGTAAAAGTTATTAAATATTGATTAACTTTGTAGATAACTGGAGAGACTGTTGGAGAAGTGAGAGCTGTGTCTGATATGCACCAGAGAAAAGCTGAAATGGCCCGACAAGCTGACGCATTCATTGCCCTCCCTGGTATGCACCTGATCCTTTGGTCTATTCGCGAGTAAATTACTATGATTTGTTGTCGCTTTTGAATTTTATTTTCAAGATCTCTTTGTAACAAGTTGTAATGAATAGGTGGCTATGGCACCCTTGAAGAACTGCTTGAAGTCATAACATGGGCTCAGCTTGGAATCCACCGTAAACCTGTATGTATAACTTATTTTTGATGGTCTTGTTACGATCTGACGTTACCAATTAACGGTTGGAATACTAATTAATACATTTGATATGCTGTTGTTTTAACGAAAGTGTTAATGTTTGTAAACTAATTTGGCCAATTAATTAGACTCCACAGAAATAGATATATATGTCACGAGGTTTTGGTCGAGGATAGGAACAAAATTTTAAAGTTCTTGCCTTCTTATAGTTTAGAGCATATCAATCTCTCTTAGGTTCACATGACATCATGATAATGCTGTAGAACTCTTATTAATAATACTTTAATAGTGCTCGTCTTTGAGTTTATCATGTCGGCGAAATAATAAACAGCTTTAGACTACATGTTTGATTTGTCATTTCTTTTAAATACACGGCTGTTTTTGGTGTTCCACTCAATTAGGAAGCTATGTTGACCGTTTCTGGTCAACAAATCTTATGGATTGTGATATTTAGGTAGGAAATGCATGTGCAGCATCGAGTGGATTCACATGGTAAGATGGTCTAAGATTTGCTAACCCAATTATGATCACGTTAGTTGTTATGGAGAATTGAATAAGAGGACATCTCCGTTTGAATGGGAGAAAGCTTTCTTATCAACTTAAAAAAAATGTTAAATTATTGCCGCATATAAGGGGGTTTGTTCTTATGCTTTCTGATTAGGTGACTTAATAAACTAATCATAATCAGATTATTAGGCTTAAATGTAATAATTGAATCCGATGAATAAGTGATGTTTTCAATTTCGTGATTGGCAGGTGGGTCTATTGAATGTCGATGGATATTATAATTCGTTGTTGTCTTTCGTTGATAAGGCCGTTGACGAAGGCTTCATCTCACCGACTGCTCGCCGGATTATCATATCTGCCCCAACAGCAAAACAATTGGTTAGACAACTTGAGGTAAATGCGTCCGTCTCAATCATACTTTATAATATATAATGATTGACTTCACAAAATAATTAATCTCATAGAAAAAGTGTCCCCACTTGTAAAAGATTGCCTAACAATTTTATTTACATGCACCAACTTTTTCACTTAAAGAATCTACTTTTTAAGAGGATATGCCTGTACTTAAGTCGTTGTCGTTGATCAACTACATGTATTTGGTTAATGTCGAGTAGTTTTATTTACATTTTTCTAACTTCAACGTGTGCCTAGCCTTAGAAATATAAATGGGTTATGTAGTGATGATTTGTTTATGCTGTGGAACAGGAATACGAGCCAGAATATGACGAGATAACATCCAAGTTGGTGTGGGAGGAGAGAGTGAATTATGTAGCAGAACCAGGGGTTGCCACGTGATGTGTTTTATTGTATGACTTTTCTTTTTGTGGTTTTTGGGTTGTATCGAGTATATATGGGGTATATACTGTCGTATACCGTAAATGGTGAGCAGAGTCAACTGCTTGCTCTTTTTGGAACTGAGCATCAACAATCTCTCTACCTCTTATATATACATTTATGGGAAAAAAAAAGAGAGAAAAAAAGTGTCAACCTTCAGTTTCTCTTAACTTAATCGATCCTTTTATGGCATTTTGTGTATATTTTACTAACGGTTATATTTAATCATGTTTGGCAAGAATAATTATATGAATAATGCTAGCACTTTTTAAAATTTTGTCCAAAATTTTTGTCTAAGATAAAGTGAGTAATTTGCAGTAAGTATATTGATTATGAGTGATATTGATGGTGTGGGTAGTAACAAATTAGTATTTAATAGTATTTGGATAATAAATTTAGATAAATTTTTGGATTATGTTACACTAATTGTATATGTTAAGGGGTTATGTTTTAATTATATATATAATTAAGGGGTTGTAAGTTTTCATCAAATTGAAACAAGGGACAATTATGATATATATATATATATATATATATATAAGGTGGATTAACGATAATCAGGTCATGGAAAAAAGTTTTCTTAAAAAAAAAAAAGTTGTTATAATAGTTAGTAGTTTATTGCGAGGTGTGGAGATTAAATGAGCAGTGTTACACATTTAACCTTATATCTCAATATTGGTTATATAACTTTGAGAGGCATATCCCTTAATCAACATAAGTTGGGATTTTAAAAGTGGGATGTCTAATATTATTGAGATTAAAAATTATATAAGAGCATCTCCAACCATACTAGTTATCCATTGTCTTTAGCTAATATAGATAGTGATATGATTTTTTTACTTCAACCACTTTATATATTGTCAATTATTTTGTAAAAGTTGAATCACCTTAACTAAATATAATGAGCAAAAAAATGCTAGTCAAATTCTTTTTCAAAAAGTAATTTGAAAATCCTAACCAAACTCTCACCTATTATTTTGATATTAATGCTTTATTAAAATAGAGAGAATGATTAGAGTGACTCAGTAAAAAAATTGCTAACTAAAGTAGATTTTTTGTTATTTTAGCAAAAGTTTAGAGAGTATGGTTGGAGATGCAACCATACTAGTTATTTATTGTCCTCAGCGGAAATAGCTAGTAATGTTAATTTTATGCACTTCAACCATTTCTTATATGATTAACTATTTTATAAAATTGGAACCACCCTAGTGTTGACGTTCGAAAACGGTCAACCTAGAGATTATGTGGCCCAGACTGCGAGCTTGGTAATTAAAGGGTGATAGTACTACGGGAGTGTGATAAATGAGTAATTAATAAGGTTTAAGGTTGGTGGTGATTAATTTGGGTAAAGGAATGTCGATCGTGGGAGTTGATTGAATTTAATGGAATGATCAATGAAAGACAAGAGAGAAAAAGAGAGAAGAATGCAAGACACAAGAGTTTTTACGTGGTTCGGTGGCTGCACCTACGTCCACGGCCACTCTGAGGTAATTCCGGTAGAGTGACGATATTCTGGTATATTCAGCTTATTTGTACAGTAAAGATCTCTCATATTTATAAAGAGAGAGAGATGACAAAAGAAAATACAAAAGAATGTTATACACGCTACAGGCAACGACTAGTTACAACTAATCCTGACATAGCCATGCTACATTAATCGTAAAGGTGATGATTGTTCTCTTTCTGCACACGTCTGCATTTAATACACCTGGAGAGGCCTTTACTTTATTAATTGCACAGTCGCCGCATTGAATGCTTCTGGATAATTGTGCAGGCGGTTTCCGACGGGAAATCATGAGAATTGGTGATTCTGATGACTTGCTGCATACGGCATCCCCTAAATGAGCTCTCTGGTTAGCCAGGTGATGCGTGCTGAAGATATTTCGACGTGGCCAGGAGAGAAGGTTAGGCGGTCTGGTATTCCTGCGATCTCGCGACCTGAACGGTCTCGCGAGCTTGACGAGCTGACGACGCAGGCAGGATGCACGCTTGGCGGGTTTGGAAGCTGTTGCGAGCTACCGACTTAGACGGCCTCATGAGCTGGGTCTGCAACTACTGGTCCCGATCTTAGGCCTTCTGAGCCCTTGCTGTTGTTCAAGCATTTAGGGCTTCTACTGGCCCATTTAGGCAAAAAACGAGAAAATGAGCATAACACTTAGCTTAATATAAAGAACAAATGAGTCACATCCAAATTCTCTCTCTTATTATTTTTTTATTTAATTTGAAATAAAATAATTTGAAAATCCTAATCAAACTCTCCTATTATTTTAAAGGTATGACTATCTATCCGGTTGGGTAATCTTATCCATCAGTAATAATTTTTAGATTGTTTTTAATAATCGTTCTTACAATCAAACTAAGAGTTGTTATTAATGGATAGCTAAGCCTTTATTTTAATATTAGTGTTTCGTTAAAGGTCTCTATTACATTATTTTAATATTAATGCATCATTAAAAGAAACAAAATGATTAGAGTGACTTAGGAAAAAAATTGCTAACTAAAATAACTTTTTATTATTTTAGTTAAAATTTAAGTAAAAGAGAGTATGATTAGATATGTGTTAAGTGTATGAAAATTTACTCCTATAGCATAGAGAGAAAGAAGAAAGAAACCGAAGATTTCACATAATCCTTTTGATTGAAAAATTAATCCGATTTATTTTGTATCCTTCGCTCAAGGAAAAATGGATCACATTCGATAAGATCAAACCTACGCAACTTAAGGAACGATGAGAGGGAATAATTTAAAAAGTAATAAAAAAATAAGTAAATAAAAATGAAATAGAAACTAGATTCCAAAACAACAAATTCAAACTTCGACATCAATGAACATTGATTCTGTCTGTCATTTTTTCTTAGTTGCGTCTAATTGAGTTTTTATTCTGAATTATGTCAACATATATATGCTATGGAGCACGTACTACAAATTAAAAAAATACAAGTTGAATTCACAAATTAGATACAGTAACATTTTTGTTTACTTTTTGAGTACTGCATTCTCCCACAATTCTATATATATAAATGGGAATTTAAAATACACCCTATCTATCCAAGGAAATTGCATAAATACCCTTTAGGATAAAAGAATTACAAAATTATCCTTAAATTACTAAAACACCCTTTTACACATTACCACACACTTGCCCCTTAAATCCAATGAAATTGTTATTTCAAGTTAGATTCTAACCCAAATCGGGTTAGCTTCTGACTGGAAGTGAAGTTAACACTTCGAATTAATAATTGATCCAATTTGGGCTGAATGGTGATCCAAAGTTATAATTTGACTTCGCATTGGCATTTTTTGCCCGATTTGGGCAAAAGCTAAACCAAAATTATAATTTCATTTTGGGTCAACAACTAACCTAAATTCACATAAAAAACTAATCAAAGTTAAATTTGCACTTCGAGTCAACGATTGCCCAAATCAAGTCATAAGATTACTCGAAGTTAAATTTGTACTTCAAGTTAATAGTTGACCTATTTTGGGTCAAAAGTTGATTCAATGTTATAATTTCACTTTGGGTCAACAATTGAACCCAAAGCTAAATTTGGACTTCGAGTCAATAGTTGACCTGAATCGAGTTAGTAACTTATTCGAATATAAAATTTCCTTTAGCCGATTCAATGAAAATTTAATGTCGTCGAGTCATTTTCTTATTCAAATCAGGTCGGAAACTTACCTAATAACATAACCTCAGTCTTTGGATTATCCCCTAACCTATATCGGTTCTAACTCTAAATGATAATTATTTAAAGTGTTAACTTTTAGTGGTAATGGGTAAAAATCTAACACCAAAACTTTAAACATTCATGTCAATAATTAAAACTTCCGGTTAGCATATGACCCAACAATGGGTCCAGAACTAATCTGATTGCAGGTTACTTCTTGATCCTTAAACTTCAGGTCATTTGTTAACATAAAGTTCAATTTTTTCCTCTTTTTTATTTAAAAGTAAATATAATAGAAAATTTTTACTTTTATTTTTTATATAAAATTGTGATAAAAGATGGATTAATGTGAATTGATATAATTTGATGATGTGTTTTATTAATTTGATTGGAGTTTAATTTTTGTTGGTAAAAAATTAATGAATTGTGTTAATGAGATGGTTTGAATTTATTAGGGGTATTTTGGGTAATTTAGGGTAGTTAAGCAACTTTTTTGAGTGAGAGGGAAGTTATGTAATAAAGTTCTAAAAAAGGGATTTTTTCCTAAATTCCCTTTTAAATGTTCTTCAAATTTTTAGTTATTAGAGTTCAATTACAGTGTTCTATTTAATCAATGAAACATTTCTCATAGGTTGATATCTGTGCCGTTACGAATTACTTTTTTTTTTTAATTATCAAGATTACGAATTACCTTTTCTTCATATATATTTTAATTTAAAAAATTATACATGCCTTTTTTTTTTCTTCGCAATGAGGGACCAATGTTAGCATCACTATAACATAGAACACAAACCCATAATTTCGGACTTTAGCTGAAATGACGATAGACTCCACATAAATGTCAATCATGTCCTTAAGGCCTTGGCCGTTTAATAATGTGCATTGATATATTAAAAATAAATAAATAAATTTCAGATCTTAAATATATGTTATAGTGTATATTAAGTAAGAAGAAAATCCTTTGGGATGACCTCTTTTGGGAAAAAAAGAAAATAGAAAGGACCATGTAACATAATCCATGAGTAAAGTAGTATAGTTAAACGAATAATATTTAAATAGTAGCTATAAGTGCGTTAATGCAATGATGCTAACTCATCTATCCGGCGTCTCAATAGCTAAGAAGCAAGGTAGAGCTCCTTCGCCTATAAAAATGTGGATAATTTTTTACTTAATTTAGGTAATCTCTTTTATTTTTTAAAAACAGTATTCTGGATCGTATGTTAGAATTAAATCTCAATTAAGTCATAGCAGTGGCCACATAGGTGAAAAAAAAGAATTGAATAATTAGAGGTGAAAAGTTGAGCAAATGAAAAAGAAAAGGGAAAAGTAGGTATCTGGTCCACCATTCTCCATTGTTTTGGTAATTACACGTGTTGCAGTGTGTCGGCGGTCTATGGCCTGCCGGAGCAACCGCGTTTAAATCATCCTCCATTCACATGTTTGTCGAGGGAGTGACCAGATTATCTGAACTTTGATGGGCCATTTTAGACTTTTTATTAGGGCCTCATGTGTAATAACCACCGTTCACATGCAGATTGATGGGGCATTTTGTTGGAATTTTTTCTTTTAAATCATTACAAATATTATCAGTCCAAAAAATCTAGAATTTTTTTGTTTTTATCATTATATTGAATGATTGTGTTTTTTAAATTTAAAAGAATAATATCATGAAACAAAGTATTTTTCTGTTATAGTACTAAAATTAGGATGAATTTTCAAATTCACACTTAATTTTATATATAAACTTTATTAGCACCTTTAGTGTTTACAAACTATAGTTCACGAACAAATAACCAAAATTCGTGTTCATTAGTTGTAATCTTTAGTTGGTAAATACTGATGATTTCAAAAAAGTTCATTTTGAAAATGTGTCGAGAGCTCTCATCAATTTTAGTACTATGTTATAGGATTTAGCCTATATAAAGGAGAATAAAGCCATGAAATGAAACATGAACACATGAACTGTATGACATGACCAACCGAGATAGGACATTAGTGGCACTCCCAATTGGGAGATCACTACCCACACGAAAGTAGACCCACATAGGATGACTACCCACACAAATGATTATATTATTACATTATATTTAATATTATTATATAATAACATGTCGAAACCAAAAACAATGCATGAAATGAAGCATGTTGATGCCATTGGAGATGAATGATGTCACATTCACATTAACAATTATCCTTAACGTTATATATTTCTAATAAACAATTAAACCAAAACAATGCTTATTATTTCGCAATTTAGTGAATCCTATTTCAAATGAATCAAACAAAAGACTTCTTTTTTAAAACATATAACATAAAATACCAATTATAATTATTTAGCAAAGAATCTGAAGTTATACTTAGGTTTAACAAGAATACTCCCCGCATTTGAAATCTTAGTTTGAGTTGTTCAAACATCTAAAGATGATTTTCCAATCATTGAAAACTTAACAATGATTTCAAATCATGTGCGTGTGAGGGAATTTTTTGGTGAAAGTTTTAGTCTTCTTTCGTGACCTTCAAGTATTATACATCTAGAATCCAAATCCAAGGTCGGAATCTTCTTGGTGATCCAACTATTTATATTATAATTCCATTGTCAATCATATTTTACCATTTATATTATGACATAAACTATATAATAATATAAAAACAAAGTGAGCTTGAAATAATAGCACAATAATTGTTGCATAAAATGTGTCGTGCATCACACAAAGAATGGCAGAATGGTATCGACGGGCAGACCAAAAAGAAAAATAGAGTTTTATTTTGTAACCGAAAGGAGGACTATTACGTGTTCGTCTGTCCATTATCTGTCCATTTCTTGAGGAGGATTGGTTGTGGATCAACCCATCATATTGTAATGAATCCATGTGAGACTCATGTTAGGATTTTGGTATCCAACTACATTTGATTAGATAAATGATAGATCCATATAATCCACTAAAGATTCTCCAGAGTCAACCAATGTAAGGCTCTGACTCAGCTATAAAATATTTATAAAAATAAATTTAACAAGAGACAGGTCTATCCGGGATAGTGTTAGATCTTCAGGTTGTACTTAATGGCCTGAACTTTGAAGGAGTCTTGCTTTAGGTAATGTTTAGTAGGAACCAGTGCTAAGTCATTGTTTAAGTAATCAAAGATCATTTTTCTTTAACCGTTCAATGAAGAATCTTCTGATCTCAGTCCATCCCTGTTAAATATAATTATCTGCAGTCTTCTCAACGTCTCATCAACACTACGGCCAATGGCAAGATTGTTGATGGTTGAGTGCTGGATGACTCCTTCCTTAAATGAAAAGACCCCTCAATTCAACTCCCTGCATTAAAACATATGTTCTTATTGCAGTTACAGATTGTATAGCAACAAGGGCATTTCTATTATGATGAGAAACTAAATTTACAATAAGAAAACATTAAGTTGGTCGGTAAACAACAGTGAGAAATTGGTTTACAACTGAAGCAAAGCCAGCCAGAGTGACCCACTTTAAAATGTTTCCCACTACAGAAAATCTCAAGATCACGGTCCCTTTTCGCATTCAATAAGTATCCCATATTACAAAAATTCCAAGATCTTACAAGCACTCCCTCTTGCCCGTCGAAAAGAGCAATTCAGGCTTCATTCTTCAAGTCTAAATGACTGATTATAATTCTAGGATCTTACAAACAGGCAGCAATGAGCAACCAAATCTTGCCAAATCATTTGGAATGGGTTATCCTTCCACTCATGATTCATCAGCTCTCCTATTTGCTTCCTATTCATGACCCGTAACTACAAAATTGTGTAACCTCCATGTCTTCAAGCAATGCAAATTTTTCTCATACCAAAAACAGCAGGTCCCACAAAGGAAATGCCAGATTCCAAAACTTACCAAGCACATAAGTTAATTAGCTAACTTCCTCAAATCTATTTACATTTGCAAATGAGATTCACGTGTTTTACAGAATGATTTTCTAAATATCAAAATCTCTCATACAACAATTTTCTGTTTTCTTGACCAGAGAATATGCATTATGACAAAAAATAAGCAACAGACAAACCAACGAAAGGGTGCAGCAGTACATAAGTACTATGATTTTGTTCTGATTATGAGGTATTTAAAACATCAACCATCCTATGCAAAGTCTTCAGCATGTTAATCAATTTTAGAAGTATAATATGGTATTGAAAATTAATATATTTCTTTTTTTTTTTTTTTTTAAATAACTTAAGGATTACATGGGTCTCTGTTTAATGTCAGGACTAGCGACAGGATTCTTCATACCATACAAGTTTTTTGTCATACATTAACTCTCTCACAGAGGAAGAAACTTTCGATGCTGAGGAATTTAAGATGCTAAATACCACTTTGCAAATCAGTGCATACTTAGGGCTTAGGGGACTTAGGGTAAAATCTTTTCAAATGCAAATCTCGTAAGGAACAACATAAAAACGATATATAGATTTATTAAACTTCTTCTCCTCCTAATGGACATAACATAAAGGAGCCACGTCCATCCAGAATAGAAAGTATATAAATATGCCTTATCAGATTTCTGAACCATATAAAGGAATTGGCCATAACACCAGGGGTTGAAAGCTGGGACTAGAATTTGATCATTACAAAGATATTAAATATATGGTTTACTTATTTACACAACCAAATATGCTAAATTCTTCAACTGTATTGAGCACTAAAAAAATAAAAACAAAGAAACAAAAATGACCTTTAAGTTGACATTAGAGAGGACTGAGGTCTCACCTGATCAGGGATTAGAACTCCATAGGATTTTGAAATTGATTTGGTGTCATCCAAAATTAGTGGATATTTCAAATAACCAAGTCCACCAGACTTCCTATCTGTTTGGACCCAAGCCAGATGCGAGAACTACAAAATTAAACACAGACCATCAAGATATTTCAGATTTCAGACTAAACCACGATCTAAGCTAACATACAAGAAATAAAGACTTCAAGTACTCAAATGCAAGATCATCATTTAGACATCAAAAATTGGTAAAATGAATCGTGAAGCAGCAGTAACCACTGACTTGCTCGTGATACAAGGAGATTCCTTAATTATAAATTTGCTAGCATGATTATTAGGAACCTAGACTAAATCATTAAAAAATTACATATGCAAATGTGTGTGCGATTATGTGATCAGGCAACTGACTAGCAGTCAGAATAACGGAAGAATCTTCAGCATCTACAGCCAGTAATAAATGCAGGCCATTTCAACATTAGTGGTTTCGAAAACATGTTGTTCATCAACAATAGCTGAAGTAGCAAGAGTATAACATGGCAATTTTTAAGCATATAATATGGCTGACCCCTTTGTCATATGAAAAGTACCTACACAACATTGCAAGACATAACAAGTCAGATAAAATGATACAAAGAAATCAAAATCAAGGGCATTGCAAAAGCTAAGCATCAGCAACATGCTTGAGCTAAGGTGGAGATGTAATCAGGATAATGAAGTACACCAACATACATAAGCAGGTAGTAGGAGACTAAGCATAACCAGCCAGTAAGATTAGCAAGAAAATGAAGGTTATCAAGAAAAGGTAGAGATCTGAACAGAAATATAAGTTATATCCTACATGACTTTACATGCTGCCCTATAAGACAACTCTGGCATCTAATCTACTGAGTTAAATGAAATATATCCATGCTAGAAAGCTGCAAAGCCTGCTAGAATTAAGAACTGAAGTATTCAAAAAATTTTCAAGTAACTTACCACACTGTCAATTGAGACTCCCAATACTTCAGTGTTTATCTTCTCAACCTCCCCATAATGATCACTGAAAGCAGTGATTTCTAAATGTAGTAGTAAATAAGAGAAGGTAAGAAAACTTTAACAAACTCCATCATCTAATGGTCAGCTTCCATTTGTTCAGTATTAGACGAACCTGTGGGACAGACAAATGTGAAGTCCAATGGGTAGAAAAAGAGAATCACAAATTTCTTCCCAATGTATTCAGACAGTTTCACCTAAAACGACAGTGTGCAAGTTAAATAATAACAAGTATATAAATTACATGATCTTCATTTCACTAAATAATCCAGTTACTTTGCATAGACACCCACATGGAAGGGAAAAAAAAAAAAAAAGACAATTAAGACATTCTCTTCAAGTTTGGGCAATTAACTACAAGAAGATACACCATTAAGAGTCTTGTAAGAAGTCCTTGAGAACAAAACAAAGTTACAGGGTTGAATTAACAACCCCATTACAAACATCTGTAGATTGCAACACTTAAAAGGGTTTCAGGAGATTTCAAATCTAAACACTAACCTAAATACAGTAAAAGTGGTCTCAATCATGTTCTTGCTCGCTATCCTCATCTAATGCAGGTTTGCTGTTATAGGCCTCTCTTGCCTCAAGTACATCCAAGCAATATCTTTGGGAGAGAACTTCAACCTGTTCAGCAAATGACTTGTTCATATAAGGACCCAAGTGTTTGACCATTTGGTTCCATCTCGTTAGACAGATACTTCCAGGCCTATGCTCAAGAAGATTGTCCCAGTCCACATCCTCAATGCAACAAGCATCCAAAACAGAAAGCGCGTTCATTAGATGGTAGTCATCCAAGTCAGTCCATTTACCTTCAGCGACGAGCGGTGATGATAGTTGGTAATACCATTTTTGGCAGCAAAGTGCATATGATCGAGTACCTAACTTATCACTAATTGCTTCCCAACCAATATTATCTCGCAACATCCCATGCTTAGATTTCCTTTCTTCGGTAGCCCTCACACGCAGGTCCAAGTTCACCAGCTCAAACAAATTCTGGTACTCATCATGGGACCAATGTCCTTTCTTCCTATCTGGCAATTTTATTCTCCGCCATGCATCCTTCACCTGAAACCTATGCTTGCCAATAGATACAGCCAACTTTTTCCATTCATTTCCATGTTTCTCATGAAATTTCCTGACGAGTTCTAACTCTTCGGGGCTCCATTTACGATTTTCATCTCTTTCAAATAAGATATGAGCTCGATAATATACACTCTCATAAGGTCTCCAGGGTAGAGCTGCTCCTATTTCCTTCCAACAATTTCTAACGCCTGGATGAGATTTACAATTCAAGACCATGTTTAAGCCTTCTTCACCTAATTGATGAGTATCTATGTAGCTTAAAACTGCATTTCTTACAATCTCATCTTCTTCTAGAGAGAATCGCTTACCACGCACTAAACCGGTATGTGGAGTGAAAACTTCCACATGATCAGAAAAACTTACTTTCTTAGGTGTCTCTTTAAGATTTTCAGCAGTCACAGTATCACCGTGCTTTCGTTTTCCCTTCTTTTTATTTCTTGGATTATCAACATTTTCCATCATTTTTTCATCCGTTTGGTCCCTATCTTTTCCAGCTTCTATATCAGTTGCATTGTTCACTTCTGGGAAATCATTACCCCTTTTATCCCTCTTGCGTTTTTCCTTCTTCTTATGGTCAACTTCTTCCCCATTCATTTGCCTGTCCTCACTCTTCTTTTTCTTGTCCACATGCACATCATTAGTTTGCCCCCTATCTTTTCCAGCTTTTACATCAGTAGCATAGTTCACTTCTGCGAAATCATCACCCCCCTTCTCCCTCTTGCGTTTTTTCTTCTTCTTTTGGTCACCTTCTTCCCCATTCATTTCCCTATCCTCACTCTTCCTTTTCTTGTCCACATGCACATGACTTTCTATTACAACATCGTTTTGAACAGCACCATACCCACTATCTTCCTGCAGCTTCTTATTCATCTTTTTCTTTTTGTCCTTTTCTACATTACTCTCTCTTCTAGCCTCACTTTGCCTAACACTTGAATCCATATCATTACCACCATTCTCACGTCTCTTCTCATTCTTCTTCTGCTTAATCATATCGCCATCAACGTTATCAGGTTCAATTTTACAAGCACTTAATTCTACATCATTGCCTCTAGCTTCATGTCTCTTCTTCTTCTTCTTCTTCTCCTTCTCCTTCTCCTTCTCCTTCTCCACATCAACATTAACACTTAATTCTACATAATCGCTGCTAGCTTCATGTCCCTTCTTCTTCTTCTTCTTCTTCTTCTTCTTCTTCTTCTCCTCCACATTAACATTAACCTCCATTGGTGCTTCACTTTGAGAAGCTTCAAATTCTATGCCGTTACCACTAATCTCATGGTTAGCCTTATCTTCGTCATGCAATTTAGCACCATTCTCGCTATGGCTTGCCTCCATCAAAGAACTGGGTTCTTCGTTCTGGTTTTTCTCCTTTTCAAGCCCTTTCTTCCCAGTTGTTTTTCTACCCATGTGATCAGGACTTCCCACAAATTCTGGGACTAGTCACCACCAACTCCTAATGCAAATCTAAAAACCAGAGAAACAAAAAGATTAGTTAGAATGCTGAATGCTGGTAGTTTGATACATGCGTCCTCTAATATTTTCTACGAGTGACATCATACCAAGAAAGACTTTAACATTAATTTTTTTTTTTTTTTAAATTTCTGATTAGATTTCTTTAAAGAATTTCAACACTAGTCTTTATTCACATTCATCTATTTTATTTCTGCTTCAAGCAATTTCACCATAAATACAACTACCACCAGCAGGAACAACAAAAGAAAAACGTTCGCCATTTGATGCACCAAAATTTCCTCCTCTCCAAATAATTTTATAAACTGACATTTTCAATGAATATACACATCTAAACTCCCAAGTAAATAGTCCAAATTGGATGAATCAAACAAACAAAACAATCTAACACCAATTAATTTACCACCTCAATCAAAGAAAAAACAGAATAAACTCAGTACTCATAAGAAACCAGATGAACAATACACAAACCAAAACTCGTAAATCAAGTCATACCCACATTCAAATTACAACGAATAAATGAAAAATAAGCGCAAAAGAAATGTACATAAGAAGCGAAATTTTCTTGGCACAAACACTGTCACTAAAAACCACCTACTACCAATTGATTTCCTTTCTTCGTTTAGTGATTTTCCCGTTACACTAATTGCACACACGAAACAGACAGAGAGATATTGACAACATGTCAAACGACACAAAAATAACAAAACAATCAAATGACCGTACCTCGACTGGACTTTCACTAGCCGCGCCGGCGGCCCTGAAGTTACAATACAGAGACCTGCAGAAGACCCAAAAAGACTGGAAAAAAAAAAAACCTAAACCCTATTAGACTTTCTATTTTTCTATTTAAAGATACAATCGGGTATGGAGTCATAACCCGACCCGTTTTAATTTGGGCCGGGACTTCTAGGAAATGATAGAACGTTCTGGAAGGTGTGGAGTGTTTAATAAAGCTTAAAGCTAAACCCTAACACTTCCTCTTGTTGTTGCCTCCAACTCCTTATCCACTCGTCTCCTTGTTCCTTGAAAACAAAAATGGCTTCCGCTAATGCTCTCTCTTCAGCCTCCATTCTTTGCTCTCCCAAACAGGTATGTATTTCCCCGATCCAAACTCTGTTTTCCTGTCTGTCATCAGTTGTTTCATGGTTTCAAAATGTAAATAATGCAGGGAAGTTTGGGGAGAAGAGGGAACCAACAAAATCATCATGGTCAGAGGCTGAATTACAGGAGATTCGCTGTTCGAGCGAACGCCAAAGAAATAGCCTTCGACCAGAAATCCAGGGCCGCTATGCAGAGCGGCATCGATAAGCTCTCCGACGCCGTGGCCCTGACTCTTGGTCCCAGAGGTATTGACTTATTTTGTTGTTTTAAGTGAGTTTGAAACTGTATCTGCAAGGCTGTTAACTGTTATGAATTTGAAAAGGGAGGAATGTTGTTCTTGACGAATTTGGGAGTCCTAAAGTTGTGAATGATGGAGTTACAATAGCCCGAGGTATTAAGCTGTTGGATGCTAGGGAAAATACTGGTGCCGCGCTTATTAGAGAGGTTGGGTTGGGTGCTTTTTAATGGTTGTCATGTAACTTTATTATTTTTCCGTGTGGTTTTGATTTTGTTGTTGTGATTGTGGTTTTGAAGGTTGCGAGTAAAACTAATGACTCTGCTGGTGATGGTACAACAACTGCATCGGTTCTTGCTCGGGAAATTATTAAGCTAGGACTCTTGAGTGTAACATCTGGTGCCAATCCTGTCTCGCTAAAGAGAGGGATTGATAAAACTGTACAGGGATTGGTTGAAGAGCTTGAGAAGACGTCCAGGCCTGTCAAAGGTCGCGACGATATCAAAGGTATACACACACACACACACACACACTTCTGTTATGGATTTGGCTATTTCACTGATTGGATAAAGTTATTAATAATAATCTTTGAATATTCTTTAATAACCACTCTTACAACCAATTTAAGAGATATTATTGATGAGTAAACTTATCTAACCAGTAAGATAGTTAAACCCATCATACCATTTATATTCAAGGTATTAAAGCTCAAAAGGAATTGTATTAACAGGATTTACTTATATTTGTTATAGCTGTTGCCTCCATTTCTGCTGGTAATGATGAGCTTATCGGGACTATGGTTGCTGATGCAATTGACAAGGTCGGTCCTGATGGTGTGTTGTCTATTGAGTCGTCATCCTCGTTTGAGACTACAGTAGAAGTTGAGGAAGGAATGGAGGTTGGTTTGCCCTTCCAATTTCTTTTATATTATGTCAGGATTCTAGTTAATGTGTTGACATTTTTACTCTGATTTGTTGCAGATTGACAGAGGTTATATCTCTCCTCAATTTGTCACAAACCCTGAGAAATTAACTGTTGAATTTGAGAATGCCAGGGTGTTGATCACGGATCAAAAGATTTCAGCAATAAAGGACATAATTCCCTTGTTAGAGAAAACCACACAATTGAGAGCTCCTTTGCTTATAATTGCTGAGGACATCACTGGTGAGGCCCTGGCTACACTTGTTGTCAACAAGCTGCGTGGTATCCTTAATGTTGCTGCCATTAAAGCACCTGGATTTGGTGAGCGAAGAAAAGCTCTTCTTCAAGATATTGCCATTTTGACTGGTAAGCGATTTCACTAACTTTCTTCAAGATATTGCCATTTTGACTGGTAAGCAATTTCACTAACTTTTAATGTTTGCTTAATGATTAACATTGTTAAGTAATTCATATAGGAAACAAATGATTTAAATTGTGGGAAGTGAACACAATCTCTACTTGGGAGTATTCATGTCATAGTAGTGGAATGTGCAGCTTGTTTTTACCTTTCTCTCAGATTGTTGTTTTTTCAAAACCTTGAGCGATGCTTTGACATCCCAATTGGATCCAAACAAATGCTTAACTTGATTTGTGGTAACTTTGTAATTCTCATTTGAGTGTGATGTGACATTGGTGTTTGATATGTGAACAGAATGCTTACTAAAGCTATACTCTTGTATTGACTGTGAAGGGCTGAAGCTTTTTCTTTCTTTAGTTACATTTTATTATTATTATTATTTTAATTAGTTGTGCATATTGCATGATAAAGCTAATTTTCACTGCCCTTTATGTTTTAGGTGCTGAGTTCCAAGCTAGTGATCTGGGCTTGCTCATTGAAAATACCTCAGTTGAGCAGCTAGGTCTGGCCAGAAAGGTGACAGTCAGCAAGGACTCTACTACAATTATTGCTGATGCTGCATCGAAGGATGAATTGCAAGCTAGAATTGCACAGCTGAAAAAGGAGTTGTTCGAGACAGATTCTGTATATGACTCGGAAAAACTAGCTGAGAGAATTGCCAAGTTGTCTGGTGGGGTTGCTGTTATCAAAGTAGGAGCTGCTACAGAAACTGAGCTTGAGGATCGTAAGCTCCGCATTGAAGATGCCAAGAATGCAACTTTTGCTGCCATAGAGGAAGGAATTGTTCCTGGTGGTGGTGCGGCATTTGTCCATCTCTCTACTCATGTTCCTAAAATTAAGGACAAGCTTGAAGATGCAGATGAGCGGTTGGGTGCTGACATTGTGCAGAAGGTAACAACTGTTTGTCGTGCTTTTAAGGTTAAGGAAATCAAATTCAATTTTGAATGATGAGAATTTCATTACTTCAGGGTCTATACACCTAAAACCCTCAATTATTTAATTATTTAAATTTATTCTAAGTTATTATATCTTAGTATAACTTAGTGATTTCTATTGAAAATTTGTTTTCAGGAAATTACATAGATCCGTTGTAAATAAACGATCTTCTCATACATCCATTGTGGCCTTGAAATAGTCGAATAATGGAAATATGAATTGAATTCAATTTTGAATTAATATTAATAAACTGAATTCAAATTAAATTAATAAAGATATCTTCATTTTGCAATTCTATTGGCTTGGATTCTGGTGGCGTAATTGGATTCACCTTAAAACCCAAAATTAATGTTTTATATCCATGATTTATTCTCGTAGATCCTGGTCCGCTTTTACTTGTGCTAATTCAATATGTTTGCTTGTAGGCACTGGTAGCACCTGCATCACTGATAGCTCAAAACGCTGGAGTTGAGGGCGAAGTGGTTGTGGACAAGTTGAAAAGCAGTGAATGGGAAATCGGTTACAATGCCATGACAGACAAGTATGAGAACTTGCTGCAGGCT
Organism: Litchi chinensis; assembly: GCA_019925255.1. Lineage (NCBI taxonomy): Eukaryota > Viridiplantae > Streptophyta > Magnoliopsida > Sapindales > Sapindaceae > Litchi > Litchi chinensis. Next base: position 10,909,669 of record CM034475.1, on the reverse strand, counting down.
GGAGTCATTGACCCAGCAAAGGTGGCAAGATGTGCATTACAGAATGCAGCATCAGTTGCTGGCATGGTGCTTACCACTCAGGCCATTGTTGTGGAGAAGCCGAGGCCCAAAGCTCCTGCTGCTGCACCTCCACAAGGTCTTACCATCTGAGATAGCTAGAACTTCCAAGGTGTAGGTAGGATTTTGTTTTTTTGGATAAAGAGTGGTCTCATTGGGGTGAACTCAAAATCGAAAGGTACAAAAAGAGCGGAAAAATAGAGCTGCACAAGGTTTACCATGTTGATGTGAGCATGTGTTTTTGTACGGTATCATAACGTTATTGCATAAATGTAGTCTGCATTGCGTGCTTATCTTGGCTATAAGAGTATCTGGAACATTTCATGTAGTTTGTGGTACCATGAAATTGGTTCGACCGAACTTCATTTATGTTATATAAGTTAAATCTTTTTAAGAAAATAATTGAGAAAATTTGAAAACTTAGATTAAATGCTAGATATTTAAACTATGTTGGAAAATGTAATTAATTGAATGTAAAATTAATTAATCAGGTTGTTAAAATGATTGATTTACAAATATCATATATTTGACTCTTTTGAATATGCAAGTTGCATTTGAACCTATCAAATTGCAGTTTTTTATTTTTCTGTTCGGAGACGAGAAACTTACCATTTATAATGGAATTACAAAGGTGTTGCCTGTCAACGGCTATTTTTTATGACATTGATTTTTTTCTTTTTATGAAATTTTTTATGACGTTGATTTTATATTTGGTTTTAGGTGAAATTTTAGTTTGATGTCACATCTTTGGTGCTAGTTGGTTCTGTCAAATTTCCTCTTCCAAAAAAAGTGTGAATTAAAAACATAAAGATTCACCAGTAACACATGGAATTGAGTCCGTAACTACAAATAAAATGAAGCATACTTTCATTATTATATGTAGTAGCTTTCTGTTAAGCACTCGTAGAAAATACTTTCATTTTATGAAAGGGAGTGTAAGACTTTGAAGGAGCGCGATGATGAGTACATAAACGAGTTAAGGTTCAAGTAAATGTGCAACCAATCCGTGACATATCATGAGGAGCTAGTGAATGATGGTGGGGAAAAATTGGAATCCATTAGAACAAAGTACATTGACCAAGATCCTTATAAAGTGGGACGTGGGCACGGAGTAAATATACCATTAACAAGGGGGTTAAGAGTGGAATGAGGATCCTGAACTGGGAGAATTGGTGAGGCATTGGTATCGTCTGAGTTCACAGCACATGCATCTGTTCTGGTGGTGCAACAACCTGATGATGATGATTTTATGAGCACTATCGCTCACACCGACGTGGGGGCAAATTCGGAAAGAAGAAATGGGCTTCACCCATTCTAAATCCTGACCATGAAATCTTTCAAATTCGTTAAAAAAATATATATATATATTTTTTAGTACAAGAATTGTATTTGGAATAGATCCAGAGAGCTTCCGAGACCAAACAAGATATGACACTAATGGTATGGTCCGGGAGATTACTCCTAATAGGGAGAGATTCACCCACACGAATGTGAAGATTTCAAATTAGTAAAAAGGAGTATATTGATTAATGGGTTTATAGACATGGAATTTTTTTTAGCTAGTCTGTTTTGGAGTATAAAATTGGACTTGGTGTGAATGTGTGTGTGAGTTAATAGCGACAAGAAGGCAGTCTAGAGTCAACCAATCTAAGGCTCTGACTTGACCTAAAAAATTTATTGGAATAAATCCAACAAAGAACGGGTCTATCCCGGGAAAGCGTTATTAGATGTTCACGTTGTAGATAATGGCCTGAACTTGTCTTGCTTTCAGTAATATAGTACTTTACTAGGATCAAGCGCTAAGTCATTTTATAGAGTGGTGAAAGATTATTTTTCTTTTTCGATTCAATGCAATCGACTTGAAGATTTGGTACACAGGTTCATGGGGACGGAAGATCAGATAAATCTAGTTTGACATGAGTTAGATTATTAAGTTATTTTTGAATTTATGAATAAAACAAATACGAATAACCTTATATTATCCAAATTTTAAATGAAGTGGCATAAAATTATATGCAGCTATCTCACGAATTATCTACTGGCATCATCTAACAGAGGTTTTCTGTAGAATTTTGGACACCTTAGCATCACTAAGTACAAAATATTACATAGTGATTAGGCTAATTTTTAAGATTCAACTACAAAATTAGCGGAGAGAATTTATTTGGTTTAAGGAAAACAAAACACTAAGTCACAACTGATGCATTTATTCCCACAAACTGCTCGAAATTCACAATACATGCAAAACAAAACTCGCTCCCTAATTAACAAAGAAATGCAACTGCTGGGGGTGTTTTCATGCTCTATATTGCTGCGAAGTACTCTTTGCTGCCTTTGGGGTCTGGCTTCATGGACTTGTCCCCGGGCTTCCACCCAGCTGGGCATACTTCATCTGGATTTTCCTGCACGTACTGCAAGGCCTGCAGAAATTGTAGGCCCAAAAGCAAGCAACAAAAGACCAGTTAAAATGTTACAACACAACAAAACAACATTTTCTAAAAGTAAATTTAAATGGGCAAATCATAAATGAAGAAACTTCTGATCTCAGTCAATCTTGGATCCATCCCTGTTAAATATAATTTACCTGCAGTGTTCTCAATGTCTCATCAACACTTCGGCCAATGGCAAGATTGTTGATGGTTGAGTGCTGGATGACTCCTTCCTTGTCGATGATGAAAAGACCCCTCAATGCAACTCCCTGCATCAAAACATATCTTCTTATTGCAGTAGCAGATTATATAGCCACAAGGGCATTTCCATTGCGATGAGAAACTAAATTTACACTAAGAAAACATCAAACTCAAGAAAGAGGGAAAGCGGCCAGTAAACAACAGTGAGAAATTGGTTTATAACTGAAGAAAAAAACGAGCCACAGTAACCCACATTAAAATGACTCCCACTACAGAAATCTCAAGATCACTGCCCCTTTTTGCATTCAATACGTATCCGCATATTAAAAAAAAATTCCAAGATCTTACTGCCACTCCCTCTTGTCCGTCGAAAAGAGCAATTCACACTTCATTCTTCAAGTCTAAACGACTGATTATAATTCTAGGATCTTACAAACAGGCAGCAACCGAATCTTGCCTAATCATTTGGAATGGGCTATACTTCCACTCTTGTGTCATCAGCTCTCCTATATGCTTCCTATTCACTAACTGTAACTACAAAATGGTATAACCTCCACATCTTCAAGCAATGCAAATTTTTCTCACGCCAAAATCAGCATGTCTAACAACAAAGCAAATGTTAAATTCCAAAAGACCAACTACATAAGTTAATTAGCTAACTTCCTCAAATCTATTTACATTTACAAATGACGTTCAGGTGCTGTAGATTAGAGTTAAGCATGATTTTCTAAATATCAAAAGCTCACATAAAACAATTTTCCGTTTTCTTGACCAGAGAATATGCATTATGATCGAAAATAAGCAACAGACAAACCAACAAAGGGGGAAGCAGCATTACATAAGTATTATGATTTTGTTCTGATTATGAGGTATTTAAAACATCAACCATCCTATGCAAACTCTTCAGCACGGAAATCAATTTTTGAAGGATAATATGGTTTTGAAAATTAATATATAAATTAAAGATTATAATTTGACAATTAATTTATAGCTTAAGGATTACATGGGATGGGTCTCTGTTTACTGTTAGGACACGCCACAAGATTCATCATATACCATGCAACTTTTTTGTCATACATTGACTCTCTAACGAAGGAAGAAACTTTTAGATTCTGAGTAATTTAAGATGCTAAATACCACTTGTTTTGCACATCAGTGAATACATTAGCTTAGGGTAAAATCTTTTCAAACGCAAATCTCGTACTACATATAGATTTTTTAAACGTCTTCTCCCCCTAATGGACATCAACATAAAGGAGCCACATCAATCCAGAATTGAAAGTATATAAATATGCCTTATCAGATTTCTGAACCATATAAAGGAATTGGCCATAACACCAGGGGTTGAAAGCTGGGACTAGAATTTAATCATTACAAAGATAGTATATATATGGATACTTATTTACACAACCAAGTATGCTAAATTCTCCAACTGCATGAGTATTAAAAAATAAAATAAAATAAAGAAACAATGAAGACCTTTACGTTGAGATCATAGAGAGGACTGAGGTCTCATACCTGATCAGGGATTAGAACTCCGTAGGATTTTGAAATTGATTTGGTGATATCGGAAATTAGTGGATATTTCAAATCACCAAGTCCACCAGACTTTCTATCAGTTTGGACCCAAGCCAGATGGGAGAACTACAAAATTAAAAACAGACCATCAAGATATTTCAGATTTCAGACTCAACCGTGATCTAAGCAAACATACAAGAAAGAGAGACTTCAAGTATTCAAATGCAAGATCATCATTTAGACACCAAAAATTGGTAAAATGATTCGTGAAGCAGCAGTAACCACTGACTTGCTCATGATAGAAGATTCATAAACATAAATTTTAGGAACCTAAGCTAAATCAGTAAAAAATTACACATGCAAATGCGTGCGTGTGTGTGATTATATGATCAGGCCACTGACTAGCAGTCAGAATAACGGACCAATCTTCAGCATCTACAGCCAGTAATAAATCATTTTGACCATTAATGGTTTTTAAAACATGTTGTATCATCAATAATAGCTTAAGTAGCAAAAGTATAACATGGCACTTTAAGTGTACAATGTGGCTTTGTCATATGAAAAGTACCAACACAACATTGCAAGACACAACAGGTCAAATAAAATGGTAAGCAATCAAAATCGAGCGCATTGCAAAAGCTAAGTATCAGCAACATGCTTGAGCTAAGGTAAAGATGTAATAAGGATAACGAAGGACACCAACCATAGATAAGTACGTAGTAGAAGACTAAGAATGACCAGCCAGTAAGATTGGCAAGAAAATAGGTGATTGAGCAAAGGTCAGATCTAAACAGAGATCTAACTTATATCCTCCATGACTTTACTTGCTGCACTACAAGACAACTTACGCATCTAAACTACTGAGTTAAATGAAATATAACCACGCTAGAAAGCTGCAAAGACTACTAGAATTAAGAACTGGAGTATTCAAAAAATATTTAAGTAACTTACCACACTGTCAGTTGAGACTCCCAATACTTCAGTGTTTATCTTCTCAAACTCCCCGTAACGATCACTGAAAGCAGTGATCTCTGAAAGAAGTAGTAAATAAGAAAATGGTAAGAAAACTTTAACAAACTCCATCATCTAATTTTCAGCTTCCATTTGATCGGTATTAGACAAACCTGTGGGACAAACAAATGTGAAGTCCAATGGGTAGAAAAAGAGAATCACATATTTCTTCCCAATGTATTCCGACAGTTTCACCTAAAATGACAGTGCACCAGTTAAACAATAACAAGTATATAAATTGCATGATCTTCATTTCACTAAATAATTCAGTTATTTTTACAAGCCATCACTTTTTGCATAGGTGCCCACCTGAAAAAAAAATAATAATAAAATAAAGAAACTGAGAGAGAACTTCAAATATCATATAATAATCTCCATTCCTTTTTTTCCAGTGCAAAATCATACCTTAATGAATTCCTGGTCGAAAACTGCCTCCGCCTCGAAATCTGGCGCCTTATTTCCAACTAGTGGTGCTTCAGCCTGCAAAAAGTAAATAGTTAGACAACACACATAAAAAATTAAATAAAGCCGGTACAAATAACTTTAATGATATACAAAAAAAAAAAAATGAAATGAACCTTGTTCAAAAACAGCCTCAAGCTTTTCGACAAAAGCACATAACAATATGTACGTAAAAATGCACTCTTTGAAGCGTTATAGATCATCATAGACATCATATATTCAATGGATGTTGCATTCCAGGACTAAATTGTTCAAACAGTTTTAAATAGACAAAACTGGTGTCGCATTTCACTCTATGTATTATTAATTAACTCGATAATTAAAAAAAAAAAAAAAAACCATTGATTTTTAAAAGATAAATAATGAAACCCAGAAACTCGAGAGTGAACGTACAGTGGCTTTGACACGAAAGGCCTTTCGAGGATGGGAGCGACATTTGAAGGAGGCGGATCCGGGGACCTGAGACTGGAGGGGCTTGCGGAGGCCGGAGAAGGAACGGGGAATGGATAGGGTTTGAGAGGAGGAGACTGAAGAAGGCATGAAGGACTTTGGGTTGGAGGCCATGAGAGTGGCGGCAGTGGCTGTAGCAGAGGCCATTGTTGATTGGTAGGCACCACCAGTTGTTGCAGAGGTTTTAAGGTGGAGAAATGGTGAGTGGTTGATAGGATGATAAGTAGACAGAGAGTTTGGTGGGGAGTCGAGAGTCGTTGAGTGTTGGATGGCCTCTTATGGGCTGAAACCGGCTCCACATGTTTGATCACCGGAAATCTAGGTCTTTCCGAGGCTATTTTTGTCATTTTATTCGCATTTTGTCAAGAGGGGAAAAAAACACTACATTGGGTAGATACAGTGAGAGTGAAATGTTTAATGCAATTCCTTAGGTAGAGTTATTTATATAGAATTTAATTTATTTTTACTTTTTGGGAGAGTGTATTCAATATGTTTTTCATTGGATACTCAGAGTATCTCCTATTGTGAAAAAATTATTTGTTATATAAGATAAATAAATATTAAGTTAAAATCAATTTTCCTAACATAATTAAGTTAAAATAAATTTTCCTAACATAATTATCATTTATTAATATCAAGCTGAGTTGATAATAAAAAAAATAAACATCATCAATATGACTACCTATTTTTAGAAGTTTTGTTAGACAGTCATTTCAATAAGTCAAAAAATATTTAAATCTAATTTTTCAAATATAATTAAAAATATAAAATATAAAATCATTAAATAAAAAAATATAGAAGAATTAAATAAAAATACATGCATTCGAGAACAATAATTTGATTGTTTATATTTATATTATGTAGGAAGTAAATCCCTTCATATTAATGATATTTCATTTTTTCTTATTTTATTTATTTATTTATTTTTAATGGTAAATATGGATAGCATCCATATAGATTTTGTTAGAATTTTTTATAGAGTTTGTTGGATTTTGATACGCTTAGAATTGGATGGATTTTTAATGGTTTTTCTTGAAAAAATAATATTTGATTATGTATTATATAATAATTTTCAGACTCAATCAATTACCAACGCGAATTTATATGGGAGTTTTATTTGTGTTAATTATGTTAATGAGATTTGATATTATAAAAAAATAATAGATATGTTTTTTTTTTTTTTACAGTTAATTATGGTTGCCTATTGTTGGATTAAAAGAAATGTTAATTTCAATACACTTCAGTCCTCCATATTAATTTTACAATTAATTATGGATGCCAATTGTTGGATTAAAAAAAAAATGTTAATTTCAATACACTTCCTCCATGTTAATATATATATATATATATATATATATATATATATGCACACACACATATTTTGACAATCTAGTCACAAATTGGTAAATAGTCATCTCCGTAAGTTGATAAATATTTAATTCTAAATTTTTAAATCTAATTAAAAATAAAAAAATATATATGAAGTCATTAAATGAAAAACTTAGAAGCATTAAATAGAAATATATGTATTGGAAAACAATTTTTGATTTAATTGTCTATATTTATATTATGTAGAAATCAAATCCTTTCACATTAATGATATTTCACCTTCTCTTTAAAATACGATCCATATAAGAGAACTGAGATGCTTTGCTGCGTTTTTTTTTTTTTTTTTAATATATATAAATGGTAGATATGAATAGCATCCATATATATTTTGTTAAAAGTTTGTATAGAGTCTGTTGGATTTTTATACGTATAGAATTTGATGGATTTTTAATTGCTTTTCTTGAAAAATTAATATTTGATTATGTATTTTATAATAGTTTTCAAACTCAATCAATTACCAACGAATTTAGATGGGATTTTTATTTGTGTTAATTATGTTAATGAGATTTGATATTATAAAAAATAATCATAACAATAGATTTTTTTTTTAACATCTAATTATGGATGCCAATTGTTGGATTAAAAAAAAATGTTAATTTCAATACACTTCAATTCTCCGTATTAATATATATATATATACACATTTTAACGATCCAATCCCAAATTTTTATTTCAAGAAAAAAAAAATCAATTTCAAAACCCCAAAATATAACTTTGGCTCTGTTTGGTATATGAGATTGTAACGGAATAAAATAGATTAGATTGGAATAGAATGACTTAGATTAGATTATATTGGATTGGAATGAAAAATCATCGTCTCATGTTTGGTAGAACTTAGGATTGAATTAAAAATGCTACCATATCATATTTTGTATAGAGTGAGATTGGATTGAAACAAAATAAATTTAAATTTTTTATATAAAATTAATTTTATAAACAAATTTTTTTAAAAAAAAAAATCAAACATATCTCCCATAATTCATCAATATCAAAAATCATAGTTCATCAATATCATCATCTCCTATAATTCAACATCATTAACTCACAATTGATCAATATCATCTATCCAATTCATCAACATCATTATTTCTCACAACAACAACATCATCAACAATATTAAAACCTCATAACATTAACCAAATTAAAAAAAAAAAAAAAAAAATCTCAGAATAGGGGTTCTGTTCAAACCCAAAACCATCTAGTTATGGGTTGTCGAACCCAAAACCATACCAACATTTGGTCAGAAGGTAAAAAAAGAAGAAGAAGAAGAAGAAGAAGAAAACATAGTAAAGAGGTTCTAGGAAAAGGAAAGAAGGTGAGAGACAGACAAATAGATGAAGACAAGAGAAAGAAGATGAGAGATGACAAATGAGAAATGTCATCTCACCTAATGACATGCTTTCGAACAAGATTTCTTGAATTATAATCTCATTCTATTCTAATTGGCCTCCAAACATGGTATTTAAGTAGTTTGAGATCTTTTAATCTCAAACTCGTTATTAATCTCATATGCCAAACATTATTGAAATGATGTACATTATACTAGTCCGAGAAAGTTAGTCCATGTGTCACCACTTATTCTCCCTAAGATAGTTATGCATTTGGCCTAGCATCTCCACTATATTTGTAAGTATGTTAGCTCTTCATTGGTTAGCATTCTCTCGTTGCTCTTGTGCTTGAAAATTGGTTGATGAATATTTGTTATCTAGTTTAATAGACAGTTTATTGGACCAACATTTCTTGCGAGAAAGAATTGTGCAGTCCTAGACATGCTAACACTTGCTTTATTTATGTCTTATATGAGAATAGAGGTGAACTTGAAATTTATGAATCTCAATTTAAATAATACCAGATATTCTTCCAAGAACATTCTTTAAGGAAGAAATTAAACAATTCAACTTCATTTTTAGGGTTGTAAGCATTGTTGATAAAATCTTAGAGATGATATCAGACACTTTTAATGGAGCTAAGAATGGACATTGATTTGAAAATTCATAATTCATTAAGAAATATTTGCTCGATTTAATGCATGTTCAATTAGTACGTAATGACAAGATCCTCCTAAACTCCTATCTCGAGTCCGAAAAGATTCTGCAGTATGTTGAAAACTTGCATACAATTCTAAATTTTTTTATAGAAACCATTTGGAAATCTAACAATATACAGGGTGGTTTAATAAAATTTCAGTATTATAACTGTTATTTAACTAATAATTCTACCCTGAAATAATTAAAATAAACTCTTCTAAAATATTTCAAATATGAATAATATCATATAAAACATATAAAACAAACTTGCGTTCATATCGGAACATAACTATAAAGTAGGTTGATATCATTTTCAAACCAATAAGTCAGAACATAAGCAACACTGACAAAAAATTAAATATTTTACAACATTAAGGTGATAAGCATATGCATGCAAACTTAGATGTCGTGTAATATACAACATATATATGCAATGTTAAAATATCATTTCTCAGCGACATGTGACTGAGTGACCCACCTCTCCTATTTGGAGATTATTTTTTAGGCCCGATGGTTATCTGATAAATGTTTTAAAAATATAAAAGGGTAAGCATTGACGCCTAATGAATAAATATACTTTCAAAAATTAAATAAATCATTTTTAATAATAATTAACATATATAACATAAGACTGATAATAAATAAGATCTCAATGATTCATATTCAATCGTATTTGAAAATAATACTAAAATTACATCTCATGCCATGATAAAATATAAATTAATACTTGTGTGACTCATTTCTGTTGCTAATAAAAACTCGATGTACACTAATCTAGTGCCCAAATAAATCTATCATACATGGTAGATATACTCAATATACATGCCGAGTTAGAGATAACATCTACCATACATATGCTAGGCGACCCAATGACTCTTCAGATATCTGTCATACACGTGTTGAACAACTTTTTAAGACTTACACACGTGAAGTCTGCTTGACCGTTAAAGGAAAAAGTACAATCTTGGTGTTAAAATTTCATTTTATTCGTTTCTTAACCCAAATAATTTTCATATGCAAATTTGTAATATATAATTTCTAAATAAAAACATAATTATCAATAATATATATTCTAAAATCAAATCATAAATCATAATAAATAATTAATAAATCAGTTAACTAATTAAATAATTTTCTTCTAACAACAAATAAATAAATAAAAGCCCAAATTTAAATAACTTAAAACAATTCAATTCAATTGAAATAAATAATTTCAGAACTAATTATTTAATAAATAATTCATAAATAACCAAATCTAAAAATATATATAATTATAAATAATTGATTCAATTTAAATAAAAATAATCCACTCACAAATTTAGTGTCAAACTCTATTTGGAATCAGTAGAACCCACATTATCATTGAGTTCTTTTCCATCTAAAAATAACACAAAAACCTATTTAGAATTTATATAAAAAAAATTAGAAACTTAAACTTGAAATTGAATTTATTGTACACCAAATCAATCCAAAAATCAGCTCCAATTATTTCTTTTTTTTTTCCCTTTCCTTTTCTTTTCTTCTTCTTCTTCATCGACTTGTTATTTTCTTCTCTTTTTGTTTTGCTATGCAGTTTGATTTCATATATTTGATTTGCTTCTATTTGAAGACATACATATATGTTCTATACCACCTTAATTATTGATCTCCTATATATAATAAATAAATAAAACTACTCTGGCGTCGATACCTACCCTTTTTTATTAAAAAAGTATATATATTGTCATTTTCTTTCACAACTACCCCACTCTCATTTATTTTTTATTATTATTTTTAATTTTTTTTTCAACACACGTTCTACCACATTTATTGTTTATAAATTTATATTTTGTACCCTATCTTTTGCTATGACTTTTTTCTTTCACACCAACTTTCTTGATTTCTTTTAAAAATGTTCATCAAAAGAATATTTATCTATAAATTTTTTTATTTCTAAAACTTGAACTGAACTAAATTAATAATAATAAATTAAATTTCAATTAATATATTGAATTCACTTGAATTGAGGCCTTACATGCAACGTATGAATTGATGTCAAATTAATTTTCTAACAAAATAATTATAACTAATATAAATATATAGATTCCAGGTGTCAGTTTAAAATCATTCCTCCTTGATAAAGCATCATTTAGCACTCATAAATTATGAGATAAACCCTCCCACCCACTAAGCACATGTACAAATTTCATATTCAAGTTATAAGCTTCTATTACATTTTGTGATATTATTTCATAATGATTGTAATAGCTGCTAACGTCGTGTTTATTTATAATTAATTACCAAAATATGTGTGCCATCAGTGGCTCCATGCATCTTGAAAGAACTTCAAAGTTTATACATTAATAAGTATAATAATAATATTGATATAAATTGTAATAGCAGTAATAGTAAAGAGTGAATTCCAAATGTTCATACATTATTGATGATGATGATGATGAAGAAACATTTGCGTTAAATTAAGAGTATAATTTTGTGTTTTCCCTTATTTTAGCTAGCACCATGGGTTCAAGTGTGGCCATGATATCTAATGCAATCACACTTAACGCCTTTAGAATTTTGTTGAAATTATTACTAGTAATGAAATGTAATTGGTTAAATATATCATGTAGGGGTGGGCATCTCCAACCCAACCCGACCATTTTTTATTGGATTGGGTTGTGTTACATCTTAAAAAAAATTAAATGGATTGGGTTGGGTTGGATTAAAATTTTTTTAACTCAACCCAACCCAAACCCGACAAACGTCTATCCCCAATTCTCAATCCAAGATTTTCTCCCCTTTCTAGAAGACCATTTGTTTATGATAAAGATTAAAGACAACTTTTATGTTAAATTTAATCTTTTCTTTACAATAATTGGACTTTATTTGTATTCATTTTATCCGTAATCAAATTACTAAGACTAAGAAAGTTATGAATTAGATCATTTGTGCCTTTATGGTAAATTAAATCTAACTCAATCAACTCAATCCAATCCAACCCAACTATTATTGGGTTGGGTTGGGTTGAAGAATTTATTGGGTTGGGCTGAGTTAAAAAATTTTCAACCCAACCCAACCTGAACTCAAAAACGTCTACCCCTAAATTCATGAGCTTGGCAATATCAATTATTCTGGCCAATACTTCGTAAATATGTGCTAAGAATTTTTTAAAAATAAATATTGTGTCTTATAAAAGTTTTTACAATGATGTACAACTTTTGATACACTTTGATACAAATGTGAAATGTGAATCAAAGATTTGATTCTGAAGCATTAAAACTGCTACACAGTTTATAAAAAGCAAAATAGTTATATTTGTACACACCACTCCTTGTTCGAAGTGGATAAGTACGTCCATTCACCCTAAGAGATAAAGTTATAATTTCATCTTTCTTCTATTAAATCATAGAGTAAAAGGAGTGTTCTCATTTTAATAGGTATTGTTATATTTCGGTTGTGAAAGAAGTCATTTGACATGTTATCTGTGATATATTTTAATAGGTTCTAACAATCCTCTAATCCGTAAGATAATTTATCTCAGTAGATTCCGATAGTTTTATGGCCTATAAAATAACAATATTAAAAAAAATGGATGTATTTGTTTAAAAAAAAAAAAAAAAATTACTCCACTTACGATATCAATCAATCCTCATACAACATGAGCTGAGCCATAACAAATTCAGCACCATAATTTACAAATATTGATTTCGGTTTCTTAGCATCGTTTTTTTTTTAAATTTCAGTTTCAGATTTACAAAAGCTTGTCATGATGCTTGACAATGCAAAATTCGTATAAAGCTTTTGGCAATTTTTCTTCCAGCGTTTTTAACTTATAGTTTTCATTTTAATTTATGATTAAATTAATTTTGATTGCAAAAATTTTAATGACTATAAGAGTAATTTTAGCATTTTAGTGAAGGATAATGTCAAAATTTAATATTAATAAAAATGTGGGTGCACAAACAGCTTTTAAGGGGTGTACCAATTTATGAGAGCCGTAGGGCTAGTCCAAGTCAGAAATACCAAGCTTGAAGCCCGTGAAAAGGTAAGTTGGGGCCAGGCTTTTGTCTTCGTTCGTGTCTCTCACTCTTGAAAGCACAAACATGTGATCCCGAAACTTATTGAAGCCTCGTCGGATTTGAGATAGCAAGCTCGCAATCTTCAAATCACAGTTTTTTGTTTGGATTCTTATCCTCTACCCATCGTCTCTCTCTCACATTATTATTCCCCAACCAGATAAACAAAAACAGAATGGAAAACAATCAGTCTCCCTCACAACCAGCCATGTAGAAAATGCACGAAACACTGACTTGGTCATTTTCCCACCCCAAGTTCCATTTTCCCTCCACTTACCATGATTTTCCCTCACTTTCTTGCCCAAGGCACCTCCACTTGCCCATATTTTCCATCAAAACAATCACCCCACTCCCACCCATACCCCCCAGAACCACACAAATCCCTTCCATATCCCCACCACCACCCCCTCAACCATCCCCTTCTGAATTCCAAGACAAATTGCTCTACCTGGACTCCATGGGAATCGACTTCCTGTCTCTAATCAACCACCACCCTCCGATCATGTCCACCCCTCTCGCCGACATCAAATCCACCGTCAATCTAATCGCCTCCATGAACTTCACCACGCTTGACTTCCGCCGGATCGTCTCCATGTGCCCGGAAATCCTCACCCGCCGAGACACCGACGTCCTCCCGGTCTTCACATTCCTCCTCCGAGAAGCCAAAGTTAACGGCTCAGATTTAAGGGGAGTCATAAACCGACGGCCCAGATTGCTCGTCTGCAGCGTCAAGACCCGGCTGCGCCCCACCCTATACTTCCTCCAAAGCATTGGAATTGCCAAGGTAAACAAACACACTTATTTGCTCTCCTGTAGTGTCGAAGACAAACTCATACCACGCCTTGAATACTTCAAAAATATCGGATTTTCGCATAAGGAAGCGACTGCTATGTTTAGAAGATTCCCACAATTGTTTAATTACAGTATTAATGATAATTATGAGCCGAAATTAAATTACTTTGTAGTTGAAATGGGGAGGGATTTGAAAGAATTGAAAAAGTTTCCGCAATATTTTTCGTTTAGTTTGGAGAATAGGATTATGCCTAGGCACCAATGTTGTGTTGAGAAGGGTGTTTGTTTCCCTCTTCATGTATTATTAAAGACAACTGATGGGCAGTTTCGTCGTAGATTGGATGACTGTTGTAATTCTTCTCTGCCCTTGACCGCGCCTTCTTTGGATTCTCATACTCATACTTTGTAGAGTGTTTTTGTTCTAATATTTGTTGTATATTGTTTCTCTTGAAATTGCTAATTATGGAATTGACTAGTCTTTTAGTTTTTGGAAAACTAGAAAAATACGAGTGGTTGCAACGATGTTTTGAATTTGTATCGAGTTTTTGATTGTCGTTGTGGTTTTAAGATTAAGATTGTGTTCGGAAAGGCACTTTAGTCGATATTTACAAGTGTGCAGCGATTTTCCCAGGCTTGGTGAAAATGATGTTACAAAAGGTCATGCTGTTTCGAGTGGAACGGACTTGACTCTCTTGTTTGTTCACCTGCAATAATAATTTTGGTGCCTCTTTGATTCTAATGATCTGCTTCAAATGATGAATCAGAGTGCAATATAGGTTGTAAGCGTAAACTTTTTGAGAGGTCTGTTTTCGTTTTGAGAATTGGTGGTTTACTCATTATAACGTTTCTAGGTTGACTTGGTTTCTGTTGTTATCAGTTAGTGTAATGCACAATTAAAATTTAGTTTTGGCTTATATGAGTTTTATTCATACTGGCATGTTCGTTTAATTAAAGCATGGTAGGATGGGGATTAACTTGTATATATTAAACCTGAGCATCAATGCAGTAATTTCCAGGATAGCTAATACCATTGTCTGAAGTATCATGTTGGATGAGGATATATTAGTTCCAGTTAATCTTTCTTCAAAAAAAAAAAAAAGTTCCAGTTAATCGTTCGGGCTTGCATGAGTGGCATCTCATTCCCTTTTCGTTTTGAACTCATATACAGTGAATGTCCTGAAATGTATTTGTTTAGCTGAGCCATTAAACAGTCGATAGTAAGAACCTGAAGAAGTAACGTTTTTCTGTAGAAACTAGAATATGTATAGGATATAATGCCAGTCCTTGAGCAGTCCAAGTATTTGCCTAAAAAAATAGTCTCACTAATCTGGTATTTAGTTTTTAAATCATGTTGAAGAAGCAGATTTAAAAGAGCCTCAATGCACGTGAAGCTATTCCACCCATTACGACACAATCGATGTATAAAGTGCAGATGACAATGAAGTCAATGGCAAACTAACATGTGCCGAGTCCAAACTAGGATAAAAGTAGTATCTGTTGAGTGAAATTTGTAAAATTGGGAGCGACCAAACTAACATGTGCCCTGATAATTTCCACCAAATTATCAAGAATTTCTATAACAGAAATCCAGTTGCTGCTGCTTGGTAACACAATGTTTTCCATATTTCCGTGGCCTTTGGAAATTACGATTCCCCGCCCACGCTCATTATGTCGAGGTCTACTTAGCAGGACAAACAAGTGCACTCAATCAACCACACATGACACCACCAAAGTTGAAGCTAGAATGGAGTCCAACAGAGCGAAGTGTCCGAGTGAGATCAGGGTAGACTATTGCTACACTGCATAAAGCATGGCTTGATAACATTAAATATATATCTGATTTACATTGGAGTTATTACCCACCTGTTCATCCACAACTTGCAAAGAAGCCGTTCAGGCACCAGGAGAGTATACCACGCCATGACCTTTATTTGGTCGAGAGCAGGCGTGCATTCATGATCGGTCATGTAGTGGTCCTGATGGACCATCAACCATGTTTGATGTAATGTGTGACATCACCGTTGCCTTCAACACAAATTGTGAACAGGCCACGGTACACATAATGACGTGATAATATCAGTGGCCATTTTTAGTGGAATTGTATGTACCTAGTGAAAATGTATGAATACTGTTAGATCAAAAGTAGGTGACAATTTTATAAATAAATATATATATCAAATTAATAATTGCAACTGTTTCAATTATTAAGGTAATTCGATATCACCTTGCATAAAATTATGAGATAAAATTTTGAAGGAAAAACACCTTTAATAGTTCATGTAACCACATCAAAATTCAATATTATACAATGAAATTGAAAATTCATTTAAGGAAATCATTAACGTTATTATTTAGCTAATACTAGGCTGGCCATGAACAATGACGATGTGACCGAGAAAAAACAAAATCAAAGGTCATTCCAGCTTTGAATTGATTGCTAAAACCAAAAACATGTTCAAGGAAGCTGATCTCTAGTATCTATCCAGAAATGGGATGGCGCGGCATTTTGCCACTTGTCAGAAGTAATACAGATCCTGCGTGCTTCCGCTAGTGCCCTTAACATACGAGGGTTTTGGTGAGACGTGAGAGAGAAAAAGGAAGGGGAGTAGGATGAGTGCCAAATATCATCGCATGTGCTTAGGACAAGAAAGGCGCGCATCGCCGGTTCTTTTGTTTAATTTCATTTTTCGCTTTCTATATATCGACCCTTTTATATTTCCGTTTTCTCCTATTGACCCCATCATTTCATTATTTTCAATTGTTTCCTTCCAACTTTGTTTAGTGCAAGCATCACCTATTATTTAGCTTTTCCAATTTCCGCAAAAATGCCCCTAGATAGAACAAAATTTTGAATTTCTTTTGGTAGAAACAGTTAAATGATCTCATTAGGTGAACTCACAGACATTGTTGAAGGGAAAACGTCAAATCGTTTAATCTCACGTATATCTATATATATTATATCAACCCTTATAATAAAAAATTATGAAATCATAGATTTTATGATATATAATTTACATTTACTTATTTTTATATAAAAGAAATTAAAAATAAGTGTATTAGTATTGTTGATTAGATTTTTTTAAAGTTTATAGCATCACATGACTTTAATTTAACTATTGATATAATTTTTGTTTATTGATTTACATAATCCCTAATTAAAGAAGTCTATACACATATATATTATTAAAGTCAACCGACACATATGTTAATGGTATTTGGTAGCCTTAAAATTATTTTTAAATGTATATGTTAATAGTTATTAGATAAATTTTTTATTGATAATTAAGTTCATAAATAATTATTGAAATATATATTTTAATCTTTTTATTAAAAAGCTTATATAGATGAAATACATATTTTGGATTGATATATTCCATGATCTACATAAATATTAAAAATTATTTATCATGTTATTTAGTTTGGAATATCTATAAACAACATATATATAATATTACTACGTCCAACAAAATACCTTGAAAAAGAAAAATGAATATAAGTAGTACACAAACACTTAGCTACTTATATATTTTGAGTAGATTATTTAAAAAAGCTAATTTACCAAACACTTAGTTACTTATATGTCTTGAGTGGATTAGTTCATAAGTTACAAGTTATTGTTCTATAAGTAAAAGCAATTCCAAACATAAATTGAGTTAGAGTAACTTTTAGTTTTTTTCTAAATTACATCTCATCAAAAGTTTGTAATGAAATTGTCTATAATATTATCAAAATAGCCCTAAGTGTTGATTGTCCTACAATCAGGTTAAACAACTCCCACAGTTAGATAGCAAAGCTAGTTGATAAGCATGAACTCTTTTTTTTTTTTTTTTTGAGTGGTGAATGGAAGCCTTTTTCAACTTAAACATGAAAAAAAAAAAAAAAAAAAAAAAGAAAAAAGGGGCAGGAATATAAATATAACAAAAAAGGAGTGAAAAGTGAAAATAAATAAAAGAAAAAAGAGAAGGAAATAGCATAAATAACGAAATATAAAAATTGCGCAAAACTTCCCTCCACATCTATCCGAACTAAAATTCCCTCCTTCCCTCGTTTTCTGCTCTCCTCAGCCTCCCCATACCAACACCCCCACCACCACCACCACCGCCATTTCCCTTCTCTCTCTAGATCTTTGATTTCCATCTCTCTCTCTTCTCCTGATTTCGCCTCCAAATGTCCGGCGCCGCTCGAGCCTCCGCCCCGCACACGGCGCCGCCACCGCCTTCTTCAGCCCCGGTCGTGCCTCCAATCAGGCGCCACCTGGCTTTCGTTACTACAAAGCCTCCGTTTGTTCCGTCTGAAGATTACCACCGATTCTCTTCTCCCGCAACTACTCGTCGAGCCGCCGATCAGGAACCTGATGCTCTTGTCGTCAGATCTCCTGTCTGTCCTTTACTTTCTCGAGTTTTGTTTTGTTTTTTTTTTCTCTTCACACTACATTTTACTGGTTTTTTTTCCTTTAATTATTAAACGGTTTTAATTTTTTTTAAACAAATGTTAATTTGATTTACTTGTTTGGGCTTTTATACTCTGAATTGCAATTTGATTTACTTCACTAGATGATTAGTTTTGATTTCTGTAGCATAAATCGGGTCATCGATAAACAATATAATAGCTGTGATTTACTGATTTTGATAGTGCATAACTTGTATGTATAATACCTTGAAATCGATTTTGTAATTCGTTTTAAACATTAGTGTTTTAGTAGTAGCATGTGATCTATTTATAACTCTGTTGGTCTGCATATGTTTCTCAGCTATTAAAGCGGAAGAATGGGCCGGATGACAGTGAAATTCAATCGGGTGAATTGGTCAGCAGTCCTGGATTAATTAACATATCCAACTCTCCCTTCCAGACGCCTGTATCTGCTAAAGGGAGACGGATAACCAACCGTTCTAAAGGGACAAAGGGAAATAGATCCACGCCTCAAACACCCGTGTCAAACGCTGGTGAGAAACTTATTATTTTGTAGATATGCTTCACTACAGCACAATTGGGTTTTAAAGAGAATTACTTGTACTCTACCTAGCCATTAACTAGGTACTTGATATTAACTTGCAGGTTCTCCTATTACACTTACTCCAGCTGGCAGCTGTCGTTATGACAGTTCCTTGGGTAATTCTGAATGTCTTGGCATCTTTGTATTTTCGTATATTTGGTACTGAGTGCAATATGTGGCTCTAAAGCTTGGCAGATTGAAAGTAATTTGCTCAAACTTTGCAGGTCTTTTGACGAAAAAATTCATCAATCTAATTAAGCATGCTGAAGATGGTATACTTGACTTGAACAAAGCTGCAGAAACTTTAGAGGTGATCATCCAGCTAACTGACCGTGCACGTTGAATGATTCAATGTACTAATCAATGCTTCTTTCTTTTCTGAATTGAAACAGGTGCAAAAGAGACGGATATATGACATAACAAATGTTTTGGAAGGAATTGGTCTTATTGAGAAGAAGCTTAAGAACAGAATACGTTGGAAGTAACTTTTATGAATTTTTTAAGAATTTGATGTTTTGATTCTATCTTAATTTGATTTCCAACATAGAAACTCATGTAAGGACTGATCAAATTGATCAGGGGACTTGATAATTCCGTGCCAGGGGAGCTGGATGGTGATGTCTCCTTATTACAGGTGTGCTAAAGTAAATGTTGGTTTATTTTCATGCAGACAATAGACTTTTTTTTTCTTTTCTTTTTTTTTTAATATAGATTAGAATGTTTGAGTACCCTTTGTCTTAGTTTGTAACTTGGCACACAATATCAGATCATTTCCTGTTCATCCTGTACGTCTGTTAGTTGGAACATAAAATGGTGTAGTTTCAGTGACATTTTGAGATGAACCAGTTTTATTTTATTGTCTTTTGTTGCAGGCTGAAATCGAAAACCTTTCCATGGAAGAGCGCAGACTAGATGATCAAATAAGGTTACTTATACCTCTTAGCAGTAAATTTTGCTGTTTTGAAGCTTTTGAAAAGTACTGATACCTCCTAATTGTTGCAGAGAGATGCAGGATAGATTGAGGGATTTGAGTGAAAATGAAAACAATCAAAAGTAATTATTCTTCCCACCATGTCCCCTAATCCTGTTGATTACAATTTACCTGTGTTTATATGCATGCAATAATACCTTCATATCTCTATGACTATTTCAGGAGGCTTTTTGTGTCTGAAGAAGATATCAAGAACATACCTTGTTTCCAGGTTAGGTTTATTTTTGTGCTGTAACATATTGTTTGCTTTTAGAATTGTTTACCACTTTGACACTGATCTAAAAGATTCTTTACCTCTTTAAACTTGACTTAATGAGCATTGATTCTGGCAGAATGAAACCCTTATAGCAATTAAAGCTCCACATGGAACTACTCTTGAAGTTCCTGATCCTGATGAAGTAAGCAGATGGTTGAAAATTTTGAAAGGAAGTTTCTGTGTTTCTCTACGTTTGTTCTTGATGCATATCTCATTGTTCCTGTATGCACAGGCTGTTGATTATCCGCAGAGGAGATACCGGATAATCCTTAGGAGCTCAATGGGTCCTATTGATGTTTACCTTGTGAGGTAATTTTTTCCAAACCTCCACATGTGCACTATAATGGCTCATCTTTTGCTCTTGCATAATATCTAATCACATTGATTGTTGTGTCGGGTGATTTTTAACTTGAGATCCTTGCTTGTTTGATATTCTTAATATTTCTATTGTCTTTTATCTAAGTTTTCTTATTTGTCTTTTCAGTCAATTTGAGGAGAAGTTTGAGGAGACGAATAATCCTGAGCCACCAGTAAGCTTACCACATGCTTCAAATTCAGGATTTAATGAAAGACAGGTGACAGCAATGGTGACCATGGAGAGCAGTGGAAGGGAAATTCAACCTCAGTCACAAGAAGCTCTTCAGATGTGCTCTGGCCCTGATTCTTCCCAGGATTTTGCTGGGGGAATGATGAGAATTGTTCCTTCAGATGCTGATGTAAGTGCAATTGTTCTCTTTTATAATTCTCACAGTTTCATTTCTAAAATCATTCTTTTATGAAGAACAATTGCAAGAAAGCAAATGCAAGTTCAATTAACGAAGTACTAAATCGCATTTTAAATAAGGCTTGTTTTTTGAGTGAGTTGGCAAACATTCATCCCATGGCATTGAATCTGAGCCTTGGATGTGAAGCATAACTTTCAAGCCAGATTGTCAATGTACATTTGTTTAACTATCTGAAGCTGTACCTTGATAGGGCAACATTAAAGTTGTCATTATAAGCATGACTTCATGATTTTTGTAATTTGATTTAAGTCTTCCATTTCTTGCTAAAGTTCCTAGATCCCAATTAGAGGGCATATTGCTTATATCTGTCTTGACATCATAATTTGTGTGCATCAGATGATTTTGATCACAACTCATCTATCATTGTGTCCAAGTGTCTCATAGACTTGCCTGCAAATTAGGTTTAGAAAGAAATGGGACATGTGGAGTACTGTTTGCTTGTACTCTTGACTTTGTAAATCTTAAAAATCCAATAAACAAAAGATATGGTTATTTTGTGGTGGTGGTGGTTTATTTTTCCTCTAGTGTTAAATTTGCTTTACTTACATGTCTCATTTCTGTTGCAGAATGATTCCGATTATTGGCTTCTATCTGATTCTGGTGTCAGTATCACAGATATGTGGAAGACCGACTGTATCCTTCGTCTAATATGCTGTCCTCTCCTTTATACGTGTTTGCTTCCATCTTCTCCCAGTTCTCTCTTGTTTGAGTTCATGATATTGTTGTTGGATCCTTGATTTCAATCATAGCAGGTGTTGATTGGGGCGGAGAAAACATATTGGATACTGATTTTGTAATGCCCGATGTCTGTACCCTGAGACCACAAACTCCACCGTCTAGGATTGCAGATATACAAACTAGTGATATTAATTCTGCTCATAGATGATTTTTACTCACATGGTGAGCTAAATCAGGAGGCTTCTGTTGGCACCCACTCAGCAACTTACCATGTCTGTCAATTAAGCGTACAAAGGAGTAGCATGATCAATCTACTACAGTGGGAAGAGAAGTAGATGAATGGTGAACTGGAGAGCTGAGTCAAAATTTTAACCACAGGTTTAGTTGAATATGAACTTGTTATTGGATTTCGGGGAAAAACGGTGAATTTTGAGACAATGCACAAAACACACTAAACCACATGCAAAATATCATTGTATGCAAAATAATCATCTTTTTGTGGTGGTAGCACCGTGGATTCTGTTTGAAATATGAAGGCAACTGTATCTAAATGCTGAGAAGTAAACCTGCTATTGTAATTGGTGCACCGGAAAACATCATAGGTAAGTGAAATCATTCTGGCCTATATTGCTCAGATTGTATGATATCGGCGATTTGATATTTTGATGTAATAATTTGACATACCATAATGGCGAAAAGGCTGCTCACATAGTCATATATCACTTGAAATCAAATTCTATTAAGTGCATATCCTCTTGAGATATCGTTTGATATAGAAAGCTCAGGGTACTGTTCATTTTAATAATATCTTGTAAATTATAATTTCAACTGACGTGTCTAGTGTTGGTTTAATTCTACTGAGATGTGGACTCCATTGAATTAAATTGACGTGCATAAATTCAGATATAAATTGTCATATGTAGCAATACTAGTTGAATTAACGGGTAGTAGTTTCTTTTTTTTTTGGATTTTTGAGAGGAAATCATCAGGATTAATTAGAATAAGACACTAGTGGTGTGATTCGGAGAATTATTTTCATATGGGAGGGATTGATTCACACGAAGATGAGAGTGAGGTCCACATGTGAATGAGGAGGCTATTCATATAAATTGATGAAGGATGTTGCTATAAGGTATAAAACCCACATCTAAAGGCATGTGGGCTGTGATTTTTAACCAAAGGTGCCAACATCTGGCTACCATTAGTTAGTTTCTAAGTGATTGTTTCAAAAGTGGGAAATAATTTTATCAAACTCGGTTAATTGGGCTCGTCAAACTGCTTAGGCTTTTTGAAATTTAGTGCATGAAATTGTTTGTTTTATGTCAATCTTGCAATAAAAAGTTAAATCAATATATTCAGTACTAATAAGGTTTGCATTAGCTAGTTAAGCAGTATGATACACATTTCATAGGAAGTGTTGGAAAATGGTTATAGGCCACGATCAAAACCTGAAAGAGGAAAGAACTGAAACCAAGAGCAACCACAATTTTTTCTGCAGGGACCAAAACAGTGTGAAAATGCAAGTGGCGGACCTCTCATTTGATTTTGTATTAGTGGGAGTGATTTAACACCTTCCTTATTTCTAAAATGTCAAAGTTTAAGTCTTATTCTTATCCTAAACATAAGACGTATGTTTTTTTTTTTTTTTTCTGAATTTAATCCCATTCTCACCATTAATAATAATAATAATAATAATAATAAATAAATAGAAAGGTGGGGGCAGGGCAGGGCATATTCATAAGGCGGACTCTTTGACACACAAGAGCTTAGAAAGGCAACTTTTAGTCTATCCATCTACATGGAAACATGGAAAAGGATAATAGATATATGTTAAAATTCAGTGTTGGGCGATAATATTGAAAGAAAATAAAACTGTAAACTCATTTCAATCATCACGTTATGTGGACTAGGTCTAAAATATCATTGGTTGGCCATCTTGTGATGATGAAAAATCACATAAAGTATAGCGAATATGTCTACAACACAATTAGTTGACTATCTTTTAACGACTGATTGAGACAAATGGATAATGTTTGTCCCACTCCCACGAGAGTTCTTCCCTATTGGAGAAACATGTGAAGTTGGCTTCCTTGAAACAATTTGTTTGCTTTGACCGATTGATGATTAGTGAGAGGATATAAATAATAAAGGTTAGTGCCATCCATCCAAAATTTTCCATATCATTACTAGAAATGTTGTTGAATTAATTGATATGAATTGTTTCCTCTCACGACTCACATATCCTGCACACTTACAACTACATTTAATTGCATAGCAGCAAAAATCATGGTGACTAGCCCACTGACTTTATAATGCGGAATCGCGCAAGGACGCATAGCCTTTAATTGCTGAGGTTGTTAACATAAAAAAAGTCAGTATGGTTGTAGGAGAAATTTAAAAGGAGGATAATGAAGACAAAAACACAAGAAACAAAATAAAAGAGTAATACCAAACAGGTAGGCTCTTCTCGTGATTCTCTCTCTAGGGAAACACTGTAGAAGTAGAAAGTACGGCTGGAAGTGGGTCTCTGGTATTTCAGAGGATAGGGTTTTTAGGGTTTTCCTTCTCTTATTCCTGTACTTTCTTTGACGTTTCTTTATCATCTGGATCTACAATGGAAGAGGATGAAATAGCAAACCTATGCCAAGGCCTTTCACTCATTGAGGAGGAGGGATGTATTTGTACCATTGAAGGCGAGGAACGTGAGCTAGGTTTTGAGGAAGTGGACCATTGCCTGGTAGGGAAGGTGTTGGTCAATAAAAGAGTGAACCAAGAGGCATTTAAAACTACTATTGAGCAACTTTGGAGAATGATTGGGAAAGTTGAGGTGGAATTCATTGGGCATAATCTCTTCATGTTCTATTTTCAGAGGAAAGAGGATCGCAACCTAGTGCTGAATAGGAGCCCTTGGCATTTTGACCACAACTTGATAGCGCTGGAAATCCCTTCAGGAGTCGGAGATGTGACCAGGTTAGGCTTTGATAAAGCTGATTTTTGTGTTCAGATTCATAATGTTCCTTTAATGTGTATGAATAGAGCAGTTGTTGGAGTTTTGGCAAGGCAAATAGGGGACATGAAAAGGCTTCCTGATGACCTCCAAGAATACAGGGGAAAGTTCTTAAGGGTGAGGGTTACGATTAATATCAATAGACCCTTAAGGAGAGGTCTGTTGATTAATGCGGGAAAACCGAAGGAGACGATATGGGTAGATCTAAAATATGAGTGCCTTCCAGAATTTTGTTTCACATGTGATTGTATAGGTCACAGTAGTAAGGATTGTATAGATGAAGAAGCAAAGGAAAATGCAAAAAATAGGAAAGCCTTAAAATACGATTCATGGTTAAGGGCGTCATCTCAAGAGGACAATTCTTTTAGAGATGGGATCCATCGGTTTGGATTTTCTTCTAAGGGGCCAAAAGGTCTTCCTCTCAAAGGAAGCTGTAGAAATCTATCCTTGAAAAAGGCCCAAAGAAATGAAGTTTTGATAGAAGGGTCCAAGAAGTGCAATCCCAACTCAGGGGACTAAAACAATAATTTTCTCGAGCAAGGAATGGATACAACATCTAAAGATTCTAGTAGAGGCCCTCTTCAAACTGTGGTTAACTATAAAGGGTCCAAAGCTATTTCCTTGACAGAAGAAACAAATATGGCTGATGATTTTTTCAACTTTTTCAGCAAAGATGTGGTTCTTGAAAAGTTTCCTCCCAAGTCAGAATCTATAAATTTCAGGAACACCAGAGAGGAGATAGATAGTGAGGGATGCTAAAAAATGAATATCTAACATGCGGAGTTGTTGAACCCTAAGCAAGCCGTGGGGGTAATAAGTCAGAGACAGTGGATATGTAAACTCCTAGCTCCGACTTCTAAAGTCCTAACGTTAGAAACTAAGGTAGAGAGATAATATATAACTCTCTACGTTTAATTGATTTAATTTCATAACCTCCGAAATATATTCATTTAGAATACGATGAAATTTGTCGTATTAAAAAGTTTAGTAACGTCCCAATGAAAATCTAAGTCCAGAAATCCAAGATGTTAGTAAATGATAATCGAATTAAAATTCGATTAAAAAGAGAGAGTCAAGATTAATAAAATAAGCTTAGTTTTTTTTTATATAATTCAAGCTTGACGATCGAAGGAAAATGTTAATGAAATGAGAATTTAAAACAAGTATAGAGGGGCTAATATGAGAATTAAAGAAAGAAAATGAGAGTTTAATAAAATTAAAAAGAAATGGGACAAGATGCAATTAGTAAAAGTTGTTTATTATATAAACACCACTCAGCTGAAATTTTCAGCACAAAAACACAAACAAAAACAGTCAGCCGAGAGACAGTCGAGAGAAATCGAGAAAGGGAGAGAAAGAGTAGCTGCTGCCGTGAGCCAAGGAAAGGAAGAAGCCAAGAAGAGGGAGAAGGAGTCTTGAGCAGCAAAAACCATCCAGACCGGCAAAGGAATAGAGCAGGACAGCAGCAGATCGCGAGCTGGGCGCGAGCAGAACCAGTCGCGCGAGGAACTAACGCGAGTTCGAGCAGGACAGCTCGCGTGAGGAAGATCCAAGGCAGTAAAACTGCAGTTTCTGGGCAGCAAAGGAAGAGGACGAGCAGAAGAGGAGAGGTACTGGTCTGGTCGAGCAGAAACAGAGCAGAAACGGACGCAAACAGCAAGCGAAACAGACCCAGACGCGAGCTGGAACAGAATCGCGACGGGGTGCAGCAAGCTGGTCGGCCTGGGGAGAAATAACCTCCCAACCAGCCTTCCATCCCCTCAATCCACCTCCTAGGGTCCCTAGTAAGTCATCCACACTCTCCAAGCAAGCTCTAAATGAGATTTCAATTCATTTTCTTTAAACTTTCTGCTGAAACAAAACAGAAATTTGGTGACAGCCCATTGTGTTGATTTGGTTGATTAGATTGCTCTTAAATCTTGTTAGAACCTTAGGAGATTGTTATAGAATCATCAAGGATGAGTTTTGGGTGTAATTGATGCCATAATTTGATGTAAATAGGCTGTTACACCCTCCCTCAAAATAAAAACCGAGAGTAGAGTTTTATGAACACCAAGTGATTGAGAAAAGTTTTGAGTGAATTTTGGGCACTCTAATGACCAAGTTAGATTTATGTTTGTGTTAGACACTTGAAGGGCAGTAGTTAGACATTGAAATTAGATGGTTTTGAACCCAAGTTTGAGCATAAAAATGATTAGAAAAGGATAGAGAGGAATAAAGAGAAGCTCAAGAGAGCTACTTTTGACAATATTAGTGATTCTCGTACTCAAATTTGAGCTAGAGGAGACCTGACCATATTTGGCTTATTTGGGTATGTTCTACACCTCAAATGATGCCTAGGAACCATAGAAAACCATAGGTTTTGGAACGGATCGAATCCGATAAAAATTGTGCAAGTTATGCCCAATATAGTGCCGTTAGAGCTTTGAGAAGTGAAACGGCTATCCGAATGCAATTTTTATTGCATGGGTTGAGTTTGATTCATCATTATTAGTTAAATGAAGCTTAGCTATGGAAGAAAAACTAGCGTCGCTAACTCAAAACCAAGAGTTTGCAAAACGGGCACTTAATTGCACCCGAAAGTGTCCAAAACGGACGTTTTCCTTAGATTTGACATAGCAAACGATGGAGTTTCTCGACGAAACTTTACGGGCGACTTAGTTATGTGATAAGGAGACGCTAAAAAAAGGAACGGAGGTGAAACCATGGCTGGTTTCAATTCTGTTTTTCGTGGTCAACCGTATAATTAAAAAAGTTGACTTTTTGTTTTAAGCTTTTGGAGACCAAACGAAACATATGGGGATGATCCTAGGGGTCTAGAAGTAAAACTTTTACAAAGAAATCGAAGTTAGAGAGTTTCGGTTGAGTTAGAAACAAGTTAGGAGATTATATAGAGAAAAATGGGTCTTAGTTGAGATTATTAACCTTGAAGTTGAGATTCTCAACTTTTCAAATTATCACTAGTAATGATGAGATCATGTTATGTAGGTGACGAGCACGTGAGCGGCGTCCAGGAGCCTCGTCGAGACGCTTGACGCGGCCTCGAGGTAAGTGGTTCGCCACTTAATAGCTTTTTAAATTGTCATGCAAATTCTTGATGATGTTAAATGACTATAGTAGCTATGTAATAAAGGAAATCGGAAATAATATATAATGATATAGTTAAAAGTTAAGCATATGGATTCCTATGTAATCCATATGTTTCTAGAAAATGATTATGAGTTGTATGTAGAGAAAATGAACTAAGAAAGCTTTCAAGATTTTCAAACTAAAGTCATTTGTGCTTTTGCACTTAAAGAAATTGATTATGAAAACTCATGTGTATACCTTATAAGTTTATGAAATTTAGCGTTACGTGACGACGCAGAGAATTCCGTCCGTAATCGCTCAATTTATAGAAAAGTATAGCGCTACGTTGCGATGCAGGCAATTCCGCACGTAGTTGGTTAGTTGACAGTTAGTGCTATGACGCGATGCTGTAAATTCCGCTCGTAGTCGTCTAGAGATTCAGCACTACATTTGCGATGCAGAGAATTCCGCATTGTAGTTGTTCAGTGAATAATTTAGCGCCCTACGTACGATGCAGTAAATTCCGTAACGTAGTGGTTGAGATGCATTAGTAAGCTTCACGTTGGCGTTAGCTAAAATCGCCTGTGATGATTAGAACGAGTCAATGATACACATGGAAGAATTTAAAAAAATTGTAAAACTTGAGTTAATAACGAATTATTATGTTAGTGTATGTGATATTGTATATCCTTGTTGCACTAACCCCTTGTTTATTTTGTAGCTTATTGAGTTTTGTTGCGTGCCGCCGTCGGACGAGATCGCGGTCTTTTGATTGTATATATATTCATAGGTGGGCAATCGCGCAAAACACTTAGAAACATTTTGTATATGTATATTTTGATCATGAATGATGTTGAAATTGTAAAATATAAATATATTCATGCATACTACATATATATATGATTCATGTATGTATACTTGGCATTAAAGTTGTTGTTTATGCTTATAGAAATGTGATGGATATTGCATGGTTGTGGATATAGAAGTTGGGAGGTTTTTAGAAATAGTCGAAGTGTATTTTCATGACAGGTGAAATTTTTGGTTTATAAAAAATGCAGCCGTTATGCTGCCGAAATTTTTATAAAATGAATTTGAAAAAGAATCAAAGAAAATGTTTACCACTCCCAACCAGTGATGATAAAAATTCAAATCACTAAGTTTTAACGAGTAAACCGGATACAGAAAGATAGGGTTCGCTTCCCGGATGTCTTCGATCCCACGAGTTGGTTTCGAGGAATCCGTTGAAGTGCCCGGCAGGATTCTCCAGACAAGAGCTTAGATAAGGTCTGGGAAGGGTCCTGTCAGGATATGAATATGAGTCCGAGTAGGAAAGCTACCAAAAAATGGAAGAGGGCGGCTAGAGGAGCTGCCCTGGTGGGAAAGGTAAGTAGTCCAATGGGCAAACTGGTGGTAGCGAAACAAGTCAGGAAGAAGGGTAATAGGAGCAATAGTGTATCTCTAAATGCAGGGAGTAAAGGAAAAAAATCCTCTTACAGCAGTCAGTCAGTCTCCCCTGCGAAGCAAAACAAGGGAGGATGGAGGTATAAATGTAGAGTTAGGGAGGGAGAAACGCAAGCAGTTATCTTTTGAAGAAAGTCAGATCGGAAGCAACAAGAAATGTAAGACTGATGATGAAGGTGACTTTATGATTATTGTCCCAACGGCGGAGCCTGAAACCCAGGTCCACCGTGCGCCATGATCATCCTAGCTTGAAATGTGCAGGGACTGGGGAATCCCCGTACATTCGCTGCCCTAAAAAAGGTGATTCATAAGCACTCTTCCAGCCTTGTATTTTTATCGGAAACTAAACTTTTTAACAGGGCTGATAATTACATTAAAGAGAAATTGGAGTTTGATGGCGGATTTTTGGTCAGTTATATTGGTAAGAGTGGCAACTTAGGCCTTTTTTGGAAAAATAGTGTTGATGTAACAATCCTCTCCTTCTATTCGGATCATATTGATGCAAAAATTAGGATGGAGAATGGTTTGATATGGAGATTTTCAGGGTTTTATGGTAACCCAGACCAATCTAAAAGGAGAGAGTCTTAGGAATTATTAAGGAGGCTAAGGAGGGTTGATGATTTACCTTGGCTTGTAGGAGGTGACTTAAATGAGATTCTAAGTAGAAGTGAGAAGAAGGGTGGCCCGGAAAAGGATGTGGCTAGTATGAATGCTTTGAGGACAGCTTTGGTGGACTGCGACCTCTCTGACTTAGGTTGTTTAGGGCCTCGTTTCACTTGGAGTAATAAAAGAAATGGTGAAGCGAACGTTCAAAAGCGACTGGATAGATTTTTGGTAGATTCTAATTGGAGAGAGGAGTTTACAGATGTGAGGGTGGAAAACCTGAATTTTAATAGTTCGGATCATAGACCTATAATCCTGAAGCTTAGTGATGGGTTCAAGTTTGAAGCTTTCGTAAACAAAGGCTTCAAGTTTGAACCTTTTTGACTTAAAGAAAGCAATTGTTTTGAAACAGTTAAATCGTTGTGGGATAGGTCGAGTAGAGCAAGGTCAGTAGAAGATTTAGCTTCGAAAATGGCTCGTTGTGCAGAAGGATTATCCGAATGGAGTAGAGAGCGTTTTGGCTCGATCAAGAAGAAGATCTCTTCCAAGCAGAAACTTATCGAGGCTTTATACAAAATTGCTGATAGGGAAGGTGTTATGCAAGAAATCAAGAACCAAGAGAGGGAGTTGGAAAACTTATTATCAAAAGAAGAGTTGTATTGGCACCAATGAGCGCAATCTAATTGGTTACTGACAGGTGATCGGAATACTAAATTCTTCCACGCGCGAGCAAATGCGAGAAGAAGGAAGAACTCGATCCGAAGGTTAGTTGAGGATGATGGGTCTATCGTTGAATCTCCTGAGGACATTAGCAAGGTCACTTGCAATTATTTTAACCAATTGTTTAGCTCTTTTTTCCCCTCTCCTCTTGAAATCTCTAAAGCTATTTCTGGTGTGGAAAGCTGTCTGAGTGAGAGACAACGTGACAGGCTGACCCTCCCTTTCAGTGAAGATGAAATCAAAGCTGTGCTGTTCAGTTTGGGTCCAAACCGAGCTCCTGGTCCTAATGGATTTTAGGCTGTTTTTTTCCAAAAAATGTGGGACATTGTTGGTGGAGAGATCACTGCAATCTGTTTAAAAATTCTTAGAGGAGAGGCTTCTATCAAATCCTTCAACTCTACAAATGTGATTCTTATTCCTAAATGTAAGAACCCGGAGAGACTTAAGGATTTCAAGCCTATAAGCCTTACTTCAGTCTGCTACAAGATCATCACCAAGGTTCTCGCGAATAGATTAAAATCTGTCCTCCCTGATCTAATCTCCTCTAATCAATCCACCTTCGTGCCTAATAGGCATATTTTTGACAATATTCTAATAACGTTCAAGCTCTTGCACTCTATAAATGGTAGAAGGAAAGGGAAGAGAGATCTGATGGCTATAAAATTAGATCTCAGTAAAGCTTACGACATGGTAGAATGAAAATTTATTTAGGCGATCATGAGAAGAATGACTTTCCCGAAGCATTGGATAACTCTCGTTTTTTACTGTATTTCCACGTCAACCTTATCCTTATTTCTAAATGGTGTTAATGTTTGAAGCATCAAGCCTGCTAGGGGTTTGAGACAAGGCTGCCCTTTGTCCTTTTATCTGTTTTTATGCCTTTTGTCCTCTTATCTGTTTTTACTTTGTGCTGAAGCTTTCTCAGAGGGAATCAAGAAGGCCGAGAAATGCGGCAGAGGGCTGGGAGTTAAATGCGGGAAGTCTAGTCCTTTAGTTAGCCATCTTTTGTTTGCTGATGACAACATTCTTTTTTGCAGAGCCTCAGCCTCTAACTGCAAATTAATAAAAGAGGTGATTGAGGTGCATGGCAGAGGATCGGGTCAACAAATCAACCTGGAAAAATCATCTATTTGCTCCAACCCCAACTTGCCCTCCCTTCAAAGAGAAGATTTCCAAGCTCGGTTGGGTATCAAAAATAGCTCCTCTCATAACCGCTATTTGGGATTACCTTCCCTTGTGGGCAGAAACAAAAAAGCTACCTTTAATGACATCAAAGACAAGATGTGGAATAGATTGAAAGGTTGGAAGAGTCATCTTTTCTCACAAAGAGGAAAATAAATCTTTATTAAGGCAGTGATGCAAGCTATTCCCACTTACATTATGAGCATTTTCCAACTTCCGGTGGGGCTGTGTAAGGATCTGGGCTTGTTGGCTGTCGGATTTTGGTGGGGTATAAAGGATGAAAAGTGCAAGATTAGTTGGATGAGTTGGGAGAAGTTATGTATGCTGAAAGTGGTTGGAGGGCTGGGGTTCAGGGATCTTTCTTTGTTCAATCAAGCCTTACTTGCCAAGCAAGTGTGGAAAGTGACCCAATTCCCAAACTCCTTGATAGCTCGAATTCTGAAAGCTAAATATTTTCCTAACTCTGAGTTTTTGCAGCTTAAGTGTAAAAATGATAGCTTTCATGTGTGGATGAGTCTTTTGTGGGAGAGAGACTTTCTACTCAAAGGTTGCATCTGGTAGGTTGAAAATGGGAAGAATATCAAAGTCCTCAAGGACTGCTGGATCCTAAGACCAAGCTCCTTCAAGCCTATTTCCCCTTGTCCAATTGATGATATGTTGGTTGAAGAGCTTATCAACCCTGTCTCCAGACAATGGAAGCACCAGAAAATTGATGAGCTATTTGTGCCAGCTGATAGAGATCTCATCCTCTCCATCCCTCTCAGTTTCAAAGATATCCCTGATTTTATAAGGTGGTTCTTTTACAAGAAAAGATTTTATACTGTGAAGAGTGGATATAGAGTTGTTGTTGATCATCTCTGGGCCAATGGTGTCTCATCGAGCTCTTCTGAGTTGATGCAAAAGTGGTGGAAGTCCCTATGGAATCTAAGCATTCCCCCAAAAGTTAAAATTTTTATGTGGAGAGCTTGTCTTAATGCTCTCCCAACTAAGGCTAATCTGGCTGGTCGAAAGATCCTAGGTGAGGGGCATCGTGATCAATGTTTCTCTACTGAGGAAAATACTGCCCATGCTTTATTTTGATGCTCAAACGTCTCTCAGGTCTAGAAGCTGTTTGCTTAAGGTTCTATCCTCAACAGCTTTCCTTCCAATGATATTTTGCAGGTTTTGTTTGGTGTATGGCAGCAGTTTGGTAAGAGTTTGTTGACAGATGTTAGTATGATGATGTGGAGCATTTGGAATGCTAGAAACTCGAGTTGTTTAATGCACTGCAGAAAAGACCACAAACTTGTCTTGAACAAAGCGTTGGTTCTACAGGAGGAGTTTCAGAATACTAAAGAAGTTGTTTCTGTCAGGCCCAGGTATGTTCCTGACAAGCCACCTCTCTTCTGGTCTCCTCCCCCTATTGGGATGTTGAAGCTGAATTCGGATGTAGCTATTAGTTCTAATTCTTCGAAGATGGGGTTGGGCTTTGCTATCCATGACCATGAGGGGAAAATTGTTGCGGTTATGGCCCAGCCGTGGTGGGGTCGTTTACAGGTTGAAACTGGTGAGATGTTGGCCTTAAGGGAAGGTTTATTATTTGCTTCTTCTCTGAATCTAAAGATTGATTTGCTGGAAGTTGATGCAGTTGGAGTAGCTTCTGTTGTTAATGATTCTGTTATCCCTTCTGGGGAAGCTTTCTCCCTCATTTCTGATATTAGGGTGCTTTGTGAAGTTGTGGGTGTTTGTAAGTGTCAGGCCATTCCCAGAGAGGGTAATCGTCTAGCTCATAATCTTGCAACTTTAGCCCGGACCTCCTTGGAGGATCTCGTTTGGCAGGATGTCACTACCAATTGTATTTTCCCTCTCTCTTCTGGTTTATAAAAGTTTTTTATTTCAAAAATAAAATAAAATAAAATAAAAGAGTAATAGTCTTTGGTTGCTAGCGTAGATGGTTGGAGCTAGCAACCACCCAGACCTTCCTTTGTAAGAGGCATGGGTTCTATGCCCTGTCTCGCGAAATCCAAAATTTTGATAATATAATAATATAATAATAATAATACTTATAATAATAATAATAATAAATAGTCTTCCATCAATTATGTGGATTGCTCTTTTATCCCAGTGTGGGTCTCCCCTCCACCTTCGTATGGGTGGATCCCTTCTAATTAGAAGTAGTCCCCCGGACCATGCCACTAGTATTATATCTCGGTTGATCCTGGAAATCCTCTGGATCTATCTCAAATATAGTTCTTATATTAAAAAAAAATGGAGTAATATATAATATAATATTTATATAATAATAATCATAGTAATAGTAGTCTTCTACTATTTGTGTGAGTTGACCTCCCACTCTTGTGTGAATCTCCCCTCAACCTTCGGGTGAGTAGATCCTTTTTAATTGGAAGTATCCTCCCGGTCATGCCACTAACATCTTATCTCAATTGATCCCGATAGCTCTCTTGATCTGTCTCAAGTATAATTCTTGTCCTAAATATAAAAAAAAAAAAAGAAAGAAAAAGTAACGAAGGGGCATTAGAGCCACAACATCGGTTTGTCTTACCATAGCTGTGATTACGAGATCTCATCTAATGGGTCTGATTGGATCACAATGCATTTGATGAATGGTGTTCTGGTGTCCGCCTCAGCATTTTGTAACCATCATTTATTTTTCCACGTCCGATTCCCATAATCATGGGGACCTTACTTCATGACTCATTGTACTATTTGAAAAGCCTATGATGATTGATGCCCATCAGTTACGTTCATGATTGTTGTATTTATATTATTTCTTTTGTCATTATTTTAACATGTAAATAATGATTATGAAAATACAAAGAGTATGTACGATATCCTTAAACATCAACTCTATATTCATCAGTAATACGTAATCCAATACCTTTTAATTGTCAATGGTATAAAGTTCAAACAACAAACAATTTGTAAAAATACAAAACGTACAGAAATTAATCCAATGTGGTAACAGGTGGCTGTCAAACAAGTAACGAACCGCCCTACAACCCCAACAACACTCGAACTTAGGGGGGTATATTCAACTTAGGAGTTTATTGGAATCCAAATGATTTTAAAAATCCAGGTGTATTCAATTTAGACTTTTTAAAATTCCATTAAAATTCAGATGTATTCAATCCAGATTTATAAGGATTCCAATGAAATTTTGGTGTATTCAATTCAATATTTTAAGAAATCCAAATAAGTCTAGGTGTATTAAAAAAATCAATGATTTTATAAGAATTGTATTTTAATGGATTTTAATGGATTTTTGAACTTAGATATAAATTAAAAAACTCATATGAAATCTTGCCCCACCCCCAAAGATTTCATAGATTTCATACCTTCAATTTTTTTTTTTTCTCTTGGATTTTTTTTTTCAGTGATTAAATGATCAAAACCTACAAAATTTCCAACAATCAATAAATCTTTTTGTCTCTAATGGAACCCACAAATCTACAAATACTCAATCTTTTGATTGGCAATAATTACAATCTCACGTTAATCTATACAAAACCTAGTAGTTGAGATTTGTAAAGGAAACTCAAATTCTCTATTTGTTGATATTTTACAAGTTGATGCAATTGAAAATTGACCCACCTCTTGAATTTATCTAGGTTTATTCTGTTTTGATTTATTGTGGTCATGGTTTCACAAATGAAAATTTCATAATGCACAATAACAATTACAAAGAATGGATAAATGTTGCATAGGTATAAATAAATAATAGATAGAAATTAGGCAATGACAGCTAAGGTTCCTATGCGATAATAACACATAGGAAAGACAACAATTTCACCCTGAATAATGTTATTAATATTTTTAAGTTTTTGATAATTACTCCCACCTATTTTATTGACACATTACACTTGCAATTTATATGTTGTTGGTTCTGTTAAAAATTGGCA
This sequence comes from Litchi chinensis, assembly GCA_019925255.1. Lineage (NCBI taxonomy): Eukaryota > Viridiplantae > Streptophyta > Magnoliopsida > Sapindales > Sapindaceae > Litchi > Litchi chinensis. The sequence goes on along the minus strand of CM034475.1, from coordinate 10,873,634 downwards.
CTAAAAGTTTGTTAATTTGGAAACGTGAAACTATCAATATTCTATATATGTACATACAACCATACATACATACATACAAGAAGAGGTTTTGCTGGCTATAGATTTGTATTGATTTATAAACTTGATTTTTTTCAACTTTATTGAACGTGATATACTCTTCAAAAATGTATAAATATGATATGATATGATCTTAAGTTAATACATATATATATTTTTTAAATTCAACAAATAATTACACGTGGAAAAATAAATATCATTTTATAATATCAAAATTTTCATTAATGTGATTTATAAAAATAAAATAATCATATAAACATAGTCATAATTTATATAATTTGGCGAAGAAAATTGGGCTAAGTACAACATACTACTTATCATATGATTTTTTTTTTTTTAAAGATAAAATCATTAACAATTTCATTTAAATATATTCAATTTTATTTAAATATATAAAAAAAATCCAACAAACTCTAAGTAGAATTCTAACAAAATTTGATGTAATCCATTAAATAATCTAACAAACTCTTAAATAGAATTCTAACAAAATCTGATAAAATCTATGAAATTTATAAAATCTATCAAAATCTATCATTAAAAGAAACTCCAACAAATTCAAATAAAATCTAGATTGAATACACCCTCCTTAGTTTTTATAGTTTTGGAAATCAAATCACTAAACAAAAGTATGACCGCGTAGCAAGAGAAAATGTCCAAAAACATTGAACAAGTACCGCGTGACAAGTCTTCAAGAAGAGCCGCTCAACATTGACCGTTCTTGTTTATGTATTAGTTTCTAATAACAATTCAACTGGGCCACTGAAGTGCTTTTTTATCTTGTCTTTTTCCGTCTAATTTTTTGGAGATACCATGAATTTGAAAGAGGGCCCTATTGGCCTACCGCTCACTCTCAAGTGTCTCAATCCTCATCTTCAACCTTTACGCGGGCTTCCCTATTATTGGGTTTTTTTTTTTTTTTTTTTTTTTTTTCCAACAGAACTAAAAGTTGTCAAAACTCATACACGCGTACAACATTAAAACGTAAGTCTAGGTCATTTTTATAACTATTAAGTCTATTATGATGTTAATGTTCGTCCCATTAAATATCTTAAGTACTTTCGATCGGCCTAAAACTTTGGTCTTTGGATGATGACATCAAGTTTATAAGCGTTGAATCCACACTTGAACTAATGATATGTTGCTGGGATACATATATGAAATATGAGTTGGTCCAAATTGAAAGAGTAAAAGTAGGGTTTGGAGTTGAAATTGCAACAAGTCTATTCAGGTTGTAACTGGGGTTATGAAACGATTGCCTCTATTTTGATAAAATTAGTAGGTCTAATTTGATGTCTTTGAAGGGGGTCCAGGTGCCAATTCAATAATGCATAGAAAATTAGCGAGTGGAGAGAGGATCTCGTTTACCAATATAATAAAGTTGTGCTTTACGTGTTTGCTGTTTACATTTCTTTCACCAATTCCTTTCCTTTGATGGTGGTCTAGCTTTTGCGTGTCTCGCGTTAGATTATTCTTTTTAGCATTTACCACCACCCCTATTTTTCGCTGCTTATGTCACACTCCTTTAGTGCTTCTTCAGGTTTTAATTATTTATTTCATGTATCTTGCAAAGATATAAATGGCTGAATGAGTAGATTGGTTAGTGGCGCGCTTGGTTAGTCCATTACCCCTGTGCTTTGAAAGCACATGTTCTACATCGGATGAATGTTTTCTTCCATCATTTTAAAAAAATATATATATATATATATATATGAATTATTTCCCCACCTTATATGAGCCCTATCCACCATTTATGTGTGAGTTGCTCTTCAGATCATGTTATAGAGTCAAATTACGTTTGGTTCCAATTAATTTCTGGGTTGATCCCAACCATTCAAAAAAAAAAAATTGACTAACTGAAAATTTTTCTGACATTTGGGGTTTAATATAATAAAGTTCTTGAAACGATCCCTACTAGTCTATATATCTATCTACTTGCAACTTTTATTAGTTAAACCAATATTAAGAATAACATAAATATAACTGCATAACTCTATCATTCACTTGGAAATCATAAGTCATGTACTAATGAGTGACAATTCTATAAGTTGATTTGTAATGAGTGTCAATTTCAATTATATCAAGCTTTTCACTATTAAATCATAAATTATAAAAACACTTTTGAATATAGATGGTAATAAAGAGCTGTCAGTTAGTTTGATGATAATTCAGATTCGAGTGATTATACTAATATTTTAAATAAAAATCATTAATCATCTACAATCAAATGAGTTTGCAAATAAGTAAATTGATACATACAACGAGTATCAATTTACTTTATTATGCTTTTCACCCATTGTTATTGTTGATCCAACGAAGATAAACCTGTGGTTAGCTCCACATATCAATGACGCTATTCAAATAAAATTATGCACTTGTGATATTCTGTTTAGTACGAGATTCCATCTCAACTTGGACGAGATTCAAAGGCTTTGTAAGATATAATTTGATGACAACAAACTATTCCTTAATATGACTTTGATAATATACAAAGGATTGGACAATAACAACAATAAAGGTTCTAGATATACACACATATAGCAACAATAAAAATTTTAAATAAATAAAACACATTCTATCATGCACTTAGATATGGATACAACTGACAACTACAAATAATAAATTGTATCATAAAATTACTGATTATTTTTATTATGTATGATTACGTATTTATTATATTTATTATAACTAAATGAATTAAATTGCATTATATTATATTTGAATCAAGGATATGTCTGACAATTATAAATAACTTATTACATTTTAAAATTACTAATTATATTTATTATACATGATTACGTATTTATTATATTTATTATAACTAAGTGAGTCATATTGTATTATATTAGATATGATTCATTTAGTTGTAATCAGATATAATAAATATTTTAGAATGTAATTAGTGTCAGATGTATCCATACCCAAATGCATCATAGACTATCCTAATAAATAAAGGAGTAAATTTCATTTTCGTCCTTATATTTTATGAAAGTGTCAAACTTTTAACTATTGACAGTTTTAATTATGTTTTGAAAATGCATCAAATCATCTTTAAAGTATCAAAAAAGTGTTAAATCAGTTTCTTCCATCAATCAATTAATGGTTAAACTAATATTGACTATAATTACCAGGGTATTTTGAACATTATGTAATTTGATTAATAGATAAAAAATTTAAATAAAAGAAAGACAGATGTTAACCAATAAATGGTGAAATAGTAAAAATATTAAATATACAAGAAAATAAAAATTAAAAAATAACTTAAAAAAAAAATAAAACGAACCTAGGATTGGGTTCATTCGAAGATGAACCTAGTTACTTGGGTTAGCAAAAAAAAAAAAAAAACTTAAAAAGAAAGTTCAAATGAACCCATGACTAGGTTCATTCGAAGAAGATGAACCTATGTGTATGGGTTCGTTCGAAGAAAATAAACGTGGGTGCCCGAATTCATTCATCTTCTTTAATGAACCCAATTATGACTTAAGTTCGTTGTCGCCTAGGTTCATTAATTGTCGAACAAAGACAATCTTGGTTTCAAAACTCAAATTTGATTTCAGTTTTGAAACCTGACGGAGTCTGGTTTTTAGGTCGATTGGGTGATGTTGTAGTAGTGACTGTGGCCAACGATAGAGGTGGTGATGTTGTGATTGTGGTGGTGACTATGGTCAGCGATAGAGGTGGCAATGGAGGTTGGCAGTTCAATTGGTTTTAAAACTTATTGTTGTGGTGGTCTGTAGGGTGGTGACCATTTGGCTTACAATAGAGGTGGTGATATTCAAGACATCTGGGTTCAATTGGTGATGTTATGGGTTCCAACCCATATTTGTGACTTGAGGCTGAAGACGAACCCAATGTGATATTTTGGTTCTCATTATGGTGGTGACGACCTAGTTGAAGATGATCTCATAGTACTTAATCTTGACCTAAACAAGCTACATCGTTCTTTGAGTTCATCTCCATATCGCAATTCAATGATGAACTAGATTGACGATCTAGTGATGTGTTCATCACCAGATCATCGCGATTTGGTGCGAACCAGATCGTAGTGATTTTTTTTTTAGTTTTTTATATTTATATTTTTAAGTTTATTTATGTTTAATTTTCATCATCCATCTCTGAGATGGACAGAGAAGATTTTCTATTTTTTAGATTTCAAATATTATTTATATTTTAGTTTCTAAAATATTTTGAAGGTTTTTCTCTCTTTTTTTTTCTGTATTTATGAATTTTTTTTATATTATCTTGATTTTTAGATTATTTTTTATTAAAGTAGTGATGGATGAGAGATTAATTTAGATATTTTTTGACGTAAGATTAAATTAGATATTGTAGGTGTTGTTTGATTAAAGATGAAGATTGATGTGGTGATTGGATTGAAGGTGAAGATGTGAGGTTTAATTAAGTTTTAATTTTTAAATTCATTTTATTTTAGGGTTTAGTTTTAATTTTTAATTTTTTAATTTTTAACAAATTAATTTTTATTTATTAAAAAGAAAATGGTCATCATACGTTGTAAATAAAGTCAGGGCAAAAGAATTTTTTCTTATTTTGTATTAGGTTTGGTCAACTGATGGGAGGGTTTAATTTAACATTTTTTCGAAACGTTAGGGAAGATTTGATGCTTTTTGTTATGCCCATTTTTTTGTTTTGGGCCCAGATGGGCCAGTGCATATTCGTTTAGTTTGAACAGAAGCAAGGGCCCAGAAAGCCCAAGGACGAAACCAGCAACTGCAGGCCAGCTCGCGAGGCCATCCAGGTCGCGAGCTAGCAACAGTTCTTCAGCATGCTTCCTGCCAATGATTTCAGTTCAAGGAGTTCGCGAGGTCGCACAAGTCGCGAGCTCGCGAGCTCGCATCCGCCTCCAGATCGTCTTATCTCTCCTCCAGGGCACGTCCTCTGTTTGGCCTGAAGGCTTCCTCAGGAGATACCGTGTGCAGAAAGTTGTCAGAACCACCAACTCCCATGATTTTCCGTCGGAAACTGTTTACACAATTACCCAGAAGCATTTAATGAAGTGAAGACCTCTTCAGGGGTAATTAATGCAGACTTGGGCAGGGAGGAAATCATCATTACCTTTACAATTAATGCAGCATGACAATGTCAGGGTTAGTTGAAACTAGCCGTTGCCTATGATGTGTATAGCTTTTCTTTTATATTCTTTATTGTGAGCTCCCTTCCTCTATAAAGAGGGGAGACTTTTCTACTGTACAGACAAGCTTAATATACTAGAGAACCGTCACTCTGCCGGAATTACCCCAGAGTGGCCGTGGACGTAGGTGCAGTCACCGAACCACGTGAAAACCCCTGTGTTTTCTCTCCTTCTTTCCCTCTTTCTCTTTAATTACTTGTTCATCACTTTATTAACTCCGACCAACCACCAGGAGCGACATTCCTTCACCTGAATTAATTACCACCAACCTAACATACCATTAATAGACCATTTACTACCCTTCGACCAGTACAAATCAATCCTTAATTACCAAGTCCGCCGTCTGGGCCCCAGAATCTCTGGTTGACCGTTTCCGGACGTCAACATCTTTTGGCGCTAGAAGGAGGGCCCAACAGCGACCTGGTAATCTCCAGTTACTCATTACTTTATTCTCATTTATACTTGTCCATCATGGCCAGGATTAAGGCCACAAGGAGTGTCGGAGTAGCAGAAGAACGTCGTGAGATCCAAGAAGAACAGAGTGCCTCGCCTTCAGAAACGAGGTCGCTCAGGAATGGCAGCAGCGCCAGCGAGCTCTGGAGGATGCAGTGAGGGAGTTGACAACAACAGTGAGGGCGTTGGTGGAAGTCCAAGCCCACGTAGTGCCGAGACAGGCAGAAGCAGCACCTCCAGACAGAGCTCGCCGCCGACCTTCAGAAGAGATACCAACTCCAGAAGGGGTAGCCATAAGGGAAAGGTCGCTGACCGAAGGATCAGCCCGCTCCTCGAACCTGCACCCAAGGAGAGCCAGAGTCCGGAACCAAGAGCGGGAAATCCCACCTCGCCAAAACGAGATAAGAGCGAGGGCGAGTATGGAGGGCGCCAGGCGCGGAGAGGGCAGTCGTGGGCCGGCACGAGTACGTGCACATCGTGCAGGTTATGAGCCCGAGCCGAGGAGGGCTGCCAGACACGCAGAAGCGCTCGGTGAAGAAGGCAGGTCGCAGAATCATTACCTTGGGGAGCAAGAAAATACCAGTAGATGGAACCCCAGTCGGCGATCAGTGACCCAGGACCCAGTAGTCGAAGAGTTGTTGCAAAGGGTCCAGCAGTTGGAGGCCCGACCTGGGGGCCAGACTGGGGAAGAGCGGGACAACCGCCGAGCACCATTCACTCGGGAGATCGAGACAGTGCCCTTACCAGCGAAGTTCAAGCTCCCCAATATCCCTCAATATGGAGGCAAGACGGACCCCTATGACCACTTGGACGCTTTTAATGTGCAGATGGACCTTCAGACAGATGACCCGCTGGTCAAATGCCGAGTATTCCCAGCTACTCTAGGGGACGCCCCGCGAGCTTGGTTCAACCGCCTGCCAGCCCGCAGCATCGGAAGCTGGAGAGAATGTCAGAAGAGGTTTCTGGACCAGTATAAGGCATTAAGGAAGCAGCTCGCGCCAGCCTGCCACCTCGCAACCATTTTCCAGAAACAGAATGAATCCTTGAAGGACTATATTACTCGATTCAGAGAGGAGGTGAGTAATGTGGAAACGCCCTCTGACGAGAGTATTTTAACAGCTATCTCTGCAGGGCTCAGGAAAGATGGGAAGCTGTATGAAAGCATATACAAGTCCCCTGTGAAGGATCTGGGGGAGTTCTACGAAAGGGCAGCTAAAGAAGTCAGATGGGAAGAAGCCTTTGGGGCTAAGAAACCCAGTGGTCAGCGGGGTGAAGCAAGTGGTTCCCATCGTGAGAAAAGGAAGAATCCTGGTGGTGATAGGCCAGGGGAGCCGAGGAACCAGTCAGCCAACGTTGTGGCAAAGCGAGCCAGGCCAGGGCCGAGGATGGAGAGGCCCCGACGCCAGAACCGGTATGACAGCTATAGTCTGTTATCGGACAGGCAAGACAGGATCTTCGCCGCGGAAAGAAACAGGGAGAACTTTAGGAAGCCACCTCCGACTGGACCCCCTAACCGACATCGGGACCCGAAGAAATACTATGCCTACCATAACGAGAACGGGCACAATACCTCAGACTGCTGGCGGTTGAAGGATGCCATCGAAGAACTCATAAGACGAGGCCGCCTGGGAGAATATGTAGTACAGCCCGCTGACAGGCGACCTCAGCATCAACGACCTCAGGGACAAGACCAGCAGCCCGAGCAACATCAGCCTCAGCGAGCTCAAGAACCCGAGCGTGAGCCCGCTGTAAGAACGATCTTCACTATTTATGGTGGGCCTCATGTGGCAGGTACATCTAACAGGTCGCACCAGAGACACATCCGAGAAGCCAACCATACCCTACTGGCAGAATATGGAGGAGTCGAGGGACCCACCAAAAGGGCAAAGGCATCCTCAGACAGCATTGTGTTCACGGAGGAGGACGAAAGGGGAGTACGCTGGCCCCATAACGATGCCATTGTAATCAGAGCTCAGATCAGTAATGTCGAGGTGCGGAGGATAATGATCGACACTGGCAGCTCAGTCAACGTCATGTATAAGGACTGCTATGACCAGATGGGTTTAGGAGCTGAGCAGTTGATACCCTCGCCGGAGCCCCTCTATGGATTCACGGGAGATGCAGTGATACCAATCGGCCAGATCAAGTTACCTCTCACCCTCGGGGAGCCAGGACGACAAGCTACAGTTCTTGCAGACTTCCTTATTATCAGTAGCCCCTCAGCATACAACGTGGTATTGGGGCGACCTTCGATGAATGAGCTAGACATGGTCACCTCAACCAGAACGCTGACAGTCAAGTTCCCAACTCCCAATGGAGTAGGCTGTGTCAAGGGCGAGCAGCAATTAGCCAGGAGATGTTATGAAGATGCAGTAAAGATGGGAGTTCGGGGAAAGAAAGTAAATGTGGTCTCGGGTGGCCAACCGCGAACTGCCTCTGAAAGTGGGGTAAGTGACGACCTCGACCCTCGCGAGGTGGATGCAGACAGGGCCACAGGACCCGTTGAGGAGTTAGAGGATGTGCGAGTCAGTGAGGCGGACTCAGAAAGATATGTGAAGATAGGAAAAGATCTGCTACCAGAAGTGAAGACCGAGCTCGTAGAATTCCTGAGGAGAAACCTTGATGTCTTTGCCTGGAACCATGAGGATATGGTGGGGATAGACCCTGGTATTATGTGTCACCGACTGAATATATATCCCCAGCATAGGCCAGTCCGACAGAAGAGGAGGCCAATGACACCAGAACGCTATGCAGCTCTGAAGGAGGAGGTTGAGAAGTTGCTAGCTAACGGGTTCGTCAGGGAAGCTCGTTATCCTGTTTGGGTCGCCAATCCAGTTCTCGTCAAGAAGAAGAACGGGAAGTGGAGAACCTACATTGACTTCACCGACCTGAACAAGGCCTGCCCGAAGGACAGTTTCCCATTACCCAGGATTGACCAGCTGGTAGATGCAACGTCGGGACATCAACTCCTAAGTTTCATGGACGCCTACTCAGGATACAACCAAATTCCCATGAGCCCGCAAGACGAGGAACACACCTCTTTTGTCACCGATAGGGGCTTATACTGTTACAGGGTGATGCCATTCGGACTGAAGAATGCAGGAGCAACCTACCAGCGTCTAGTCAACGCCATGTTTCAGGACTTGATTGGGAAAACTATGGAGGTGTACGTAGATGATATGCTGGTGAAGTCCCAGAAAGCGGTAGATCATGTCTGCGATCTGGATGAGACGTTCAGAGTCCTCAGAAGTTACCGGATGAAGTTAAACCCGCTGAAGTGTGCATTTGGGGTAGCATCTGGTAAGTTCCTTGGTTTTATGGTGAACAGCAGAGGGATAGAGGCCAATCCAGAGAAGATCAGGGCGCTCGTGGAAATGAGGTCCCCCTCCAGAATCAAAGACGTGCAGAGTCTCACAGGCCAGGTCGCGGCTTTGAGCCGTTTCATCTCAAAAGCTACTGACAAGTGTGTGCCATTCTTTGAAGCCATAAAGAAAGCCAAGAACTTTGAATGGAATGAGCATTGCGAGGAGGCATTCCAGAAGCTGAAGGAGTATATGGGCCAAGCCCCTCTCCTATCTAAACCAAAGGAGGGGGAGAAACTATTCTTGTACTTGGGGGTCTCTGAGCACGCCCTAAGCACGGCCTTAGTGAGAGAAGAGAATAAGATGCAGCTTCCCGTGTACTACATCAATAAAAGGCTGGTCGATGCGAAAACCCGTTATTCACAAATGGAGAAGCTCGCGTACTGCCTGGTAACTGCCTCCAGAAAGCTACGTCCCTACTTCCAAGCTCATCAGATTGAGGTCCTCACGCAGTACCCTCTCAGGCAAGTCCTTCAGAAAGCAGATACTTCTGGCAAACTCCTCAAATGGGCCATCGAGCTCGCTCAGTTCGACATGGAGTTCAAGCCTAGAACGGCGTTCAAGGCCCAAGCACTTGCAGACTTCATTGTGGAATTCACGGGGCCAGTACCAGAGCACGAGGAGCTAACAGGTGACCGAGTTTGGGAGCTTTATGTAGACGGATCCTCTAACGAGCAAAGCTCGGGGGCTGGAATAATGCTGATCAGCCCAGAAGGCCATAAGATCCTGAGTGCCATAAGGTTTGAATTTCAAACTACTAATAACGAGGCCGAGTACGAAGCATTGCTCGCCGGACTTCGCCTGGCAATGGAGGTGCGAGCTGAACAGGTAAAGATTTTCAGTGATTCTCAACTTATCGTTTGCCATGTCAGGGGAGAATATCAGACCAAGGGGAAAAGGATGTCAAAGTATTTCCAAAAGGTCAAGGAGTTACTGGGGGCTTTCCAGAGGTTTGAAGTGAACCAAATTCCCAGGGCGCAGAACTTCAATGCGGACGCCCTCGCCCGCTTAGCGACCTCCCAAGACGCAGATCTCCTTGAGTCTTTCCCTGTGGAATTCCTACCAGCTCCAAGCATCGAGGGCGAAGGTGCAACGATGATCATACAGGTTCGGCCTAACTCCTGGATGAGCTCGTTAATCGATTACTTGCAGGAAGGGAAGCTGCCAGGAAACAAGCTAGAAGCTCGCCGCATCCGAGCTAGAGCAGCCCGGTACTGCATTTATGACGACAGGCTATACAAGAAGGGATTCTCAACCCCGCTGCTGCGATGTATAGATGATGAAGACTGTGAGGTAGTGCTAAACGATATCCATGCAGGTCATTGTGGGAACCACGCAGGAGCATTGTCCTTGGCCCAGAAGGCTCTCAGACAGGGGTTCTACTAGCCAACCATGAAGCAAGATGCCTTAGATCTGGTGAAGAGGTGTGAAAAGTGTCAGAGGTTTGCTAAGGTCCCGCGAGCTCCACCAGCCTACCTCCAGCAGATGGTGAGTCCATGGCCATTCGCAATCTGGGGGATGGACCTCATCGGGCCTTTGCCCACAGCTCGAGGAAACTGCAAGCACGCGGTGGTCGCTGTGGACTACTTTACCAAATGGGCCGAGGCTAAGGAACTAGCAGAGATCTCCACAACGAAGATAGAAAAGTTTGTGTGGGACAATATCATCTGCAGGTTCGGGGTCCCTCAGCAGCTCGTCACGGACAATGGGACTCAATTCACCAGCGATCAGTTCATAGGTTTCTGCAATGAGCTCGGAATCGTGAAGAGCTTTTCGGCCGTGGACCATCCTCAAGCCAACGGTCAGGTCGAGGCCGTGAACAAGATCATCAAACAGAATCTGAAGACCAGGTTAGAAGCAAGAAAGGGGGCTTGGGCTGATGAGCTACAGAAAGTCCTCTGGGCTTATAGGACGACAGTCCGCAACTCCACAGGTGAGACCCCATTTTCTATGGTCTACGGAACGGAGGCCATGATACCGGCAGAATTTGAAGTGACCAGCCAGCGAAGGGCCTCGTTCCGACCTGGAGACAATGACCAGCTACTCGCGACCAGTCTGGACTTAGCCGAGGAAGCAAGGGAGACAGCTCGCCTAAGGGTAGCAGTATACCAACAAAGAGTTGCCAGGTATTACAACAAGAAGGTGCGAGCTCGAAGCTACAAAGCCGGAGACCTCGTGCTCAGGTTAGTCCTTCCCGGAGCTCGCAAGGCAAGCGAGGGGGTACTCGGGCCCAACTGGGAGGGACCATATTTCATCAAGCAGGATCTGAGGAACGGAGCCTATCATTTAGCCAGCATGGATGGGACTGAGTTACCTCGAGCCTGGAATGCTGAACACTTGCGGCCATATTACACCTAAGAACTGTCAGCTCGCTCTAACCTTGTACATGATCTTTTTTGACGATTGTCTGTAAACATGCTTTCACCTGTTTTCTGTTGTATATGTCATATGTGATGCAGAAAGCAAGCTGGATAAACCAGCAAATGTACATGTTAAAAAGAGCAAAGCTAATGAAATTTCTTTCTCAAAATAATCAAGCTGCGATCTATTATCATATATGTTTATATACATGTTCTTATTCCTTGAAGATATCTGTACAAATTCCAAGGAATCTTTCGCAACCAGAGTTCTCACATGAAATGGCTGGCCAAAGCCACGACCATGTTCTGGCAATAAGTCTCCACAAAAGGCCTCAATTGAGAACGCCTCATCAACTGATGCTTAATTCATCCGTATTATCCTCACTAACGGAGGTTCACATCAAGCATCAAGTTCATTTATTAGCTCGCAGCCATAATTGCCCCGCGACCTCGCGGGAGGGGGTAAGGCTACGCCTCTCATATATAAAGATGCCCGCGGACCTCGCGAATCAATTGCCCCGCGACCTCGCGGGAGGGGGTAAGGCTACGCCTTTCATATATAAAGATGCCTGCGGACCTCGCGAAACAATTGCCTCGCGACCTCGCGGGAGGGGAGGGGGGTAAGGCTACGCCTCTCATATATAAAGATGCCCGCGGACCTCGCGAATCAATTGCCCCGCGACCTCGCGGGAGGGAATAAGGCTACGCCTCTCATATATAAAGATGCCCGCGGACCTCGCGAATCAATTACCCCGCGACCTCGCGGGAGGGGGTAAGGCTACGCCTCTCATATATAAAGATGCCCGCGGACCTCGCGAATCAATTGCCCCGCGACCTCGCGGGAGGGGGTAAGGCTACGCCTCTCATATATAAAGCTGCCCGCAGACTCACCAAATTAGCTCACTCCTAAACTACGAATGAAGCCACGGGTTGAAATCTCAAAGTTTGGGAAAATGCTGCTAACAAACGCGCTCGATATTATTAAAACCGAGAGGACAAGTAAATTCCGAGCTCCTCACTAACAGTAAGTTCTTGCCAATCTTATAAGGCTTACCATATGCTGGGCAAAACGCCTTGTTCAACCAAGTTATTTGCTGAGTCCAAGCCCTTACGAGCTGGTACATTAGTATAATTGCTGATTGCAGTTAGCAGGTTTGAAACTTAGTATAATTTTCACGATTGTGATTTACTTAACAATATTTTAACACTTGTAATGGTGTGATTATTGTCTGCTAACTGCCTATCATATGCATATCTATACTTGCGCAAAATAGTGAAATTGTGCAGGGAATTCAATCTTATAAATCCGAGCTTCAAGCTCGTTTATGAGTTCCAACAAATGAAAGAAAATTACAAGAATCTAAATGAGCAAATAAAAAAAAAAAAAATGCTCTAGACATCAGCAGTTTCGTCTGAAGGAGCAGGATCAACTATGGCTTCTGCTGGGGGCTCTGCCTCAGGGACGGACTCAGAAGCTGGTAAATCAGAAGGGGCTTCTGCTGGGGGCTCAGACATGGGAGGATCCTCTAAAGCTGGAGGTACCTCAGGGACCTGCTCTGGCAAAAGGACTGGGTCAGCAGGTAGGATCATCTGGAGGAGCAGAGGAAGTATCAGCATGTTGCGTGCTCTGAGCACCTGCAGTGAGCTCCACGAACTTTCGGATCATTTGGACCCGTCCTGACCCAAAGAAGGAATAGTCCAAGTTCGGATAGTGCTCCCACATGCTATACAAAAACTCCCTCTCGACCTCTTCCTCGATCTTGTCCCGCTCCCGAGCTACCCTGGCTTCAATACCCTCCACGGTCTGAGTCAGCTTCTCCCTCGTCTGAGCCAGACTCGCCTCTGCCTTAGCCCGCAGCTCCTCGGACCTAAGGAGCTTCCCTCTGGCCGCTCCCAAGTCCCAGCTGTGCTGACTTACCTTGTCCTCAGCAACCTGCAGCTTTACCTTTGCATCACTGAGCTCGCCCTTCAGCTGGTTTATTTCTGTTTGGGCCTTGCTGACTTCGGCCTCCCTGCGAGCAGTCTCTTGCGACAAGGCCGCATCAGCACCTTTTAGCTTGGCAGAAAGCTCTTCGTGATTCTTCTGGAGAAGATTGACTTCATCCTGCAGAAATTTCCTCTCCTCGTCGAACTGCACCTGGGATATCCTGAAGGCCTCCCTCTCATTAATACGATCTTCTGCCTCCCTCAAAAGCTTCTGAGATGCCATACCGAGCTGAACAGACAAAAGAGATGGTAAAAGGCCTTATGAAAAGAAGAAAGCCGGAGTATAGGGGGATGTGAGCCTTACCAATGCAGCATGACGAGCTACGTAGCCAGCAAGATTTCTGCTTGAGAGCTCAGGCTTCTGCAACTTGGGGGTACGCTTCCGCATCACCTCGGGCGCGAACTCCACAAAGCTGTTGAAAAATTTCATCTCCTTTACTGCATCAGGAGGAGGGCCAGAATCTGCCTGTCCAACTGTTGCAGGCCTCGCAGGTCGTGCTGGCGTTCCAGTACCTGGCTCCCGTCCGATGACGACCCCACCGGCCGAAGTGACGGCAACGAAGTCCTTCTGCTTTGGAGGTGGGGGGGGAGCTATGGCCTTCCCTTTCCTCTTCCTGGTTAAGGCCTCAGACTCTGGTCCCGAAGGTAAGTCCCCCTCAGCAGAGACCGTGGCCCTCTTGGCTGGAGGAGAACTCCGCCCTGCAGATGGGGCAGCCCGTTTTTGAGGAGTTGCAGCTGCCCTGGTCGGAGAAGGAGCAACTGCAGCAGCTTGTGAGGGCGCTCTTTGAGAGCGGTCTGAGGAAGTGTCGTCCACGTTGACGACCTCGGCCGGCTCAGCAGGTGGAACCGACCTAAGAGGAGGGACGGACATGGTGAGCCTTCTTCCCATATTGTCCGAAGAAGTGCTGGTGGTGAAGCTCGTGCTCGGTGACCTTTGTTGTAGGGGCTGTGGTTCCGAATCCGATTGTGTAGGAGCAGAAAGGTTGGAAGCGACCTCGCACGCTTGCCCTCTTATCCCCAAATCCCGGAACTTGTTCAGAAGAGCGCTCGTTGCAGATGGCGCAAGACCCCGGTCTGCAAGCTCGCTGCCAGAAGGAAAAAGATCCTCTGATGGTTCCTTGGCTGACGCGTAAGCGTTCAGAATAGCGAGCTCGTCCTCGTTAGGCTTGTATGCAGGGGCCGCGACAGTTGCAAAGCAAAAGCTAGCTTGTAAAAAAAAAAAAAAAAAAAAAAAAACTTAAAACTTATATCACTTAAATGCTTGAGTCCCTACTGGGTTTCAGCACAAAACTCCTGTTGTTCAGCCCAGCAAGTGAAGGACAGGTGAACAGAGCCCAGTTCGATTTATACTCCCCTACATTGGACTTAGTACAGTTTTGGGGTAGAAACTCCTTATACTCAGAATATAGGCGAGGCGCGGCATAATAGAGCCCGTCCTTCCCTGAGATCGCCTTGAAACTGAAGATGCTACGGATGATGCGGGGTGACGGGAACCCCAGTCCGTGCTTAACGAACGCCGCGGCCAGGGTGGTCAAGTAGGCGTACGAATTTGGAGTCAGTTGGAATGGGGCAAGCTTCAAGTCGTTCAAGAGATCCTTGAGATATCCTGGAATAGGGAACCTGAAGCCGAGCTCCATATGCTCGCGACTAATCGCCACAAAGCCCTCAGGAGGGTGAGCAGCTCGATCAGTGTCCAGGGGGACATTAGCCCTGCACCCCAAGGGAAGGCTGAATGCTTCAGCCCAAGCCTCCAGCTTTTCAAGAGTGACCAGCGACGGCGTATGTCTGAAAGGATGGGGGTCTATTTCCTCAGCGACCTCGTCCGCTGCTGCGACCTCCTCGCTGGATGGGCCAGCTTGTGAGGTCGTAGCCTCAGCCTCGCTATCCTGGCGACCTGCCTGCCTCCTGGAAGCAGCAGTCCTGCCCCGACCGGTGCGTGCACGACCTGACATCTACAGCACAGAAGGAATGACATCAGAACGCCTACAGCATACTGATCCTAACCAGACACAGAAAAAGAACTCCTAAGACTGCTGTCCTACTCGTCAGGTCGCGCACTTGGTCTCTAAAGGACCAGAAAAGGCCCAGAGACACGAATCTGCCAGGTACTATATCACCCTAAGTTTACATATTGCTAATCCTATGTTTACAGGTCGCCCCTAGCGTACACAGGTACTCAGGCAACCGACACAGCAACTCCCTAAGGGCCAAACAAGCTCACAGGGACCAACAGGTGTGTTACGGAGACAGAAAATAACAATCCTAACCAGAGACAGGCCGTGCCACAACACAAAAAGACAAAGCAAGAAGAGGATTACCTTGCTCGAACCAAGTAAGATATGCTGAGCACGGTGACTAATTCTCGTAGTGGCGGAGTCCGAAGGAGTTGTCTAACGACGAACAGTAAACCAGAAGAAGCAGAAGTGAAGAAAAAATGAAAAATGGGAAGAAAAGGTACTGTAGTCGTATCAAGAAAGCAAAAAGAAGAATATGAGAAGACCTATAGGTTATATAGACCAGCTCGTCCGCCCCTAGCCATCCGATCCAGCATAAAGGTGTAACCGTCAAAGATCCAACGGCTGGGCATCGATCTCGGTCACACGCCATCGCATCTGTCAGTTACAAGACGTGCGCATTTAATGCGTACAGTCCCAAGACACGTTTTTTCGGCTCCAACGTCTGAATGGACGCCGCGTGTCAACAGTTACAGTACGAAAATTGAAACGGAATCAGAAGATTTGAAAATGGGCGCCAATAGTATATTTGATTCAGCTCCCAGTCCGCAAAACGCACAGAGAGCTGGGGGGCTTGATGTTATACCCATTTTTTTGTTTTGGGCCCAGATGGGCCAGTGCATATTCGTCTAGTTTGAACAGAAGCAAGGGCCCAGAAAGCCCAAGGACGAAACCAGCAACTGCAAGCCAGCTCGCGAGGCCATCCAGGTCGCGAGCTAGCAACAGTTCTTCAGCACGCTTCCTGCCAATGATTTCAGTTCAAGGAGTTCGCGAGGTCGCACAGGTCGCGAGCTCGCGAGCTCGCATCCGCCTCCAGATCGTCTTATCTCTCCTCCAGGGCACGTCTTCTGTTTGGCCTGAAGGCTTCCTCAGGAGATACCGTGTGCAGAAAGTTGTCAAAACCACCAACTCCCATGATTTCCCGCCGGAAACTGTTTACACAATTACCAGAAGCATTTAATGAAGTGAAGACCTCTTCAGGGGTAATTAATGCAGACTTGGGCAGGGAAGAAATCATCATTACCTTTACAATTAATGCAGCATGGCAATGTCAGGGTTAGTTGAAACTAGCCGCTGCTTATGATGTGTATAGCTTTTCTTTTATATTCTTTATTGTGAGCTCACTTCTTCTATAAAGAGGGGAGACTTTTCTACTGTACAGACAAGCTTAATATACTAGAGAACCGTCACTCTGCCGGAATTACCCCAGAGTGACCGTGGACGTAGGTGCAGTCACCGAACCACGTGAAAACCCCTGTGTTTTCTCTCCTTCTTTCCTTCTTTCTCTTTAATTACTTGTTCATCACTTTATTAACTCCGACCAACCACCAGGAGCGACATTCCTTCACCTGAATTAATTACCACCAACCTAACATACCATTAATAGACCATTTACTACCCTTCGACCAGTACAAATCAATCCTTAATTACCAAGTCCGCCGTCTGGGCCCCAGAATCTCTGGTTGACCGTTTCCGGACGTCAACACTTTTTAAAATCATAGTTAAAAATTTGACATATTTTTAAAATACAAAGGTGAAGATGATATTTATCCTAAATAAAAAATAATATAAATACGATAGCAACAGTGTAGAAGGGAACAGAACAAATAAAAAATATGGGGATAATTCTAATATCCTTTATTGTTTGATCTAATCATTAATTTTCCCCTTATAGATTGGATAAATCTCATTCTTCTTCTTCTCTTAACTATGTTAGTGAAAAATGACAAAACTAAAAAAAAAAAAAAAGAAATAAAAAGGAAAAAGAAAACAACTGATATTTCATCCTCAAACACTCTCCATTAATCATTTACATGTTGTCATCATCATCCTTTAACAATAAAAAAATACAGAAAACAAACTCAGACTCGAACCTCGATGGTTTATTCATCTATTTATTCTACTTACTTGAGTTTGTTTTCTGCATTTTTTTAGAAACTATTAGTCTCATGTGTACTGTAGGATGATGATGAATTGACAGTTTATTTTTCACCTGTAATACACACGATACTCATCTTCGACCTGTAGCGTGATCATCTTTCACCTACAATATACGTGGTACTCATCTATTTATTTTTAACTTATTTTACAATATCGATGGTTTTATCTTTTTTTATTAACGGTCAAATATTGACTTTTAACATTTAAGTTGATTATACGAGAGTTTTTTGGTTATTGTTTTTTGGTTATTTTTATAAATATTAGAAAAAATTTTGATTATTTTTATTAACTATAGGGATCTTTTGTGATTTCTTTAAATTAGGAATTTTTAATATTATATTAAATTAGAGAGGAGAAATTAGAATTATCCGAAAACATGTGAAGGAGCATAAAAATAATAATAATAATAATAAGATGAAGGAAACTGACAAAAACTAGATGAGAAAAAGAGATGGCGACAATAATTTCAGCTACTCAGCAGAGCAGAGCAGACTAAAAACACGCTTTTGTCTTCTCTTCCCTTCAACACATATACAGAGAGAAACCATCGACATGGACGAACCACCACCACCTCTCCGTCGCCACAACTCCATCTGTAACTCCGTACCAATCCCATCACAACTCAGTCTTCCACCAAAACCCCTCCAGACCTCCAGCCTCCCCAACGGCACCCCCCGGCCTTCCCTCGAGCTCATCTCCCTCAAATCCTCTCTCCCCGCCTACACTTCTCTCAGAGACATCCTCCCTTCCTCCGCCGCCGCCGTTAACTCTCCCACCGCCGGATCGGCCGCCAACTCCTGCAACGAAATCTCCATCCGGAACCGCCTGGTGAAGCAGGCCGCCTGGGCCTACCTCCAGCCCATGTCCGCCTCTCCTGGATCCTCCAGCCACCACTTCTTTCACCGATTTTGGATCAGAATCTCCTCCGCCCATTATTCTCTCTCTTCCTGTCTCCGTTACATCATTTCTGGTCTCTCACGTGCTATTCATCGGATCCGCCGTGCCATATTTGTACACGTCACCAGATAACAATTACTATCACTCTTTTTTCTTTTTTAATTTTTTATTTGCTTTTAAAAATGACCCAATTGAAAAGGAATTTTCATTGAACCATTGTCTATTACAAACTTACAAGAAACAATTTAACCAAAAAAAAAAGAAAATCAAACAAAATTTCGTTACAAAAGAAATTCTGAATTTGGATTTTCTATATATATATTTTTGATCTGGGTAGTTTAGATTTTATACAAATTGGATTTTTTTTTCCTTTTGTGTGCAATTTCTGCTACCGATTTTAAAATCACTGCTTTGATGTTTGGCGCCTGAGCCTCTGCCGCGTTTGGAGGAGCCTCTCACTTGGCGAGAGGGGCGCGGTGGTCTCATCCGGTATGTGATTGCGTTGCGACGGTTGAGTCAGCCCGTTTGGTGGCATGCCGTGGTTATATTTTACCTGCTCATTCGATGGTACCTGATGTCGTGTAAATGTTCAAGTTTGTCATCATTTTATTACATAATCTCCAACTGTGTTAGATTCTTGTTTGTGTTGCCAAACATATTGTGTGTGCACCTATTGGAGGCAATGACTAGGCATGTTGTGCAATTTGAACATATGACTAATTGACAAGTAAACAAGGAAGTACCTGAGTACCTACTGTAGGCATGCCCGGTGTATATTGATTTGATTGTGCTTGCTGATCGAATTTCTGCAATATTTATTACAGTTTGTTGATATTTGTAGAATGTACTAGACATACATGTAATGCATTTGATGTAAAGGATATCAAATATATGATAAAATTATATTGCACCTGAGAAGTGGAGTTGGCATTGTTGAATCTTGAAGATTGACCAGCAATATAATGAAGAATTTCGAAGAATTTTGCCTGCCCCAGATGTGAACAGTTTTGCCAGTAGTAAATAGCCAAGTCCCATGATCTTGCCCTCAACTCCAGAATCTTTCTATCAATCTCTGTTTCATGCTGTGCAATCAAAGGTCTTACAAAGGTTCCATAGATGTAAGCAGTTCCCTGCACCATCATCAAACAAATGTTCGCTGTTCAATCTCGTGCATAAGTATTTAACAACCCCCCATATCACAAGTTTGGTTTCAGAATTTACCTTGGTTTTTGGATACCATAAGTAGATGAAAAGCACCAGCTTCGCCTCACCATACATGGGCAACCTTCAAGAGTGTCACAAAATTGATGTTGTTAGCAATTGAAGCCCCATGGAAAGCTATGTAAATAAAGTGTGTGTGTGTGTGTGTGTGTGTGTGTGTGTATGTATATATATATATATAGAGAGAGAGAGAGAGAGAGAACTCTGCATACCATGATATGAATATGTCCGCAATCCTCTCGCAAACTGATAGAATTGCCACCAGGATCCTGCACAATCACATTTTAGGAGGAATCTGTTTTCGATACTGTGGTGACTTATATTAATTTGTTTCTACTTGTATGTAAAGCCTTGATTCTGGAAAATTGTATCTTGGAATGTATTTCATAAATATTGCAATCAATCCATTTCTGCTCATGAATTCCATCAGTGACCAATTTAGGTCGTTTGGCCTTCATAAATAATGGTGGCCACTCAAATAATTCTAGCGTTCAATTATTTGTTATTTACGGAGTCTAACCAATTTAGGGTGATTAATTTGCTGAGTCTTCCAGTCCCAAAAAAAAAAAAAATTGCTGAGTCTTCCTACTTGGGATCATCTTGGTGGTAAACAATTAAGAACAAAATTGGAAGAACAGACCACCAAAAAAAAAAATGGTAAGTCTTCCAACTTGGGAACATTTTAGTGTTAAACAAGGTGACATTAAAGCTATGTTTGATACGCAGGATTAAAATGAAATGAATTGGATTGAAAAATTATCTTCTCACATTTGGTAAAATTTGAGATTTGATTAAAATTATATCATATTATATTTGGTGTAGGTTGAGATTGAATTGAAATAAAATTAATTTAAATATTTTATAATATACTAAAAATTAATTTTAAAAAATTTCTTTACAAAATTTTTTTAAAAAAATCGAGATATAATGTTCATTATCAAAATCACCAAATTTCACCATCTTAGTTGGCAATTAGTATTTTTATGAGAGGAGGATTTAAAAGAAGTTTGAGATTGGATTTGAAATCTCACCCATTTCTCTCCAAATATAAGATTTGAGAGTTTGAGATATTTTGAATCTCAAATTTACCTCAAATCCTATGTTCCAAACATAGTCTAAGAACAAAAGTGGAAAAACATTAAAAAAAAAAAAAAAAAAAAAAAATTCAAAAAAAAAAAATCGTGGTGGTTTAATTTTATTTTTTTTTTAAATTGAGATTATATAAATCCAGTAGTAAAAGGTATAAAATCATTTGACAAAATTATGAATTCGAGTCCGACAACTTTCAAAATTTTAAATTTATGATACTTATAAAAGAAATTGAATTCTTTTGCAAAAAAAAAAAAGCATCATTTGAGGAAAACAGAAGCTTTTTCTTACCAATATTGACACCAAAATCTGAGTTGCTCAATCTCGACTTTGTTCTTCTCCACGACTTTAAAGCACTCAAACGCTGGATATGCATACCCAAACACCAACCTGCCATCCAAAGTCCAAACCAAACATGATCGACGATAAATAAAAGTCAAAACAAATGAAACAGAGATTACAATTCTCTCCCCTCACAGCCGCCCGCACCTACCCCCACCCCAACCCAAAAAAAAAAAAAAAGAACAAGAAAAAGCGAAGTGGAATGACATACAGAAGACATCTGGTAACAAAATCTCCCAACATCTTGAATTTTTTTACGCTTTAACACCCGTCAAAATTCCTGAAACCAAACCAACAGATCAATCACACACATTCCTCCAAACAAAAAATCAAAAGACAGAAAAAAGTATAAATCAGACCTGTTAAAACGATCAAAATGTCTAACAACAAATGCACATTCCACGATTTCGAATGCTGCCATTCGAACGGAAGAGAAACAGTGATTAAACAGACAATAATAAAATAAAATAAAACGATGATTAAGGTGTCGAAGAAGAAATGGTAACCTTTAAAAGAAGGATCTCCAGTTCCGCGGAGAGAGAACAAATGGAAAATGATAGATAAATACAAAGGGTCGCAGAAACTTGAGATAAGAGGAAAAAGTTTCAAAAGGAATGTGTGTATATATATGTCGAGTTCCAAGGAGAGACGCTATTTGTGCTACTTAAAAATAAAAAAAAAATAAAAAAAAAAAGGGAAACGATACACGACCCATTTTGGATTAAATTAAGGGAATTTCTTGCCACGGACGCTTCTTTGTTATTTTACACGCAATTCTGTGAAGAGGGATTTCTTGGGATTCTTCAAACGTGTTTACCGTTTGTCAGTTATGCTCTTTCAGGGCTACTTTTGTCATTACACTACTAATTCAGCGGCAAATTCGTCGTCTCAGACTCTAACTAATTACCACGATGTTTAATTTCTGTTTAATTCTGTGGTTACTAAATTTTTTTTTTCTTTTTTTGGGAAAAATGTTTCTTGATGTATTATTAATTTGACAATTTTAGTTCTTAATATTTAGGCTTGAAATTGAAAAATATATATATATATGAATGTACAGGAATAATATTTAAATTGCTTGTTATATTAACTTTATTTTTAAAAGAATAAATATTGTTACAGGTTTATCGATTTATATTAATAAAATAGCAAAATTAAATTTTATTTCAAAAAAATAAACTGAGAGAAATTTACCCTATATTTGGAATATGAGATTTAAGATAGATTTGAGATTTTAAATATCTCAAACTCTAAAAACATATATTTGAAGAGCGATAAGTGAGATTCAAACTTAATTTCAAATTTTTTTCTTATGAAAATGCTTATTTTCGACCAAAATGGTCAGATTTGATGGGTTTAAGAATAGATATTTCACTTTCATTTTTTTCCAAAATTTTTAAAGTATTTTTAAAAAATTAATTTTAAGTATAAAATATTTAGATTAGTTTTATTTCAATCTAATATAAATATATACCAAACATAATATGATATAATTATAATCTAATCACAAGTTATATTAAACATGAGATAATAATTTTTCAATTCAATCTATTTCATTACAATATCGTGTGCCAAACGTATGCTATTTCCAACTATTTTTAATAAACATATCAATTATAAATAAAAAAAAAAGTAAATTACATTTCCGTAATTAGGTTTCTTTATTAGTTAAAGTGCCTAGAAATAACTAAGTTCCTATTTTTATAGTATCTTACAACGCATTTTGTAATATAAGTCATTAAGAAACATGACAGAGGTAGCATATTCTATTTATTACCCATTCCAATACTACATGCCAAACGTCTGCTATTTCCAATCGTTTTTAATAAACATATCAATTATAAATTAAAAAAAAAAAAGTAAATTACATTTCCGGAATTAGGTTTCTTTATTAGTTAAAGTGCCTGCAAATAACTAAGTTCCTATTTTTGTAGTATCTCACAATGCATTTTGTAATATAAGTTATTAAGAAACATGACAGAGGTAGCATATTCTATTTATTACTCATTATTTTTGGAACCAAAACAATTAGTTAGAGTTTGTTTTGATTTTAATAACTTCCTATCATGTTGATCATAAATATTGTACGATTGATATATAGTCTTAATTATATTTGGTGGAAACAATAATAACAGGCACCTTATGGTACTTACGAGTGTGACATTATCAATAAGAGGTTAATCTATTTTAAGGCGTCAGTGATTAAGATAACGATCTAGTAATGGTAATTGAAGGAAAATTAGATCGTGAACGTCTAAAGTTGTATGTTTTTACCTTTTTGGGCTTTATGCAAGACCCCCCATTCCAAGGCTAGTTACTTTAGAATCTTCAAATGGATAAGGGTAGAATTGACAATTAAGAGTTGGTTGACCTTTGACCCTTCTTTCTTTTTGTCACGCTCACCCTTAATGCTCGTTATATACTTTGTTTTTGGACTAATGATGGTGACCTGTTTTTGAATTTTTTTAATGAATGATGGTGACATACTGGAAAAGTTGCTTCTATTCACGGTATATTTGTCACATGACAACTTTATTGTGAAATTGGAAAGAGAAGTTGAGATTGCAAATTGATGAGAAAATAATCTTATAAAATGATTAATTTTATTCATAAAATTATTATAAATTTGAAAACAGTATTTGTGTGTTTGATATATTTTACAATTATTATTATAAATTTATATAATGTCTAAAATATTAAATCAAACTAAGAGTTAATACAAATATTTGAAGGAAAAAATAAGTTGATTCTATAATTACATTCGATATAAAATAAATAAATAAAAATATCTAAATTTAATTATAATTTTCTTTAAATATAGAGCTTTAATGTTTTTAAATTTTAATATTGAAAAAAATTAATAAAATAAATTACCATGTAATTAAAATTGATATTAGTTATGATAGAGTGGTTACGTTCAAAAGGTAATACGACCTACTGTATAATTGTAATAATGAGAGAGGTATGGATAAGTACATAAATAAGAAGACACATAAATATGATAGTAAAATAATATGATAATTATAAATTGTATATTTTTATTGAATTCATTATCTTATTAATGGATGATCAATATATATATATTATTTTAAATATAATTTTTGATAAAGCTATTTCAACATTAAATATTATCACATTGAATAAACGGTTTTTTTATCAAATTTTATTGGACGGTAGAGATTCATAAATGTATTTTTTTAATTTTTTAATTTTAATTTAACTCTATAATCAAATAATTTTCTCAAACTGATACATTTTTCAGTCAAGAAAAGTCATACTAATACAAAAGGTACGTGTTAGAATATGTCAAAGAGTAGAGAAATCCTGGGTGGTGGCGCTTAACAAATTTCTTATTCATCGTCCAATTATTTATACTATTAATAATATATATTTTTTAATTGATAGTGACCCACGCGCAGAAGTGACGTGATGTGCTCTCCTCACCGAATATGTTATCTACAAAGACTGAATATTTCAATTTTCAAGCCGAACATGAAAATACCATTTTTTATTTTTTTTTTTATAGAAATATAATCGGTGTGAATAAAATTCATTAAATAATAATAGAAAAAAAAGCCCAAAGTTATTTTCTTAATCTTTTCCCAATTTAATTTATCAAAAAGGACGAAATCAATGATATATGAGGCATCGGTAATCATATAATAAAGTCGTTATATTAGGTAATCAGAAATCCAAATTATGGTTAGGTAATCTCAAATCCAAATAATGTTCACCACTCATCAGCAATACAAATTATATGTTTTAAGTTTTATGGGGCAGTTACTTTCTAAAAAGAAAAAAGTTTTATGGGGCAGTCATCGGTCTTCATATTGAGTTGACCATGTTATTTAAAGGAAAAAAAAAATAGAATAAGACTACAAATAATTTTAATTGAATAAGACTACAGATATTTTTAATTGAATGATTTAATTTGACTGGTTAATAATTTAAATTAAACATTTTTATTATTTAGTTGGGGTTAGTTTAGCTTGAAACTTTTCACTTTTATCTCTTCATTTACTTATGTCACTTGATATGTATAGTAATTATAATGTTGATAGTGATAGTGATAGAGATGATGATAATATATTGGTGTTTCAATTGTGACTCCCTTTTTTTAAAAAAATTATTGTCAACTAATGTTATTGTTCTTGTCCAAATTAGTATCACTATTTTTTTTTTAAAAAAAAATTAGTATCACTATTATTTAAGAACAAATATGATATCATCTCATAACATATGACAATATAAATAATGAGTAGAATGACAATACATACATAAATTTTGATAAACGTCTTAGTAGAATTTCTATAATTAATTTTATGATTTATGTGGATTTGTATTCTTATTATTGTTCTTTTACATTATATTATCTTTCATAAAAACACAACCATGAACAACAAAAAAATTGTAGGTGTTAACTACTTTAATGGATTACCGTTGTGGAAAGGATATATGAGCACAAATATTGTTCACATTGGTAATTGGAGAGGGTTTGATATTATGAATTGTATAGTTTATTGAATACATTATCTTATCAATGGATGGATCAATAAATATATTTTATTCTAAATGTCATTTTTGATAAAGCAATTTCAACATCAAATGTTATCACATTGAGTGACTGGTTTCAATATCAAGTTATATTGGATGGTAGTAATTCACAAATGTGTTTTTTATTATTATTTTTGTTAATTTTAATTTGACTTTGTAATCAAATAATTTTTTTCAAACTGATATGTTATTTGGTCAAGAAAAGTCATACTAACACAAAAAGTTCATGTTAGAATACGTCAAAGAGTCGAGAAAACCTGGGTGGTGGCTCTTTACAAATTTCTAATTTTTATAATTTTATCATCTAATTATTGATACTCTTAATATTATTTTTATTAATTAATAGTAATCAATGCGTATAAGTGATGTGACGGGCTCACCTCACCAAATATGTCATCTACAAAGGCTGAATATTTCTAGTCGAATATAAAATCTCAATTCTGTGAACCGACTTCATTGAATAACAATAGGAAAAAAAAAATCCAAAGTCGTTTTCTTAATCTTTTCCCAATTTAATGTCTCGAAACAAAAAAAAAAAAAAGTAATCAATGATATTTGAGGCATTGATAATCACATAATAAAGTCGTTGTATTGAGGTAATCAGAAATCCAAATTATGGTTAGGTAACGTCAAATCCAAATAATGTTCACCACTCATCGGCAATACAAATTATATGTTATAAGTTTTATGGGGCAGTCATCAGTCATCATATTGAATTGACCATGTTATATTGTTATTTAAAGAAATAAAAACAAAGAATAAGACTACAAATATTTTTAATTCGATGATTTCATTTGACTGGTTAAAAATTTAAAATAAACATGATTATTTAGTTGGGGTTAGTTTAGCTTCCAATTTTCACTTGGCTCTTGATTTATTTATGTCACATGATGTGTACAGTAATAATAACGTTGATAGTGATGGAGATGATGATAATATGTTGGTGTTTCAATTAGGACTCTTTTTGTATTATTGTCAACTAATGTTATTGTTCTTGTCCAAATTTGTATCACCATTCGTTAATAATTAATATGGTATCATCTAATAATAACATATGATAGCATAAATGATGAGTAGAATGACAATACATATACAAATTTTGATAAACATCTTAATAGAAGTTGTATAATTAATTTTATGATTTATATGGATTTGTATTCTTATTATTGGTCTTTTACATTATATTATCTTTCATAAAAACACAACCATGAACAACAACAAAATTGTAGGTGTTAACTACTTTAATGGATTACCGTTGTGAACAGGACATTGAGTACAAATATTGTTCACATTGGTAATTAGAAAGGGGTTGATTTATATCTAAGGCGGGTACATATATTTAAATGTAATTGTTAAAGAGGCAATGATAAGCTACCTCATCAACCACACAATTAGTAATAGCTTATTATTATTATTATTTTAAGAGTTTAGCTACCTTACCCATAAATTATAATTTTTGGATTGATTGTAAGGATAGAATTGAAATCAATTCAAGGACTACAATTTGTAGGTAAGATCAGTGATTGGATAAGATAGTTAAATCCATGTATGATAAAAAAATCTGAAGACATCTCGAGATTAATCATTAAACGTAGTGCTCAAAATCTACTCCTTATAATATTTGAAGATATCTACTTACATAATAAAAGGAGAAAACTTCCTTATATATGTTGGTAAATGTGTGTAGTGGAATCTAAACCAATTTCACGAATCATGAATGTGAAAAAAAATATATTAATTGTTTGAGTTATGAATCAACGAAAATTGAGGACACAATTAATATTACTTTGTAGTGTATAGTATTTGAAAAAACCATTTTAATTTTTAATATCATGATATGTTTGATTGAAGATTTGTCAGCCCTCATGCCTATCCAAAGTTTAGTTCAAGGAATTCAGTGGTCTATGGGAAAAATAGGCATGCTAGGGAGACAATCAGAAATTCAGTGGTCTATGGGAAAAATAGGCATGCTAGGGAGACTATCAGAGTACGAGAAGACTGACGTAATGAGCAATAGATGATATAAACTGAAGGACACACGTTGCGATTGGAATCCACCAACTGACGGGCTGTTGAAGTTGAACGCTGACGCTTGCTGTGGTGTGGATAGAGGAAAATGGAAGGCCAATATCGGGCTGGTTGTGAGAAGTAGTAAAAGGGGCATGGTTTTACTTACTGGTCTAAACGTGCGCCATATTTCAGATGTAGCTAATGCAAAAGCAAGGGCTGTCTCGGAAAGGATTGAACTGGCAGCCAATAGAGGCTTGACACCTTTGTGCGTGGAGTGGAGACTAATGCTTTGAATGTGTTTAGTCAAGTTACGCACAAAGAAACCTTCATCGATGCGACATAAACAACGTTATATCAAATTGTTCGCAAGTTTCTATTTTCCCTTTATCAAGAATTATGATCCTTGAAAAAACACTTATAGGGACAAATTATACCCTCTCTTTGTCTTGAGAACCTTGAATAGTGGATAATCCTCATGCTTAGTGTGCTTTGGAAGCATGGATGTAGGGGTTAACCAAACCACATAAATATGATCCCTTTTTATTTCTCTATCCTTTGTCTCTTTAATTTGTGTAAATATATGTTTATTGTTAATATTAATTGTTCGGTATTTGCACAAACATTTTAGTTGCATATTGTGGCTAAGAGTGTTAAATTTTGATTGAAACCCCTTTTGGTCCAACATATGTTATTGTAGAGATGAATTATTATTTTCGTTCCAATAGATGTTCTTTTAGGGATAAATGTTATTTCATCCTTATAGATAACATTCTATTTAATTATTTATCTTTAGAGACGGAATTATAATATATCACTATAAGTGTTTTTTTTTCATGGAAGAATTATCCTTTAGAGATGAAAATATAATTTGTCACTATAAATGTTTTTTTCATGAAAGAATTATTACTTCCGTCCCTCAAAGAAGGTTAGAGACGAATGTTTTTTCATCCTTATGGATACCATTATATAATTTTAAATCCAAGTTTTAATTATTTTTCCGGGGAAGGAATTGTTAAGTTTCGTTTTTGTACTAGGGATAAATTAGAATTTTCATCCTATAGATGATGATTATATTTTTCGTTCTTTTTTCTTTCTCTTTTTTTGTTTTGAAAATTATATTTTTCATTCTTATAATATTTCTTTTACGAATAAAGTAAAATTCCTCCCTGTAGTACCTCTAAAATTTTATCGCCCAAAAAAGTTTGTTCCTACAACCTATTATTCTTGTAGTTAAGAATGTTACACAGCTTTGTATCGATCACATCCAAGGGGGTATTTATTTAATGAGACTGGGATAGGATTAGAGCATGTTAATATAGATCCGTGTTTGGTAAGCCATGGTATTGAGATTTTATCTGCTTCTAACCCCACCAGCATGGGACCGAATGCTTAAGCCCACCTATATTTCTGGGCTTACCAACCCAGGTTAGTCTCATTGCCCTTTAATTTATGTCGGAATGAGGCAAATAATCATTTTTTTTTTTTTTTTAATGAATGAGACAGTTACCATTACTATATGTACATTTGTCAATTTTATTGTAAAGGTTGAGATGTTAATTAGGATCTAAACCTAAAATATATAACATAACATATTTTTAATTTAAATAAAATAAATTTATTTTCTTATAATCATTTATAATTAAAAAATAACATTTATTATATTACAAAATAATGTTTAATGATATTATATGATTATATTATATTTTAAAGTAATTAAATTAAAAATTTCAAAAGAAGTTTGGGATTGCATTCTACACACAGTGCTACATCGGTAGACCAGATAGCCCAGTAAGAACGGTCCAATGTTTGATCTACATTTAAATTTTAAAATCTGAAAACATGAAAATCACGTTATTTGGCATGTCTCTAACCGTTGGATCCAAATGCTTATTAGCCTTCTTGACATTTAAATTTTAAAACCTGAAAACATGAAAATCACGTGATTTGGCATGTCTCTAACCGTTGGATCCAAATGCTTATCAGCCTTCTAGACATTTAAATTTTAAAACCTGAAAACATGAAAATCACGTGATTTGGCATGTCTCTAACCGTTGGATCCAAATGCTTATTAGCCTTCTAGACATTTAAATTTTAAAACCTGAAAACATGAAAATCACGTGATTTGGCATGTCTCTAACTGTTGGATCCAAATGTTTATTAGCCTTCTCACCCTACCTCTTAGACCTCTGTCTTCTTTGCTCTCTATTTATATTATATTTTTATGTTTTTAATTTAAATAAAATAAATTTATTTCTTATAATCATTTATAATTAAAAAATAACATTTATTATATTACAAAATAATGTTTAATGATATTATATGATTATATTATATTTTAAAGTAATTAAATTAAAAATTTCAAAAGAAGCTTAGGATTGCATTCAACAAACGGTGCTATATCAGTAAACCAGATAACTCAGTAAGAACGGTCTAATATTTGTCCTACATTTAAATTTTAAAACCTGAAAACATGAAAATCACGTGATTTGACATGTCTCTAACCGTTGGATCCAAATGCTTATTAGCCTTCTTGACATTTAAATTTTAAAACCTGAAAACATGAAAATCACGTGATTTGGCATGTCTCTAACCGTTGGATCCAAATGCTTATTAGCCTTCTCGCCCTACCTCTTAGACCTCTGTCTTCTTTGCTCTCTATTTATATTATATTTTTATGTTTTTAATTTAAATAAAATAAATTTATTTCTTATAATCGTTTATAATTAAAAAAATAACATTTATTATATTACAAAATAATGTTTAATGATATTATATGATTATATTATATTTTAAAGTAATTAAATTAAAAATTTCAAAAGAAGCTTGAGATTGCATTCAACACATGGTGCTACATCGGTAGACCAAATAGTCCAGTAAGAAAGGTCCAATGTTTGACCTACATTTAAATTTTAAAACCTGAAAACATGAAAATCACGTGATTTGACATGTCTCTAACCGTTGGATCCAAATGCTTATCAGCCTTCTAGACATTTAAATTTTAAAACCTGAAAACATGAAAATCACGTGATTTGGCATGTCTCTAACCGTTGGATCCAAATGCTTATTAGCCTTCTCGCCCTACCTCTTAGACCTCTGTCTTCTTTGCTCTCTATTTATATTATATTTTTATGTTTTTAATTTAAATAAAATAAATTTATTTCTTATAATCATTTATAATTAAAAAATAACATTTTTTATATTACAAAATAATGTTTAATGATATTATATGATTATATTATATTTTAAAGTAATTAAATTAAAAATTTCAAAAAAAGCTTGGGATTGCATTCAACAAACGGTGCTATATCAGTAGACCAGATAACCCAGTAAGAACGGTCTAATATTTGGCCTACATTTAAATTTTAAAACTTGAAAACATGAAAATCATATGATTTGGTATGTTTCTAACCGTTGAATCCAAATACTTATCAACCTTCTTGACATTTAAATTTTAAAACCTGAAAATATAAAAATTAAATGATTTGACATTTCTCTAACCGTTGGATGAAAGTAATTATCAGCCTTCTAGACATTTAAATTTTAAAACCTGAAAACATGAAAATCACGGTTTTAACCGTTGGATCCAAATGATTATTAGCCTTCTCGCCCTACCTCCTAGGCCTCTGTCTTCTTTGCTCTCTATTTGTCGCCTGTCTCTAGCCGTTGGGGATCCAAATTGTACATCATATTATCCAAGTAGGGATATGGGGCTTGACAATTTATCTCCCAGAGTTAAAAGAGCTGTCGATTTTCGACTCTGCAATGTATCAAGGTATATAGATACATACTGATACGCACATTTGAATATTATCAATATCTATTTTTCTGTTGTGCAATGATTTTTTTTTTCTTTTTTGGTTGCTTTATGTTGCAAATCCTGCTCAGTTATACCACTGAATTACTAGAGATTCAAGCTGATGATCCTACCATGCGTGTTTTAGTCATCCCTGGGAATCCAGGTTTGTTTTATGTGTTGTTGATGATTTAGTTATTAGAATTATCAAAATCAGGACTCGTTTTGGTGATTTCCCAGGGGTAGTTACGTTTTATAAGGATTTTGTGGAATCACTATATGAGCTTCTTGGAGGAAGCGCGTCAATAACAGGCAAGACATGAAATTTTCTTTCTTTAATCGTTCAGTTATTCGATTTTTGAGATGTGATTTATACGCTAATTGGTTGCGTCTATGTATTCAACGACAGCTGTTGGGCATGTAGCTCACACAGGAAAGGTAATTGCATTGTTCTTCTTTTTTTATGATGCAGGTAATTGCATTTTTCTAATGTTGGAATGTTTATGTGGATGCTCTTTATATTTTTGTTACTTTTGCATCTCAATACGCCTACATTTCGCAACTCACTGTAAATGCTTGATTTTATATGAACATTGCATTCTGTTTGAAAATATACGAAAACCCTTTTTTTGTCTTTTTATTTTTTATTTTTTATTCTCGGTTAGATGCTTCCTATGCAGTACAACTGGTTCTTATATTGTTGTTTGACTGTAGCACAGCTGTTCCTTTTGAACATGCTTCTAACATTGTTATATATCCGTTCTCATTAGAACTGGGAGCATGGAAGATTGTTTTCACTGCAAGAACAAATTGATCATAAGGTAAATTTCTGCTTGCTTCGTTGTGACTGCAGACAATTTGTTGACCTGGTAATAATTATCAGTAATCCATTAAAGTTACGAAATTTATCCAATTGTTAGCAAACTCAATGCCCTTAGAGAATTAATGGTCACTTAGTCAGGTTATCTTTTAAAGTAGTTGTTTTGATGGATATTTGTAAAACTTTGTCTATTGATCTGCATCAATTTGACAAGGCACTCAATTATTATTATTATTATTATTATTATTTTCTAATACATATATAAACAAAAGAAATAAAAAATGTTGAGGCCCTGAGTAACAGGTCTCTAATATATTCCTAAATATGTTATCAACTGAAGTTGTCTGGTAGGTTACCTTTATATCTTTACTGATTACATACCCTACCCCTGATGGCATTTTTAGTTTTTATATTTAAAACCAGTTTAGTGGATTTACTTACCTCTGCTTTTTACTATCATAATCTCTTGCTCTATTTATTTTTTATTTTTTGCAGATGGACTTTATCGGACAGGAATTACAAAATAATGAACTTCCAGTAATACTGGTGTGAACATTCATTTTCTGTTAAAGTGCTCTTTTATTTCTAATATTGTCCTAGCCCCTTACCAAGTGCCTTTCGTCTGTAAAGAACTATTAACTTGCAATATTGGCATACGCCACATTTCATTTCTTGATATCAGTTGTGATTTGTCGTACAAGCAGTTCTAGAATAACTATTTGCTGAGGGTGTTTCCGAAACTTGGAATTTGATACTCAATCTAAATTAATCCCTAAGTTGTTTTTGTGTGAGCATACATGTGTGCTTACTGTGCAAATTCCTCTGGTAGACACTTGTTTGTCTTCCAGCCATAAAATTTAGGTTTTAGCGGCGAAGCACATCCAAGACATAATATAGCTAATGTAAAAATTAAAGAACAGGTATGTAAGGTCTTAGGTTGTTTTGATGATATACTGGTTTTTTTCCCTTCATTGAGAATTTTTTATTTCACAACTTAATAGAATCAACCTTTTATCCACGTTTCTTTTAAGGAAGATCAGTACTTTAATTTCTTAACGGTTTGACTTCCTCACCTTTTAGCTTATCTTGCTTCTCCTACCACATGCTCTCTCACACACACCAATGATTAAAAGATAAAAAGGAACGTTTATTTTATTTGCAAAAGATACTTTATTCTGCTGGGTATTTCCTTTTCATCTTATAAATTATCTGGAAAAATTTTTGTAGTACATTTTGTTTTCTTTAATAGCTGATTTGTAATTTTGTGTCTGAAGGTTGGTCACTCTATTGGTTCATATATATCTATTGAAATGCTAAGGAGGTCTTCAGAAAAGGTGATGATTTAATTGCACAAATTTGATACTTTAGTATTCATCATTTTACTTCTCATGTGGTATTGACTTAGATAACCATGATTTCTGTGGTTTTAGGTGATATATTGCATTGGACTCTATCCATTTTTGGCATCAAATCCACAGTCAGTAAAGCAGTCTATTATTGGGAAAATTGCAGCGTAAAGCTCTACTCTATAATAAGTAACATAACTTCCCTTTCTCTAGTTGCTATATGTCATCAAGGCTTCTTATGTACTCGATGCATG
Source organism: Litchi chinensis (assembly GCA_019925255.1). Lineage (NCBI taxonomy): Eukaryota > Viridiplantae > Streptophyta > Magnoliopsida > Sapindales > Sapindaceae > Litchi > Litchi chinensis. The sequence goes on along the minus strand of CM034475.1, from coordinate 10,839,769 downwards.
TTGAGGATTAATAATGTACAATTCTTAATGATAAGGCAAATGCATTTTCAATTCATGTGTGCTCTACGTGTTCCTATATTGCTTGTACTTTTTCTGCATATGCTAATGCTTACTTGTGTACATCTGTAAATATGTTCTCTTACGACATCATTTCTTGATACTAACTGTTTGATTTTAATTCATCTGTATTGTTTCGAGTTTTTAACACACCTTTAATGCATAGGTATTGATAAAAGTGATTTTTGAGTTTCAGGTCTTCAATTATATCAGCTGCACTTAGTCACGTAGTAGCATCTTTGGGTTTTTTACCAACTAGGGCATTGAGGTTTGTTGTGTCTAAATCTCTTGGAGGTTCATGGTCTGCTGCTGCAGTTGAGGCTGCTTGCACCCACTTATCACAGGTGAAGTTATAGTTGTTCATTCTGTTGTAAAAGAAGCCATCATATGTACGCCTTCTATTTTCTCTTTTATTTTTGTTTATATTTTGCTTTGTAATCTATATATGTCTAATAGATACTGTTTTTGGAGTTTCTATTAAACCTCCTATGAAAAAGCAAATCGATTTCTTGAATTTAAATTAATTTTTATTTCATATCTGTTTTCAGTATCATGTTATGCGGAATGTGCTCTTCATGGCAATGACAGAGTTTATAAAGGTAAATATCACGTACTAAAATATTTAAATGCAGCCATTTTCTTTCCAGATATATTGTTATAACCAGTTAACTATAAATATTGTAGTAACCATTATTGCCATTTTTTTTATGAGGGAATTGGAACTTAATTCCTAATTTGTAGTTAAAGTATATAATAGATATGATTGAAAATCAAATTATGCAGGCTCCACATACAAATTATAAATTAGGTTCTTCCTGGAAAGGGAAATTAGTTGCCCCCTCCCAAATAGAAATTAAGTTTACTTTCCTAGTTCTCTTTCTAATGGAGCTTGATTCCTTTTCAAATTCGTTTTCATTCTCGACTAGTAAACGAGCCCCGAATATGTTGTAATATTTATTCAACTGTATCTAGAAACCTAAGAAGACATTATTGCTCTATTGTTAGTCCATCTATGTATAGCATAAAGCCATGCCAATTTAGAATCTAGCCCCTCTAAAATAGGTTGGTTTAATTCAGTTAAAGCCTTCACCCACCATCTATTACTCTAGTCTCTACTAGCAAAATAACTGTCTAAGCTGTCATGAAATATACCTTCTATTTTTAATAAAAAAATATACTACAGGCCCTCCCCCTCCCATCGGCCACTATCGATAAATCACAAATTAAACTCTCGCTCCACCATTGACTTGAGGGGGGATTTGTCCCTAGACCTCTTTACTCCACTACAAAAATCTAATTAATCAGGCATTGCATGGGACAAGCCCTCATAATTAATGCTATTGCGTCATCACTTCTGATAGACGATATCCTCTTCTCATCTGGCATTCACAATACATGTATCTTTTCACTGCCTGTATGGTACCTACTCTAACCAATAGCTAGAAAGATGCTTAACATGATGTAACTGTTTAGATTGCTTTTATGATGAAGTACCATTTCAACACATTGAAGATAGATATTTTTGAACTGATAGACAAGGATACTCTTTTCTTGAGGTACCTTACGTGAGAATGATGTGATTTTTATAAAATTTCCAGAATCCATAATTATAAAAGTACACTCATTTAAACTTTAACAAAAAAAAAAAAAAAAAATTGCCATGTTGCTTGTTTATGCTTAACCTTTATTGTTCATATAGTGCTGACATAAAACTTCGTGCTGACTTCCGTTCATTTCTTGTTAGCTATCAGAAGCACCAAACTGGGCATTTATGAGAGGAAATCAGGATAAAATTGCATTTTTGTTTGGTATCGACGATCATTGGGGTCCACTCCACATGGTTGAAGAGGTATGGAGAGATCCCCAATTTTTATTTTCTATGCTTTGCCCTTTATAGGAGCATTTTTCTTGTGAAAAGTTCAATAATATGATGCTTGGAGCATGCATGTATACAGCTCCTGCTTATGGAGCATGCATGTCTGGGGAAAGCCAGATGCTTGTGCTTTAGATTGAACAATTGGATGTGTTTATCTGTTGCCCTAGTCATGTGATTTTTACCCTCTTTTCTCCAGCTTCTCAACACTTTCAGGGTAAACTACAGACAGTTCTAATGTTTGACATGTAGACTCAAGTCTAAGAGCTTCTGTTACTGTACTGTTAATTCCAAATTTTAAAGTTTATTAGGAAAGAACCTAAATATAGTATTAAAACTCTAATATATCTCATCATCTGCAAAGCTGAATATAATTGGTAGACTTGTTAACACATGGCCCAAACACAAGCTCACTTTAGTTAATAGAATGGTAGATTTTGTAAGAGTCAAACATAAAATCTTTCAATTAGATAAGCTTGATAGCATGTTAAAACATTATTAGTTCCAAAAACTTTATCTTATAGGAATTTATTCAACATTAATATATGTCATGAGTATATTTGAGACTGCATAAGTGGGCTGGTAAAAGCTCAACGAACTGATCCAATAGGTAAAAGCCCAGTTTGTCAACGTTCAGCTCGTAGAAGCAAGCTCTCAGTTCGCTGTTGCAGTTCTCAGGTCGCTGGTCAACTATGGCCAAGGCTGCCTTATGCTCAGTTTCAGGTCACTCAGAGCAAGGTCCAACTCGTAGGTCAATGTGCTCATTAAAGGAATTTTTCCAAAAAAGTAACAGCCTAAGTTGAGGCAGAGTCAACTACCTGAATTGAAAGTAAAATCAAACCTCTATTTTGGCAGAATTTATCTGTAAATTGATGGACACCGGTTTTAGAAGTATAATTAACGTATAATTTCTTCGTATTTTTATTGTATTCAAATTGTAACACTTCACACTATAAATAGGGATTAAAAATTTATTATAGAGACAATAATCAATAATATACTATGACTCTACTAAAATAACTAGAGAAACAATTGTGGATGTAGGGATCTGTCGACGTTTGGAATCGGTCGACGGGGAGATTTAAAGGCCCAAACTGCGGTTTGGTATAATAAATGATAATAGACGTAGTAAATATGGTTTAAGGTTGGTATATCGTAATGTTATGCCCGTTTTCTCGGCTTGGATAAATGGGCTGATAAAAGCCCAATAGATATAAACAGAAACAAAAGCCCAGAAGGCCCGACCTCTAGCTCGTTCCATTGAGCTTGTGAGCTCGGGAGCTCGCGAGCTGTAGAAACAAGTCAAGCTCATCTCTAACCCAATTCAGTATCCCTCTACCCCGAGTAGCCTATCAGATTGAGGACCCGCTCCAAAAGACGCCTTATGCAGCAAGTCATCAGAACCACCAACTCCTCTGATTTCACGCTGGAGCCACCTATACAAATTGTCAGGAAGCATTTAATGCGGCAGTCATGCATTTAATAAGGAGAAGACCTCTCCTAGTGTAATAAATGCAAACGTGTGCATGGAAGGAACAATCATTATCTTTGCAATTAATACAGTAAGGTTTATTTCAGGATTAGTTGAAAATAACCATCATTTGCAACGTAAAAAACAGGGGAGATTTTTACTGTACCAGAGAGCTTAAGCACATTAGTATACTGTCACTCTGCCGGAATTACCTCAGAATGACCTGTTGACGTAAGCGCAACCGTCGAATCACGTAAAAATCTTGTGTTTTGTATTCATTTTTTCCCCTCCTTTCTATATTAATTGTTTCATTATTATCTCATCAGCCACAATCAACATTCTTTCGCCTTTATTGCAACATACCAACCTTAAACACCTATTACTACACATTTAATAAAGGTGAAAGAATGTTGGTCATGACTGATGAGATAGTAATGAAACAATTAATACAAAATGGAGGGGGAAGAATGAATGCAAAACACAAGATTTTTATATGGTTCGGCGGCTGCGCCTACGTCCACGAGCCATTCTGAAGTAATTCCAACAGAGTAACGGTATACTAATGTGCTTAAGCTCTCTGGTACAGTAAAAATCTCCCCTATTTATAGAGAAGGGAGAGATACAAAGAGTGTTGTTTACGTTATAGTTATTTTCAACTAATCCTGACATAATCATACTGTATTTATTGCAAAGGTAATGATTGTTCCTTCCATGCACACGTCTGCATGTATTGCACTAGGAGATGTCTTCTCTTCATTAAATGCATGGTCGTCGCATTGAAATCATGGGAGTTGGTGGTTCTGATGACTTGCTGCATAAGGCGTCTTCTAGAGCGGGTCCTCGATCTGGTGGGTTGCTCGAGGTAGAGGGATACTGAATTAGGCTGGAGATGAGCTTAACCTGTTTCTGCAGCTCGCGAGCTTAGAAGCTCGATGGAACGAGCTGGAGTTGGGCCTTCTGGGCTTTTGTTCCTGTTTATATCTGTTAAACTTTTATCAGCCCATTTATTCAAGCCGAGAAAACGAGCATAACATCGCTCAAGAATGATATTACTATATCTGTTATGCATGTTCTACACTTTGTTAAAAATTGTAAGGAAAATTGATAAAATGACCTGGGAGATCGCTATCCATTACGAATAAAATCCCCACCAAGGAGGAAAAGTTTAGTGATTACAAGCTAAATAAATAAAACAACTAAAATTTTAGCTAAGTCTGGGTAGGCGTCTCTGAGGCAGGATGATCCAATAGAACCTCTGCTGGGGTTTTCGTAATCGTGAGAAGCCGAAAGCCCTTCAGGAGCTCTGGTGGAAAATCTGGAGCGATGGACCGAACAGAACAGCTGGAAGAGCTAAGGAAGTCTCGCCTTACTGTGCACCCTAAGTATTGGCATTACGAATAAAATCCCCACCAAGGAGGAAAAGTTTAGTGATTACAAGCTAAATAAATAAAACAACTAAAATTTTAGCTAAGTTTGGGTAGGCGTCTCTGAGGCAGGATGATCCAATAGAACCTCTGCTGGGGTTTTCGTAACAAGAGGGTCGTGAGAAGCCGAAAGCCCAGTTGGCTCTGGTGGAAAATCTGGAGCGATGGACCGAACAGAACAGCTGGAGGAGCTAAGGAAGGAGGAGCTAAGGAAGTCTCGCCTTACTGCGCACCCTAAGTATTGGCAGTATGGTCGGCGAACACCCGGATGATGCAGATAGAGTGTATATATGAACGCATTCACGCATTCTCGGTGTCTGTTGCGGCGATCTATCGCTCCTGCTGTTGTTGGCTGACTTGGTTCTCCACGACCTCAGCCTTCTCTCCACAGCCTCAGCTTTCCTTTCTGCAGCTTCAGCCTTCTTTTCGGCAACTCCAACTCGCACTGCAGCAGTACTTAGCTTGCTTTTAATCTTACTGACTTCGGAAATCGTTGCCCCTTGACGGGCTATTTCCTGAGACAAAGTTTCATCTGCGTCTTTAAGCTTGCCCTCGAGCTTCTGATGCTTCTCCTGGAGGAAGTTCACTCCATTTTGCACTCTCCTATTCTCAGCTTCGAGCTCCTCCTCAACAACCCTGAAAGCGGTCTTCTCTCCTACTACACCTCAATCTCCTTCATCAGTTTCATCAGTGCCATACTTATCTGAAAATGAAACAATGATAAGGCTCAAGCCAAAAATGTCAAACAAGGAGGCAAGTTTGGAGCTTACCAGCGCGAAGTGACGAGCCGCGTAAAGGGCCAACCTTGTTCTCCCTCTGGAGCTTTGGGGTTTGCAGTATAAGGTTCAGGAAGTTATCAAAGTACTACATCTCCACTACCATCTCAGCGTGCAGCTCGAGGTCCTCAGATCCCTCTCATGAGGTTCCTCAAGTCGCCCCGGGGCTTGGATGCTTGGGCCCTTACCAATGACGACCGCCCCGGCCTTACGACCTCAATGACCTTATGGCGTTTGGGGGCTGGGGGCTCAGCCACGCCTTTCCCCTTGTCCTTGACTGCGAGCTCGGGCTCTGGTGTAGAGCTCTCTCCATCAGGAGATGTGGCCCTCTTAACTGTAAAAGGAATAGCTGTCTCGAGCTGTGTCAATGGGGCTGGGGAGGCAAAGATCTCCAAGACCACGGTCTCTTTCCCAGTAAGATTGACCCTACTGGCGGAAATCTCTGCAAAACAAAGACGAGCTCATGAAAAAAAAAAAAAAGGGTGGCATCGTGCGAACCTACCTGGGGTCAAGATAAAAGAAGAATTTTTTTGTAAGTTGCGAAGAGAAAGACAGGAAACAAAAATCCAGTGAGACTTGTAATCTCCCACATTGGATTTAATGATGTTTTTAGGTAAGTATTGTTTGAAGCGGTAAGTACAACTCGTCCCTCTGCTTGGCCTAACGATCATGAGTCTCCTTAATACTATATAGGCTGCGAATGATGAGGGGCCGAGCCCCATTTTAATGAAAGCAGCAGTCAAGGAAGTTAGTTGGGCATAGGAGTTCGGTGTTAGCTGAAATGAGGCTAGTTTCAGATCATTCAGCAGGTCCACAAGGTAGCTATGAACGGGGAACCTAAACCCATGTCGTGCTCGCAGCTTATGGCAATAAAGCCTTTAGGCGGGTAAGCCGCGTGGTCGTGCATATGTGCCACGTTAGCTCGGCACCCTAAAGGGAAATCAAACTCCCGAGCTAAAGTCTTCAGTGCTTTGAGGTCTTCTTCCTTTATACAGAGTTTGGAGGTCTTCTCCCGTTATATAGAGGTCGAGATGTTGAGGGCCCAGCTCGCCTCACGAGCTCTTCTGCAACCTCGCCACTTTGGGAGGTCGCACCTTAAGTGGTGGTTTTAACTTGTTACTCCACTTGCTCTTCAGAAGCAGAAGCCTTATCACCGACCTGACGACCTCTACGCGAACGATCTAACATCTATAGAACAATAGGAACAACATCAGAATGTTAAAAGTATAGTAACCCTAGCGAGCTGAAGAATTTTTAAGTCTACTTCCTATGGGTCAGGTAGTGCCCTACTGCTAAAAGTGATGATGGCCCAGAATGTGGGTCCATCAGGTAAAATTTCTTAGTACCTAAATCTCTAACCCTCTATCTACAGGAATTCTATTGAACAGTTCAAAGGCAGGCCATCTAAAATCCAAGCATCAGAGCCACTCAACAGATAATAAAAGCAACAAACAGACATCACAACTCATTGACAATGAGGCCATTTCAACAAGCAAACACAAGACTCCGAACATGCAGGACGATTTTCAGGCACAAAGCATGCATATAAAACTTAAAAAACCAGGCAAACTGAACTCATCAGCAAGATCCAAAGCCAAAAAAGCAAGCCAGAAAATAGAATATATGCCAAGAATTAGAAATGACCAACAAAAAGCATGAAGTCAGGTCGATGGACTTACTGTGTATACTCGTCGACTGAAGGAAGAAACTGAAATCCGAATGCTGAACTTTAGGGAAGAACTGTCGCGAAAATTGAGAAGATCGGAAAAAGAAAATAGTGAGAAATGAAAATAGAAAAAATGTCTGACTTATATAGGCTCGAGTCCCAACTCCTAGCCATTTGATCGAGCCAAAAAGGGTAACCGCCTCAAATCTGACGGTCCAGCGCATGCCTAAGTCCTTTGCCATAATTCATTATCAATTATAAGACGTGCGTATTTAATGCGCACAGCCCGAGACGTGCTTACGGTTCCACGTGTCAATTAAAAGTCTGCATGGTCGCCACGTGTCAAAAGTAATGGTCCAGAAGTCGGAACGTCATCTCGTGAGCTTGACAACGGGCATCAGATGCATTTCGTTCAGCTCCCAGTCTGCAGGTCGCATTGAGAGCTGAGGGGCTAGTGTTATGCCCGTTTTCTCGATAAAAGGGTTTAGGGTTTAGGGTTGCTAAAGGCCTAAGGAATGAGTACAGTACCAAGAAGCTCAGCCGGTAGCGAGCTCGGCAGACTTCTTAGCTTGCACCACTCAAAGTTCAAGTTAAAGCCGGCCTCAGTATCTCTTCAGCTCGTGTAAGCAGTCAAGTCGCTGAGCTCGTGTCGGGGAATTACCTTGGGGAGTCAGCTATCAGGTCAACCTACTCTCCAGATTTCACACCGGCACCACCTTAACAGTTCCCAAGAAGCATTTAATGCGGCGGCTGTTTATTTAATAAAGAGAAGACTTTATCTGAATCATTTAATGCAGGAGTGAGCGTGTGAAGAATATTCATTGTTGTAGTATTAAATGCAGCATGACTTATGTCGGATTAGTTGAGAATAATCAGGATCAGTAACGTGTGTAATACTCCATTATATCTCCCCTCCTCTATAAATAGAACATATTTTTATTATAAAAAATGATTGAACACTAGTATTACTGTCACTCTGTCGGAATTAATCCAGAGTGACGCGTGGACGTAGGCGCACTCGCCGAACCACGTAAAAATCCTTGTCTATACATTCTTCTCCCCCCATTCTTCCATTATTAACTGCTTTATTACTATTGTCCATCCATTTAACCAACATTCCACCGCTTTTATTACAATATACCAACTTTAAACCATATTTACTACGCCTATTATCATTTATTATACCAAACTACAGTCTGGGCCTTTAGATCTCACTGTCGATCGATTCCGAACGTCGATAACTATCTACACTATATATGGTGGCCCTCTCATTGCAGGTACATCCAACAGGTCGCATGAATGTTACGTATGGGAAGCGAATCATGTCTTGCTCATAGGTCATAATGGGCTAGAATGATCTACGAATAAGGCAAAAATAGTCTCGGATGATATTGTTTTCATTGAGGATGATGCTAGAGGTGTATATTAGCCCCATAATG